>NQII01003651.1:10607-165233 GCA_002778355.1 Clitarchus hookeri | reverse complement strand
CCAAAGCGAACTGGGTTCGATTCCTGGCCGAGTCGTTCCCCCATCGTCAGGCATCGTGCCGGACGATGCCGCTGGTCGGCGGGTTTTCTCGGGAATCTTCCGTTTCCTCCGCCCTTGCATTCCGGCGCTGCTCCACACTCATCTCACTTCGCCCTCATCGGCTCTCAAGACCTCGATTTTAAGAGCCGCCCAAATCACTCCACTCATTTCCCTCTCCCGAACTTCGCCGCTGCGCGAAGGAGTTGCTATCGTATTTGAATGAAGAGTGCTTCCCATTTGTGAACTCTTGAGGTTCTGTGATGTCCCATGCAGTGGAACTCAGATTTTTTCTAAACAATATCTCTTGCAGTTAACAAGTATTTATAAGCTCTTTAGTAGTATGTGGTCTGTATATTATCTGAAAAAATTATGTGTTGAGAGCTCTTAAGAAATTAGGGAACCGCTGCGTTAGAGGCCCATGCCAGACAACCATATAATAAAACACAATCAAGAGGTGTCCTTTATAAGATATATATTCTTAGCAAGAAATGTAAGCTAAAGCATTATTACCTCCCAAAATACTTATTCTACTTAGAACACGTTTAATGTACTGCAGATTTGTTAACCTCATTACAACTTTTGGCACGGCCCTGAAAATAATATTCAGAGGAAAGAAATTTTATAGTATTCAAAGGTCTGATACCATCGCAATGCCACGTCAGGTTTGATGTAGTAGAAGACGCGCATGGTAACAAGACTGTTGAATAATAAACTAACAGTCGGGTGGTGACGCCGCATGAATATTCACTCGACGAAACTACGAAGGACGGAGCGTGCAATCCGAAGACGACAGAGGGTGGTGCGTTGAAGGTGGAAGCCCTCTGCAAGAAAACTGAAGAACGAGCGCCTTCGCAACTGCACAGTAGTTTCCTAGCAATGCTGAGAATTGTGTCCATTAAAACACTCTTTATTTTCTTTTCCCTAAGAAATATTTGCATATTTTCAAACGAACTGTTATGATTCAGTAAAGGCGGACAAGCCTAGCGAACAGCAGTGATGCGTTGGTGTCCAGGCCAGGCGAAGAATCCCAAACACATTACAGCAACAATAGTTTATAAACCACATCAGCGAAGCGCCAGCGGAGCTCCCTTCCCGGCGGCGCGGTATTTGGGACAATTACCTCACCAGAAACTATATAATACGGCAACACTTAATACGCGCAATCTGTCAGCCTGTCTGTCTGTGGACTCACGCCGAGATGAAGCCATCAAGATGCAGCTTGGCGTGCCACTCGTCGCTTTCCGACTCGCCACTCAGCCTACGGCGAAGGTATCATTCGGGTTAGTCATATCATATAATTGGTTAGGACCTCCCTCGCCAATAGCTCATAATTACTGTAACTCCTAAAAAGTGTATTAAATATATGTTCTGTCTTCATAATTAACTTCAGTTCTTCTCTCATAATAGTATAAACATTCCATAGTCCCACACACAAGTACAAAATATTAGAAACAAAAGAGGACGTTAAGATATTAAAGAATTTTCTTAATTATTGTACAAAATTCACAGTAAGCCAGAGCAGAATGGAACCAGTTTTACGAATAAATCGGCGTAGTTTCTGTTTGAAGGAACCGTATGCAGGATGGATCGCCTGGCGTGGTCCGCCCAACGTGGACACCCCCAAAATTTTCGGAACGGTTGCAGNCTAACGTGGACACCCCCAAAATTTCCGGAACGGTTGCAGGTCACGAAATACGGTTTTCGCTAAATGAAATAACGTACGGGGGCAAGTAATTTATCGCAAAGTGACTATTCGTAACACGTGTATGGACAGAAATAATTAAACCACATATAATTTTCCCCCTGAAAACATAATTTATTTCAACGTCATCTGAAAGTACGTGCAAATATGAATTCAGTGATATAGCATATGCAATGAAAAGTAACACAGTAACTCCAAGAAATAATGTGAAAATATGATTAAGTTAAGTGGGCCGGTAGCATGGAGCAGTGGACGTGTACTCACAGTTGTAACATGCGCCGTTACTCATCCTGGCTGGACCTCTTCCTTATAGCAGCGTAGCGCTTGCCGTGATAGGGCAAGGGGCACGGAATGCGATATTGGACAAAGGAGAGCACAGCAGCGGTGGGAAGACGGGCAATGTGAGTGCAAGTTTGACATCAATACATTACAGGAGATTTGTTTTCTAGTCATTAACTGTACTGAGTAACGAGTGCGTACACATGCACAACAAAAATAGAACAAACCAACATAAGGAGAAATACAATCGCATCCGCATGCATAGTACAGAAGAGCACAGTTATAGTTGAAACGCTTCATTTAAGGTTTTTCAACAGCATGTGCTCGATACAGAAGACACATCTGTAAACGCACATGTAGCGAGCGACGAGCGTACTGAAGTGTTTCTGGCGTAATGCCTCGGCAAGCTGCCACAATGCGTTGCTGCATGTCTTCTGGCGTCGTAGGAACCGTGTTGTACATACTATATTTCGGTGTTCCCAATAGCAACAAATCGAGAGGTGTGGTGTCGGGGGAGCGAGCTGGCCATCTTACAACACCACCACGCCCTAACCACCGGGTTGGAAACGTTTCATTTAACACTTGCCTCGCCACCAAAGTAAAATGCGCAGGACAGCCGTTATGCTGAAACCACATATCACGGCGTATGTCGAGCGGTATGTCTTCCAGAAGTGCCGGTAAGGTTTCTCTGAGGAAATGGGCGTACGTACAGCCGGTCATTGTCCCTTGAATGAAGTATGGCCCTATAACGTAGTCTCCAACGATTCCACACCACACGTTCACTTTCCTTTGTCGCTGGTGCTCCACATGCCGGACTCAACCCGGACTATCCATACTCCAGTAGTGCATATTTCGTAAATTTACGCACCCATGGTTTGTGAAGGTCGCTTCATCGGTAAGAAGTATGTTCTTCAGAAAGTTGCTGTGATCCCTTACGGACATCAGAAAAAACCTACAAAACTAAACATACTCCTGTAAAATCACCTTTATGTAATGCCCGATGAAGAGCCACGTGACATAGGTGTAATTTCCGTTGGCGCAGTATCCGTACACACACTTGTTTTACGTATTCCTACGAACCTGGGAAGTTATCGCCTACCCACGTGGGAGTTTGCATCGACACGTGCCAACACATCGCGTTGATGTGTCTCGCCCGTAGCAGTCTTTCGTCGCACTCGTGTTTTGTGGAATTCCAATCACCTCGTGACAAAGACGTGTGCAAATTCTACGTATCGTATGCCGTGAGGTAGGCGTCCGCTAAGGATACCTTTCACCTTAGATTTGAACGGGTTTCTTGGCATTTCTGCCACACTCACCGTAAATAAGTATAGCGTTAAGTTTTTCCTCATTCATGAACTTCGTTGCGTACGTACAGCCACACACTGCAATACCACTTACCATAACAGATTACGGGGTCTGGTGCTGCGCTGCTGTTAGGAAGCGGTCCCTCCAGGATGAGCCACGGTGCGTGCAGCTTGCTTACAGTTGTGAGTACAAGTCCACTGCCCAATGCTACCGACCCACCTAACTTAATCATATTTGCACATTATTTCTTGGAATTTCTGTGTTACTTTCCAATACATATGCTATATAGCTGAATTCCTATTTGCACGTACTTTCAGATGCCATTGAAATAAATGTATGTTTCCAGGGAAAAATTCATATTTGGTTTAATTATTTCTGTCCATACACGTGTTACGAATAGTTACTTTAAGGACAATTACTTGCCGCCGTACGTAGTTTCATTTATTGAAAACCGTATTTCGTGATCTGCAAACGTTTCGGAAATGTATGGGGTGTCCACGTTAGTTGGCGGGCGCCCGCCAGCTTAGTTGGCGGACAGCAAGCGAGCGGAGTGCCTTATTACTTCTGCCTGATAATAGTAATGTTTCCCGTTATAATGACTGTTGAACATGGGGACTAAAGTTTTATTGAATGTGTAAACTAATTGTTTGTGCCTTTTTTTCGAATTCTTGGAATGTTGCTCTCCTCTCAACATCCGCGACCTGCCAACTAAGGTGACGGGCGCCGTACAATTGAATTACGCGTATTGCACACAGAACACAACCATAAATAGACCACTACATTAGCAAAGTGATGCCGCATGATGAAATATACGCTCGTGTACAAAACGAGGCAACTCTTTCGATTCAGAGCAAGACTCAGATACAGATGCGTGTCACCTGGTTGGTTGGGCTGTCACGTGGGTTTGGGCTATTCGCGGTAAAGTGAGAACTTTTGAAAGTACTCTCATTTGGAATAGTAATAGTCAAAAAAATATTTTATTGTAGCATTATACGTTAACTTCCGAGTGCGGTGGAATATACATGCTATTTTTATTACTTACATGGCAATATTTATTTTAAAAAAGGTGGTTTAAGGTTAAAAAAGTGGCTGAAAGGAAAAAGTAACCAGGGCGTCAAAAGTGCTCACTTTACCGTGAACAGTCTATAAATGTTAATTTTAAATCTCTAAGCGCTAAAGGATTTCAGCTGTAATAAATATTACAGCTCGATATTAATAAATGAATTAACCGAAAAAGTAAACTTGTCCTTCATAAAAAAAATAGTCACCTTTATAAGTGTGAAGTTGTTTCCTAAAAGTAAGCATCTTCGCTTACTCCCGCACTGACATGATGTTTTCATTTCGCTAAGAACTAGGGCTATCCCACCACCGACTTTCAACTTCAGAGAGGAAATACAGAATTCTGTGAAGCCATGAGCATTCGCACTGGGCCTTAGTGGTTTCCTCAATATGTATGACTTCTCCGGAGGAACCTCCAGGGGGATAAAATAGTATTCTGGTCTAGCCCGTTCGCCTGGAATCACCCGATTTTATTTCTGCCATGAAGTTGCTTCGCCGGCAATAAAAAATACATTTTCGAATATCGTGCCTTCGGTAACTTATTTGAAGTTTGTCTCAATCTTCTTGCGNTCGAAGTTTGCCTTCGGTAACTTATTTGAAGTTTGTCTCAATCTTCTTGCGCTTGCAGTGCTGGTAGCTGGCAAATTAAATACAGGATATGTTTTTGGTGTTACGCGGATTTGTTTTTTAGAATGAAAACTTATTGAGTCAGACATTAACGCAATGATTTAAGATTGTAGCTAATTCAGCCTGTACGTAAAGTGCGTAATAAACAGAGTCATCTGAACTCCAAGTACAAACTGTGTGAGATAATTTGTTATAGAAAATAAGGTGGAAAATATAATACGACGCATGACCCAACGTGATTATTCATAAAGGGATACGCCTTTAAAAATTAGGAATAGAAATTAGTTATTTGCAAAGCGTCAGAAACTACGTGAGATGAAACAACAAATTTGTGCTAACCTGATTTGATAGTTGCTATCTGTGAACATTTGGCGGCCTGCAATTAGAAAATTAGTTGATGCCATGTTATTAACCAGGAAAAGTATTACACGTGGGTTGTTTATCCATTGTTATAACGTAATCATTATTTATACATTAACCCTTTCACACTACTTTCAATTTACGGTTTCAGGTGTTGCAAACCAAACAATTTGATAGTGCGCGCTGCAGTTAAGTCGACAGAAAACTTGTTTCGCTGGCACAGCCAATGAGCTGTAGGCTATATGTTCGGCTACAGTAATATGAACCTATTATTACCTAGACCAGTAAGACGGTTTGCGATCTAGTGTGTAGTACAAACCAAAAATTATCTACACGTGCGTAACGTGCACAATTGTGTACACTGGGTCTGAATGTGTTGAAGAAAACACAATACCTTGCCTTTATGTCACACTCTCAGGCAAACGGTGTACGAGAAAACACAGTAGTCTCTGACATTTTGCAAATAACTAATTATCAGAGTCTTAAAAAAATTGGTGTTATTATTTAGTGAAATGCCAGACTTCACTGCCTTTTACCCACCTGAGCGCAATTCGTGTTTTGATTGGCTACTGTAAACTGTACGATGTCGAATTACTGTGTGACCGCGTTACTGGGGATTGGCTAACAGTTGAACTTTATCGGCCAATGACAGAAGCTAAACGAAAGTAAAACCTCTTGGTGTTTGGTCTACAGCCACAATAAAAAGTGAATTTTGAAGGTCCTTTACTAATTATAATTCCCAGAGTTGAGAGCATGTCTCCCCCTTAACAATCATGATAAGTATTAGGTATAGCCCTGAGTACGTATTTCGCGGATTGATGTGGCAGCTGGCTTGACTTCGTATTGCTTGCTAATTGGTTGCTGCGATGAAATGTAACCTTTGTACAGCACTTTTCAACACTGACCCACACTACCCGCTTCCTGCTTATTACTCGCTCACAGTTAAACGAAGCGTGTCTAAATAACTGCCGTCCACTCGCAATAATAGGAGAAAAGAACAAGTGATTGATGTCTATCTCGTCGCCGAATGAATTCGTGTTAAATACTCGAAACTCTAAATACTCGAAACTCTAAATACTTCAAATTCTAAATACTCGAAACTCTAAATACCCCAAACTCTAAATACTCGAAATTCTAAATACTCGAAACTCTAATAATAGGCAGGGACTGGAAAATTTCGCGGATTCATNTTCAAATTCTAAATACTCGAAACTCTAAATACCCCAAACTCTAAATACTCGAAACTCTAAATACTCGAAACTCTAAATACTCGAAATTCTAAATACTCGAAACTCTAATAATAGGCAGGGACTGGAAAATTTCGCGGATTCATTTTAGGAAAACCCCGAGTTCAAACGCGTGTGTATTTCTGTTATATCTGCAATTGTATCACAGTTTATTAGACACGCCCACGTGAACTCTGAGCCAATGCCAGACATGCAAGGAAACAAGCGCCGAATCCCGTGCCATCTGGTCTGAGGTGAACTGGTTCCTCACTGGGGCAGCAATCAATGAGCAGAAAGCTTAGACACGATTACAAGCACATAGGATAGTGGATTCTAGCCTGCACGTCGTTAAAATGCGAAATTTTCCTGCCTCTTGTAATAATNATTCTAGCCTGCACGTCGTTAAAGTGCGAAATTTTCCTGCCTCTTGTAATAATTCGCTTTATGTTTTCTACCTAATTTTCCGTTAACGAGTCATCGCACTAATTTCGAAGCTGGAGTTCAGGATCATCCTTAACGAAAGCATCTCGGGACCGACGTGACAACAGCGCATATGCAGCAATAGACGGATGACCTTGAATCCACGAGCTCCCTGATCCGCGAAACGTGGCAACAGCGGCCTGAGGCCCGCCCCTGCTTGCAAATTGCAGTCGCGTGCCGCAGTGTTTTCGTGCAGGGTCTGCTTGTCTGGCGTCGTCGAGTTGGTGTTGCCCCAGGTTTCGCAGTGCCCTTAGCAGGCCCCCGTTGCTCGAATAAGAAAACACGAACCCTTACCCGAAGATACCCGAAGTCCAGCTTCTTCGGTCTTACAACTTCGGCATTAAAACAATTACCGCATATTTAAACAAAGTTTATACTATATTCACATAGCGTAAATATACAATAAACAATCATGTAGTTTCTCTCTTAATATATTGTATATACACATGCTTGATTATCATATTTTAATTTCGATGGAGGTTGCACAGTCTTCTTTGTATAAGCGGCCTTTGCGTCTGTTTATTCGTGTAACGTGTGATTTCATGAATATACACATAAACATGGTTGTATAGTAGGGATTCACCTTCATGGTCATAGTTTATATTCGCTTAAATGTATTTGTGATATGAAACAATTGTGAATAAGCGACGCATCAACAATATTGCCACGAAAATATCGGCCGTTCAAAATATTTAAAAAAATAAGAACTGACTAGGTCATCCACATCGCCACTAACATGAAGTGATAATTTGTATTTTACTCTGTGTTTTAGCATTGGCAGTACCGTACAACCTAATTCGTCTTGCTTCAGCAAACATATGGTTGCGACGTTGCATTGTTGACGTTGCATTGTTGGCGTTTCATTGTTATTCCGTTTGTGTGCTTTTTAATTTTCCAATAAGAATTTACCCGAGGGACTGAGATATTTTATAGGGATAAAAAGTAGCCTATGTCACTTCCTGGCCCTCCAACTTTCTATGTGCCAAAAATTACGTCGATCCGTTGCTCCGTTGCGATGTGAAAGGACAAACAAACAAACACACTTTCGCATTTATTATATTAGTATAGATTTTATTACATTGTAACTTAAACCGTATGATTATCTAAGTTATTTTATTGCATCACAGATATGAATTAAAACTTTATCTCAAATGGAAGCTGAAAGGTTTGGTTATCATTTTACATTTAAATGTACATTTACAATTTTGGCTATTAGTTCTCAGTTTATTACTCATCATATAAACGATAACACCACAGTGAGCGAGGGAAGAGATTTGGGCGGCACTTAACATCGAGATCTTGAGAGCCGATGAGAGTGAAGTGAGGTGAATATAGAGCAGCGCCGAAATGCATGGGCGAGAGAAACGGGGGATCCCCGAGAAAACACGCCGACCAGCGGCATCGTCCGGCACGATTCCTACATACGGAAATCCGGGAGCAACCCCGCCGGGAACCGAACCCGGTTAAGTGAGAGGCGAGTAGTCTAACCACTACACCACCGCGGCCCCTGATAAAACCACAGAACAAGTACCTATAGAGAAGCGGAATGGCGTGGCGGCTCCTTTGCTGTAAGCGAACTCGGTCGCTCATTGGCCGCGCAGATCTGTGAAAACGGGCCTTGACTCTGACAGGCTATTGCACATTATAGAGTACTTCCTTTTGGTCGGGCTGCCGTTTGGCAACTTAGTCTCCAGGTGTTAATTGGTGGACGACGTTCCGCCATATTGCTGACCGGGAACGCCATTAAGCTGGAGTGTATGGCCGGAGTTAGCAATACACGTCACCATTTCACCTCTGCATTTCTATGTTTTCTCTGATAGCCCAACTTTGAGTTCTGCAGTAGCTACAATATATAAGCTCAAACAAATATATGCACATATAGCAGTTATTCGTTTTGTAACGGATTAACGAGCAAAATAAGTAATACCTTTTTTACGATGTTTTTTATTTATATATTGGGTAATGTTTGACATTCCAGATTTATAACAATATAATTCAATTTCCCCACACTCCCATAAATATTGATTACTGGAACGGATTTCGGGCGAAATTAGCAGTGAATGTATTATGGGAATAAGAAAACGCAAAAACACGTAATGTAGATAACTGCCAAAATTCGCGTTATTATTTGGCATCACGGTAGATGTCACAGTCCTATACATAATCGACCCGACTTCACATGTTTATTGGCTGTATACCTTGGTGCAAAACAATTCCACTTCTGCACGTGATTCGTGCATGGCATTAAGAAGGATTTATTCATTGGCGCATAGTTGGCCAAAGCTTGTTAAATAAAACGTCCGATTACATACGTAGCGCAAAGATACAAGCTCTTATAGTGTAAAGTGTCACCAAATGATAACGCGAATTTTTCGGATATCTAGTAATAAGTTTAAGTTAGTGCAAATACTTTAACATAGTCACAAATTCAGAGAAATGCTGATACTAGTATGTTTTTATTGTTCTNGTTTAAGTTAGTGCAAATACTTTAACATAGTCACAAATTCAGAGAAATGCTGATACTAGTATGTTTTTATTGTTCTTATTAATATGCACAGGAAAATAAACTTTAGCTAAAAAATAAAATATGCATTTACGAAGTATTCTAATCACGGCCGGGTTTTACGTCGTTCTGCCACACCGCGCAGACGCTGGGAGCCGAGCCGTGGTACGTTCCGCTAATTAGCAGTCACAACGCACACGACGTCTTGAAGACCGAGTCTCCTCCTTGTCACGAGAGCGCGCGGGTTAACAGGCAGCCTGCTCGCGTGTTGTGGGGGCGCCTCGCAGCACTTCTCCCCGAGGACGGTCGAGATCTCTCCAGGGCAATCCCTCGTGCCTGGGGGTAAATCCTCTCCCGCCGTCGCGGTGTGAGGGGAAGACATCATTCCCGGAGCTGCCGACGACTTGTAGTGCAGCAGGCGCCCGGAGAACGCAGCCTTTCCTTCGCGAGTGGCCCCGAGGGAACCNGAGGGAACCAGGGGGGGGGGATGGATTCCAAGTCACCCCCTTCGCCTCGGGGTGAAGGGGTAGGGGGGATATCCCTGTTCAATACCGAGCCGGATGGCGCGCCGAACGACCGGCGAAATTCCGGTCTTGTTTCCCCAGCCTCCCCGCGCTGCGAGATTTCATTCCACGGCCTACAGTAGTGTTACTTGCGTGAAGAATTCGGTGGAAATGTGTTGATTGGCTCCTGAGATATCGCATGAAAATTTTATTTTCTTTTTTGATGCTGTCGTACACAATTGCCTTAAAGAGAAAGATAATCTGTATAAAACATACAAAGTTTGGTTGAATTTGGTAAAATAGTTTAAAAGAGATGTCAAACAGGTTAAAATTATTATACGTCCACCATTTTGTAAATCACTGTCTGACCCTGCTTTGATCATTTCAGTTTACATGGNCAGGTTAAAATTATTATACGTCCACCATTTTGTAAATCACTGTCTGACCCTGCTTTGATCATTTCAGTTTACATGGCCTTCTGTAGCACTACTAACGTGCCAAATTAGGATATTAACACAATTTAAAAAAATACCTCTCCCACCTAAAACATGTTAAATTACATGCGCTATCACAGCTCTACTTGCGTGTAAAANCAGGTTAAAATTATTATACGTCCACCATTTTGTAAATCACTGTCTGACCCTGCTTTGATCATTTCAGTTTACATGGACTTCTGTAGCACTACTAACGGGCCAAATTAGGATACTAACAAAATTTAAAAAAATACCTCTCCCACCTAAAACATGTTAAATTACATGCGCTATCACAGCTCTACTTGCGTGTAAAANCAATTTAAAAAAATACCTCTCCCACCTAAAACATGTTAAATTACATGCGCTATCACAGCTCTACTTGCGTGTAAAATTTGGTGGTAATCGGTTTACTGGTTTCCGAGATATGGCATAAAACAACCATTTTTCATGTGACGATTTTCATAAATGCCGGACAAAATGGTTATAGATTAGGATATTCGATTGTTGTTATAGGTACTGGCCACATATAAAGTTCGGGGGACATATTATGGCATTCTAAGCGAAAATATTTTAATTGCTATTATTTTGAAAATATGTGACTACCCCCTTTAGCCCTATACATTAAGATAGACTAGAAAAGTATACCTTGTCGCACAAATTTGGTGGAAGTTACATAATTCTTGACACGAAAGCTTAATTTTGCATGTGGTGCTATTTTCCAAAATGATGGAGAAAAAACATTTATGTATTAGTTCATTTGATGCATGCATAGATACTGCGAGTAGGCCTATACAAAGTTGATCTATAGTTGGTTACAAAGTCTAANTAGTTCATTTGATGCATGCATAGATACTGCGAGTAGGCCTATACAAAGTTGATCTATAGTTGGTTACAAAGTCTAAGATAAAATGTTTATATAGCCACCATTCTAAAAATAAGTGCCTGGCCCACTTAAAAAATATAAATTAATATATCCTACAATAGTAAAAATGCTTCGCCAAATTTGATACGAATCGTTTGGTTGTTCCCCGAGGAATTAGATAAAAAGGTTATTTTTTATTTGGGGCTATCGTACAAAATGGCGGGGAAATGAGGATCTGTATAGACACATTCGGTTGTTGTAACATATACTACAAGCACACAAAGTTCAGTGGAAATTTTCTTCTTAGTTTCGTAAATATATCATACTATGCTAACATTTTTATATAGCCGCCATTTTGAAAATAAGTTTGGACACATTTAAAACATATCAGTCCTACATGTCCTGCTGTGATACTACTTGTCTGCCACATTTGGTAGAAATCTGATAGTTNTAGTTCATTTGATGCATGCATAGATACTGCGAGTAGGCCTATACAAAGTTGATCTATAGTTGGTTACAAAGTCTAAAATAAAATGTTTATATAGCCACCATTCTGAAAATAAGTGTCTGGCCCACTTAAAAAATATAAATTAATATATCCTACAATAGTAAAAATGCTTCGCCAAATTTGATACGAATCGTTTGGTTGTTCCCCGAGGAATTAGATAAAAAGGTTATTTTTTATTTGGGGCTATCGTACAAAATGGCGGGGAAATGAGGATCTGTATAGACACATTCGGTTGTTGTAACATATACTACAAGTACACAAAGTTCAGTGGAAATTTTCTTCTTAGTTTCGTAAATATATCATACTATGCTAACATTTTTATATAGCCGCTATTTTGAAAATAAGTTTTGACATATTTAAAACATATCAGTCCTACATGTCCTGCTGTGATACTACTTGTCTGCCACATTTGGTAGAAATCTGTTAGTTTTGTTTAGGAGATATGAAATAAAAAATATTTTTTTCACGTGATGCTATTTTACAAAATGGCTTACAAAGGATACTTTGTGTAAACAAATTTGATAGTTTTTATATTTACTGCCAGCATACAAAGTTAAGTAGGAACGAACTGATTACATGGTTTCAACAATATGGCTATATAGCCGCCATTTTGAAAATAAGTGCTTGATTCACTTAATAATACCAGTTTACCTCATCTGTCACAGTACTAGTTATTTGCCAAATTCTGTACACATTGGTCAATGGTTTCTTGAGATATGCAATAAAAAATATTAGTTCCTTCATGTGCCACTATCGTACAAAATGACAGACAAAATGGGTTATTTATTGGCATATATGATGCTTGTAATAATTACTTGCAGAATACAAAATTTTCTCGAAATTGGCTGAACGGTATAGTAGACATACCAAATAAACCTAAAATAATTTGTATGCCGCCATTTTGAGAATATGTGCCATATCAATTTAAATTGCATATATTAACATGGTTTACCATAGTATTACTTACTTGGATGAGTAGTTTTAGAGATATAATATAAAAGTGTAACTTTTTCTTGTAGTGCTATCAGTCTTCCAAAATGCCAGACCACCAACAATATCCATCTATAAATTAAAGCTTACATGATGTATTGCCAACTTTCCAATTTGATTTAAATGGGTTGAATGGTTCCCAAGAGACATAACACATAAATATATAAACATGACCGCCATTTTGAAAGTAATCATCCAGCGTGTTCAAAAACTTTAAAATTCGGATGCCCTTGCTGAGTACTGTGCGTGTCCCGCATTTGGTGAAATTCGGTTTACGAGTTAAAAAGTTTTCTTGGGGAATACTTACACATACACACACACACATCTACACACACGTACACACAGATAGGAAAGTTATCTCATAATCCTTTCTTTCCTTCGGAAAGTACGTTAAAAATTGAAAGAATCCCCCAACGTTTTTTGGAGGAGGGTGTGTTTTTATCGCTTTATTTCACGCGATACTGCTACCGTGCTATTGACGTAAAATACTAAAATATAATTTTTTTCTAGAGGCCGAGTTTTTTATACCGCGGTGCTGTGGGAATCTTCGCTTATGGAAACTATATTATTTTGTTTGACACTGATGTATATGACGCGAATATCACAGTTTGTAAAATAACGCCGGTGTAACTTCTTATGTGTACGTATATTACGGACAGTGAATGGCGGGCTGATTATACATAATGCATCACAACTATCTGCCCGTAGAGAAGCAAATTTACCTGCACCGTAAGCTGTGAAAAAGATACTGCTTGTATGAACCACGTGATACGCGTTACTATTTCACGACTGTCGGAGTTTGATGACGTGACCGTAGTGACGAATGCCACTTGAGATTACGGACACATGCTCAGAGCCACAAACATTACATCTGTCGTGTGCTGTGTTCATACGAGTGAAATAATTGCTGCTTAAAATTGTTTTGACAAAAAAAAAACATGCGTACTTTTAATTTCATTTGAATAATTAAGTTGTTTGAGTAAAACATTTCTAGCAGTAATTTTTGGCACTATGTATTTATTTATCATTTGTTGTCTGGTACTACGGTTGTGCATCGAAACACTTTCCAGTTCGCGTTACTGAACATATTAAAAACAAACCTTAAAAAAAAGACCTTGTAGTTAAATTAATTTATTTTATATGGGTAATTTATTATAATGTTGGCAGTGGATTATAAAAAATAGTTACATGCCAAAACATGATATTAAAATGTGTNGGGTAATTTATTATAATGTTGGCAGTGGATTATAAAAAATAGTTACATGCCAAAACATGATATTAAAATGTGTTATGCGGCTACTTACCTTCGTTGTTTTCATTATATAGGTACACATTAGTGTAATAATTTACTGAACAGTAACATATTTGTGCTCTTAACATTTTCACAGGATCACTCCATCGATGCACTCACTAGTTCATGTCAGTAGTCACTAAATGTAACAGAAGGATACAAAAGAGGAAGAGCGAAGAAGCTGAACGTAGGTTTTAGTAGTGCTCAGTTAGCCCGCAAGATTGATATTCTGTAATTCACAAAAAAACATAACTTATTACATTGCCACTCTTCTTATTCTACGGCCCTTACTTCGTACAGCGTCACAATTTCAGTCTGGTAATATCGTTGGCATAGATGAAGTTTACGGAAGATATTATTGTAGCGTGCTGTAGAGGCAACTACCTAATACTGATGGCCGTTATTTACAATCGAGCCACCGTATGACAGTAGCTTGATCATATTGTATATCACTGAAATTACAAGGAAGCGGAAGTATACTCTTTAGAACTCAAGTGTGTCATCTGTTCACTTGAATTTATAAGTGTTCGATCAACAATCCATGATTATTTTACAAATTGCACTTTTAAAATGTAGCTAATTTTCTACTGAAACAGCTGTTCATTAAAGCCAACTTCAGTTGACGTACTAATGAAACACTTAACATTTGGGGGAAAAAAAAAAGTGTTTTGCTGTCAGCTGGGATAACTTTTAGTATCAGTTAAATTTTACTCACGAATAAATTTACTTCACTCACATATTCATACATAAATACGCGGCGGAGTACATTGGGGTTCCACGGAAGTTGGTGAATAGTCGAATATTCCAATTTCGAATGATGGTATTTATTGCATGTAATAAAATATTACGTGACCTAAATTCACTATAATCCATTCACGGTTACTTCAAACTTTTCTGAAACTCTGCTGAAGTTCTACTTCCAGGATATTCCTCCGCCTCGTGCAAACAAATCTTAAATATGGCTAGAAAATTACACTAAAGGATAACGCAACGAATTCGTGCGCACTCGGTTGTAATAATATTTTGCACGGGAACTATTTCTCACTAGGCGCTACCAACACAGATGATTTTTCACTTTTTTTATTCATATTTATAATAAATGTGATATTATAATATATAAATAAAATTTAGGTAAAACTTTATTTTATTGAAAAGTAATATATTTTGATGTTAACATAGGTATAAAACGCTTGTGATGCATTGCATATTTAGCAAATAACTAATCACGTAATACATGGAGTGAATTTTCATAGATTTTATTCCAAACGCGTGAAGAAATCGCGAATAGACTATAGTTATTGTTTTATAGAGTCGTATAAGAACTCGAATATCTAGAATTATAATGGCGGAAAGTCATACGGAAGTAGTAACACGAATCTAAAAGTTATCTTTCATAACGCATAAGAAGTCCCATAGTCCACGTCACCGTACCGGTCCACAACCGGATAGGAAGTATGGTATAATCAGTGCATACAAACAATACCAAGTTACCGGTTTCCTAGTCTGAACGGTAAACGACATTCTTCCCGCCAAAATAACTATGTAAGAACGTGGCTTGGACTCGTTAGTAAATTGTTTATAAAAAAAAACACGTGTTTTGGATCTCCAGTAAAATATTTTGACCGCGAATTTATGCAGATAGGATACATAAATGTTACACGCCAGGATTACATTTGCATTAAAGCACTAGCTCTTCGGTAAACCAAATGCAGTAGAATGTCTTGTCTCTGTCTGATCGCTAAGGTCGAATATTTCGGTAAAAACATTTCGTCACTAAATGTATCAGTACGCTATGATTTCTGGGCAATGTTTTTTCTTCAGCCCGTAGTGTCCCACCTAGATGGATAAGGAGCTACTCACTGTTGCGTCATCTTAATAACAAAAGAGAACCTTCAGGTGCCTACATAGATAATTGAAAACCGCCCTGCGCTCAGAATGTTTCGCAAAAGAAAATTCACTAGTTATTTTCATAACGTTTTATTTTGACAGGTCTACTGGCAGTTCAGACATGGAAATAAAATGCGGTAGAGCGCGCACGCCAGTCGCCGTGTAACCAACACATTAGTCTCAACATTGATCTGTTTCTTTTTTTTTTTGCCTCTAGAGCTGTCAAACCAGCACTTCGTTCACATAAGTACGTGTTTTGAAATGGCAGTAATCTTCAGCTGACGAGGATTAATTGAAATCAGGGTACGTTCAATTTAAGAAGAGTATGACTATTTCTAAAAACAAAATGTAAACAATCATGCAAGTCACTGCTTGAACACGCGATTTTGACATGTCTGTAGGAAATCGAGAGATGGCGTTGGGACAAGCGGAGGACGGGGACCACTATACCTAATTTTAAGCTTGTGAATTTATGAGCTGACGCCGGGGACATGCGCGGAAGACGAAAATCTTCATTTGCCATCTTAAAACGTTTGTGAATTCGGGAGGCGAAGTTGGAGGCGTGTGCAGAAAGCGTCTGCCTTATTTTAAGACGGTCGCCAATCTGGCACNGTAAGCTGTGAAAAAGATACTGCTTGTATGAACCACGTGATACGCGTTACTATTTCACGACTGTCGGAGTTTGATGTCGTGACCGTAGTGACGAATGCCACTTGAGATTACGGACACATGCTCAGAGCCGCAAACATTACATCTGTCATGTAGTACTGTGTTCATACGAGTGAAATAATTGCTGCCTAAAATTGTTTTGACAAAAAAAAACATGCTTACTTTTAAAAAGAAAAGATTGGATTTCATTTAAATAATTAAGTTGTTTGAGTAAAAATTTTCTAGCAGTAATTTTTGGCACTATGTATTTATGTATCATTTGTTGTCTCGTACAACGTACAACGGTTGTGCATCGAAACACTTTCCAGTTCGCGTTACTGAACATATTAAAAACAAACCTTAAAAAAAGACCTTGTAGTTAAATTAATTTATTTTAAATGGGTAATTTATTATAATGTTGGCAGTGGATTATAAAAAATAGTTACATGCCAAAACATGATATTAAAATGTGTTATAAGGCTACTTACCTTCGTTGTTTTCATTTTACAGGTACACATTAGTGTAATAATTTACTGAACAGTAACATATTTGTGCTCTTAACATTTTTACAGGATCACTCCATCAATGCACTTACTAGTTCATGTCAGTATTCACTAGATGTAACAGAAGGATACAAAATAGGAAGATAGAAGAAGATGAACGTAGGTTTTAGTACCGCTCAGTTAGCCCGTGAGATTGATATACTGTAATTCACAAGAAAACATCACTTATTACATTGCCATTCTTCTTATTCTACGGCTCTTACTTCGTATAGCGTTACAATTTCAGTCTGGTAATATCGTTGGCATAGATGAAGTTTACGGAAGATATTACTGTAGCGTGCTGTAGAGGCAACTACCTAATACTGATTGCCATTATTTACAATCGAGCCACCGTATGACAGTAGCTTGATCATATTGTATATCACTGAAATTACAAGGAAGCGGAAGTGTACTCTTTAGAACTCAAGTGTGTCATCTGTTCACTTGAATTTATAAGTGTTCGACCAACAAATTACACTTTTAAAATGTAGCTAATTTTCTACTGAAACAGCTGTTCCTTAAAGCCAACTTCAGTTGATGTACTAATGAAACACTTAACATTAGGGGGAAAAAAGTGTTTTGCTGTAAGCTGGGATAACTTTTAGTATCAGTTAAATTTTACTCACGAATAAATTTACTTCACTCACATATTCATACATCAATACGCGGCGGAGTACATTGGGATTCCACGGAAGTTGGTGAATAGTTCGTATATTCCAATTTCGAATTATGGTATTTATTGCAAGGTAATCAAATATTAAGTTACCTAAATTCACTATAATCCATTCACGGTTACTTCATACTTTTGTTAAACTCTGCTGAAGTTCTACTTCCAGTATATTCCTCCGCCTCGTGCAAACAAATCTTAAATATTTCTAGAAAATTACACAAAAGGATAACGCAACGAATTCGTGCGCACTCGGTTGTAATAATATTTTGCAAGGGGAACCATTTCTTACTAGGTGCTACCAACACAGATGATTTTTCACTTTTTTTATTCATATTTATAATAAATGTGATATTAAAATTTATAAATAAAATTTAGGTAAAAATTTATTTTAATGAAAAGTAACATACTTTGATGTTAACATAGGTATAAAACGCTTGCGATGCATTGCATTTTTAACAAACAACTAGACACGTCATACATTGGGTGAATTTTCATAGGTTTTATTCAAAACGTGTGAAGAAATAGTGAATAGACTGTAGTTATTGTTTTATATAGTCTTATAAGAACTCGAATATCTAGAATTGTAATGGCGGAAAGTCATACGGAAGTAGTAACACGAATCTGAAAGTTATCTTTCATAACGCATAAGAAGTCCCATAGTCCACGTCACCGTACCTGTCCACAACCGGATAGGAAGTATGGTATAATCAGTGCATACAAGCAATACCAAGTTACCAGTTTCCTAGTCTGAACGGTAAATTACATTCTTCCCGCCAAAATAACTATATAAAAATGTGGCTTGGACTCGTTAGTAAATTGTTTATAAAAAAAAAACACGTGTTTTGGATCTCCAGTAAAATATTTTGACCGCAAATTTATGCAGATAGGATACATAAATGTTACACGTCGTCATTACATTTGCATAAAAGCACTTGTTCTTCGGTAAACCAAATGCAGTAGAATGTCTTGTCTCTGTCTGATCGCTAACGTAAAATATTTTGGTAACAACATTTCGTCACTAAATGTATCAGTACGCTATGATTTCTGGGCAATGTTTTTTCTTCAGCCCGTAGTGTCCCACCTAGATGGACAAGGAGCTGCTCACTGGTGCGTCATCTTAATAACAAAAGAGAACCTTCAGGTGCCTACATAGATAATTGAAAACCGCCCTGCGCTCAGAATGTTTCGCAAAAGAAAATTCACTAGTTATTTTCATAACGTTTTATTTTGACAGGTCTACTGGCAGTTCAGACATGGAAATAAAATGCGGTAGAGCGCGCACGCCAGTCGCCGTGTAACCAACACATTAGTCTCAACATTGATCTGTTTCTTTTTTTTTTTGCCTCTAGAGCTGTCAAACCAGCACTTCGTTCACATAAGTACGTGTTTTGAAATGGCAGTAACCTTCAGCTGACGAGGATTAATTGAAATCAGGGTACGTTCAATTTAAGAAGAGTATGACTATTTCTAAAAACAAAATGTAAACAATCATGCAAGTCACTGCTTGAACACGCGATTTTGACATGTCTGTAGGAAATCGAGAGATGGCGTTGGGACAAGCGGAAGACGGGGACCACTCTACCTAATTTTAAGCTTGTGAATTTATGAGCTAACGCTGGGGACATGCGCGGAAGACGAAAATCTTCATTTGCCATCTTAAAACGTTTCTGAATTCGGGAGGCGAAGTTGGAGGCGTGTGCAGAAAGCGTCTGCCTTATTTTAAGACGGTCGCCAATCTGGCACATGTAATGCGTTGCAGCGTGTATAAAAAAATTGGTTTTTTGACTAAAACTATTAAATTTGCCCCCAATAGGATTACCAACGAAAATAAAGTACATTCCAGATGATGACGTAATGGTACTTTCAATACCTTACGCACGTTGGTTTTTGTGCCCTCATACAAAGCTAAAAACGGCTATTTAAGACTACTATATCAAAGAAAATACGAACCGGATAGGTGCAAGACTACGATTTTCGACTTTTTTTACAGAGGCGCGTCCAGTAAAATCAAGTCACGTTCAGACGAGACGCCGTCGGAAAGATTGCGCGTAGAGGCGATAATGCTTTACGTACGCCGGTCGGCGTCGTCCGTAGAGCATCATTGATTTTAATCTCGCTCACACAAACTCACACAAACATGCCCCTCACTATGCTACCGCCTTGCGTGGGTGAGACCGTGTTTTAATTCGTCTCGAGTTTCGTTTTTCGTGATTTGTATTTAACATTTCTAAAGGCTGCNGACCGTGTTTTAATTCGTCTCGAGTTTCGTTTTTCGTGATTTGTATTTAACATTTCTAAAGGCTGCTCAGGGAAAAGTGAGCACTTTTGAGGCATTCGTTACTTTTTTCTTATCAGCTATTTTTTATTCTTCCACTACTCTTTGAAATACATATTGACATATAAGTAATAAATACAGTGTATGTATTTCACCGGACTCTAAGTTAGGGTCTAATGTTGGCAATAAAATATATTTATTGACTATAATTCCAAATAAGAGGGCTTCAAAAAGTGCTCACTTTATCGTGAATGGCCTATAGCACGCCATGCTGCTATTATTTTTATGTTATCATTATTCCAAAATTAAAAGTACTTGAAGTCTCAAAATAAACAGTAATAATTACCGAAAGTTTTTAGAGGGCAGTTTAAAATTTAAAATTAACAAAATTAAATCAATATGATGTGAAATTGTTACTTAACAAAAATTTTGTCATGAAAAAATACATATTTTAAGAATATTCCAACAACTTGCTTTGTGAAATAAATGTTGTGAGTATAATACACATTTGTTTATTCCAATAACCTCGTCTATATGTGTATTTAAACGTTTCGAACAGTCACAACTAATATGGCGGTGGTTTGGTACTTTGTATTTTGTAATTTGTCAGCTTTGAAGCTNAAACGTTTCGAACAGTCACAACTAATATGGCGGTGGTTTGGTACTTTGTATTTTGTAATTTGTCAGCTTTGAAGCTGATAAAACGCAAAACGCAAATTAAAAAATAATACGTCATAGATTTTGTATACAAAACGGATCACGTGACCATTTTGTTAACAAAACGTGGCAATTGGATTACGGCCTGAACTGAGTAGCAGCCCGCGTTGGTGGAACGTGCAGAAGGTTAAGGTGACAATCTGCTCCTCGGGCTGCGTGCTCGCGGTCTGCGGAGTGCCGCTGCCTCGTGGTTTTCCCCTCCCTAGTCTACCAGCGACTGGCGGTTCCCAGCGGGCGGAGTCAGCAGGCAGATGAATCGCCCAAGGACTGCGCTGTGCGCCTGCGCTGTCCGCGGTCTAATATCACGGTCCGTCGCGCGCCATTCGCGCTCACCTCTCACCGCGCACGCACACGTGTGTGTGAGTGGCTGATCAGAGCGGCTCNCAAGCCGACCTCGATTTGCCGTCGTACACCAAACATGAGTTACAAGCTGTTCACGGTAAACTAAGAACTTTTAGGATCAACGTTTGAAAAAAATATCACTGGCCGTTGACACTTTCAACACTCGGAGAAATTACGTAGAGAAATTACCGCTTGCAGCAAAGCTAGATGCCAGATATCTATAGTCTGTTCATGGTAAGCCGAGCACTTTTGTAAGCCCTGCTTAAAATCTACTTGTACGCACATGGTGTATTCTTACACCATGTGTAAAACTTCTAATTTCCGTTGGCATGATCACTTTATTCATGGGTCGGTCTAGGGAAACTGGTAAATAATCAGAAAAGTAAATACTTTACACATCTACCAATTCCTACACTTGTACGTATTTAAAAAAAAACAGACCGTTAAAGAACTAATTTCACTATTCGCAGATGTTTACCTAACGCTTTTAACTGAACGTTAAAACTGGCCTACTTTTCCTCCGCTATTACCAACTTTACTGGGATCATGCCAGCCAACGTGCCTGTTAACATATACGCAGGTAGGGGCAGTGACATTTTTCAAAGTTTGTTTTTGAAAGTGCTCACTTTATCATGAACAATCCATAGACGTGGTACGGGATGATACGGGCGGGGTGTTACAAATTGCCTGGTTACTGAGTCCGGGTTACAGGCGCTGATACCGCGGGGTTGCTTGGCGCACAGCACAGAGATCCTGCCTTAGTGGTTGCCCGTCTTGACCAACCGGAATCTTCATGACGTGTGTGGGGGCCCTCACGTACCCATTGCTACCGACGTCCGGCCACTGTGGCATCGGAATGTCCTATATGCGTGGCAATTGCTCGACGTGCCCACCCGTCCTATCCACACTCACACTGTAGCCCCTATCAAACTCCACCAAGAGCTGCTCGTGCGATTTAGTGCATTTACAAGGCATGCGCTGTGTTCGGCGACTTTTCTTTTCTGTGTTGATTACCTGGGCTCCACACACACACACACACCTTGTAACACTATTGATATGGAAGTAATGGGACCACAAATGCACTCTGGTAACCGCTGTAGANACACACACACACACCTTGTAACACTATTGATATGGAAGTAATGGGACCACAAATGCACTCTGGTAACCGCTGTAGAAATTACATACAGATCATTGCAACTGTAATAATATGTACACCCAGCGATGGTATGCACGTGTACCACATTACGTCAACTTTGGGACATTCATTCTCGGTGCTTCACTTATATTGTGCAATTCACTGTATGTTAGACAAAAATGTCACAAAATCACAGTTTATGCGTGTTGTATTTTCTACTTAGATCTGGCAATCAAACTGTGAAACATGATTAACTGTATTTTCCCGATTGAGATACGAATCAACAACTCTTTAAATAATAGCGAAGCATAATCTCGTTCGCCTATGCGCATAAATAAATGTAATAAACTATAGCCCAGTGTTTCATATTATAAAGACAAAATATTTTATCTCGTCGGTAAGGAAATATAAAAAACAACGTTATTAAACCAGCAAGTTAGAAAAAAAATTATAAGTTCGGGAAAATAAATTTTTTTATAGACACTACAAGTCATAAAGTTTATTTTCTCGCCAATTTGGCGATCACATCTGTTACCATCCTTCCAAAGTCATTAAGGGCTTTGGCCACGAAAAAATATTGGTTATTTTATATTTGTACCACATACTGTTCAACGTTTAGGCATTATCAGTGAGTACTCTTTCCCCTCAAAAAAATTGAGCTTATAGTTTCCGCAAAAATGCATGCCAAAATCACACTTCTACTGTTTTAAAACTGTGCAAATAATAAAAACTAACTTACATACAAAAATGAGATAATCCGCACTAAAAGAAGATGCCACAAACTACTCTAATATGTGTGTAAAATCGTACAAGAAAGAATTTTTTTGCCATTTCAAAAAATTAATGAAAATAAGAGAATTTTTGCATACCTATGATTTGTGACTGCCCCTGAATCTTTGTAAAATAACGTTATCTGACCATACCTTAAAATTAATTAAGGCAAGACATTTCAGTTGCCCTTGTTAAATGTTCTGCAAATAAGTTGGCTTATGTCATTTGTAAATTACAAAAAAAAGTAAACTTTTGACATTGACATGCTATTAAAAAAATAACATCTAAAAAAAATATCCTAAGGAAAATTTAGGCACAGATAATGTCTACGTGTTAAACAGTACGTGTTACAAATATGAAATAATTTTTTTCGTCACCAACACCCTTAAAGAAGGACGCATTANTACGTGTTAAACAGTACGTGTTACAAATATGAAATAATTTTTTTCGTCACCAACACCCTTAAAGAAGGACGCATTAAGGCTCAGTTTTACCACTTTTGCAGAAATTCTTCATTTTCGTGTCATAATTTCAGTTTTAGGGGTATAAATGAAAATGTTTGATTACAAAAAATTTACAATTTACTANTTCATTTTCGTGTCATAATTTCAGTTTTAGGGGTATAAATGAAAATGTTTGATTACAAAAAATTTACAATTTACTAGTTGTTTAATATTTTTTTATCTAATTTGCACTGTGTTTTTATTTCCTGCTTGCAAAAAGGCAAGAATTTTTTGATTATATATAAATATGTTCTCAAATTGTTACAACTAGCATATAACACACAATAAAAATTCAGCACAAAAATATTGAACAACTCGTAAAATGTAAATGTTATATAATAGAAAATTGTCAATAATTGCTGTGAATCCATCGGCTATCAAGACCTCGCTCTTAAGAGCCACCCACATCTCTTCACTCACTCACTATGAATCCGAAATGATGAACGCGAAAACGAAGAATTTCTGCAGAAGGAGCGAAGCCGAGCCTTAAAGGACACATTAAGGAAAAGTGCCGGGGGGGATGGAAGGAAGGGTGGATGTAGAGAGAGAGAGAAAGAGGCGGTCGCAGCGATAAGTGGTGCTCCGAGGTGAGCGTGATAAACGAGCGGGCGGGTTCACACGGCACTCCCAGAGGGAAGGGCAAGAAGCGGGAGGGGATTAAGGCGACGCCACAGCCGATGACGAATGGCCGCCGCATATCTGGCGTGCAGATCTCCTGCACTCACCCCCTGCAAGCCCGGCTGCAGGGTGGCTATCGGAAACACTTTGCTTCCTGCACGTCTCCAAGCCACTAGCAATATTTCAACTGGCAGTACGGCCATCCGCTCGCTCCCCCCTCTTCTATATTGTCACTATACTCTGGTTCTGTGATGTGCATCGAGTAGGACTGTTCATACATTGGAGAATATTCAGACCAAACAATAAAACACGAATAAATTAAATTAATTCAAAACGGAATAATTGTTAACATTTACTAAACCAGAATTTAATATTCACTGAGTTGAGTTGGGAGGTTTGGGTGACTCTAACATCGTGGTCTTGAGAGTCGATAAGCGTGAAGTGAGGTGAGTATGGAGCAGCGCCGGGACGAAAGGGCAGGTGAAAATGGAGATCCCCGAGAAAACCCGCAGACCAGCGGTATCGTCCGGCACGATTCCCACATGTGATAATCCGGGAAAAAGTGGGATGCGAGTATTCTTACCTCTACACCACCGCGGCCCACAATATCCACTGAATATTTTCGTTCGTCGAAGTAAAGAGTAACTCGCATAAACTAAGTGTATATATATATATATATGTGTGTGTGTGTGTGTGTGTGTTTTTCTTTTATTTGGTTGTACAGACACTACTCGAATTTGGTATTTCTGGTCGTGGTCCACATTCGGGCCTGTGAGAGTATGCGTGTCTCTGTAACGAAACACAAGATATTTTGAGATAAAACGAGAAACTGTAAACATATTCCTGGGGATATTTCACTAGAGGCATACTGGCCATCACGTCTCTTACCAGTCTTCTAGATTGGATGCACCCATCCGTGTTTGCAGTTTACAGGGCTAACGTTCTCTTTGAGCGCCAGTTCCCATAATCCGCTCTACAGTACATTCATTGTAACTTCCAACTTTTCTGAAGCCCTGCTAAAGTCGGGCGACAAGTGGTTTCGTGTAGATTGTGTTGGCGTAAAAAAAAGAAAGAAAATATTCTCCCGCAACACTTGCCAATAATATCAATTTTTTCAAATATTTTTAGTTAGTCCCTTACTAACGCAGGGTTATTATTAAGAAAAAATTACATTACAGCTACAATATGTTACTGTTAATAAGTATTTTAATTGAAAAAAGCGAACGTTGAATAAATTTGAAGCCATGCTATTGCAGTTTCGTTCGATTGAACCTAATTTTTAAGTAGACAATACGTGTTTATCGTTTGAATTGTGCATTTTATCAATTTAATAGCAGTTTTATTGTGAATAAGGTAGACATTAAGAGTGATCCATTGAATGAACTTACATGGTTCATTCATAGAACCTATACCTGAAAATGGAACACTTGATCTTTTTTTTAAAATATTTGTTTTCGTAAAACATAATGTATTTACATATTAATTACGGGCGCTAAATAGTAGTGTTATATTAACTTATTTGCGTGCAAAATAATTTTTTTAATGGTGTTGGTGCATCATTTATTACGCCGTAAGACAAAATAGTTACCAGGTTCATTGATGGCACCTTTCCCATAAGTAAAAGTACAGTTTAACTAAAAATACGGGTTTTTTTATGTTAACACACGCACAATACGCTTTTAATACGTGACGTATTTAGGAAACAAGTAAACACGACAAAAATGAGGTGATATTCAAAGGTTTGATCAAGATGTGTGAACAAAACCGCGAATAGAATACACTACTTTTACTCTGTGATTTAATGTATTTCAGAAACTGATATCGCTGGTAGATAGCTACCGTTCGCTAACGGCCCCACTGAACAACAAATCTCATTTAAACACTCCCACAACAAAACCATCCGGCCACTACGGACCATAGAGGACTTAAAGTATATATGCTATTCACGGTAAAGTGAGCACTTTCGAAAGCCCTTTCATTTGGAATAATAGTCAATATATATACATTTTTTTTTACCCTTAGACGTTAACTACCGAGTGTGGTGGAGGAATATGCAGACTGTGTTTATTACTTATATGACATCATTTATTTTAAAAAGTGGTTAAAGGAAAAACAATGGCGGAAAGGGAATGCTAATTATGGCCTCAAAACTGCTCACTTTACACCGGGACAGTGTGTACAGAGATGAAGCAGTCGCTTACACGTCGAAACTCTGGTCGCGCACGCCAGCGAAATGACGTCACTGGCCGATAGCATGTCGGAACGCCGTTCGCCAACCAGCGCGTGGTGAACTACTCGCCAGCCGACTGTCCTTCCAACACGGCACCTTTCGCAGCGCGCAGGAGCCAGTCAGAAATAAGGCACGTTCCCAGATCTTCGCAAACAGCCAATCAGAGAATGGGCACGTCCACTTCAGAGGTTCCGCCATGACACTTCATCTCCTTGTACTTACCCACGTCTTGTCAGCGGTGAACTAAAATCTTCTGACACCAACCATTGAATATATTTATACATAAATAAAAATCAATTGCCACATGTATGACGGAGCATCGCTTGAGAACGGCACGACCGATTTGGTTGATTTCTTTTTTTATTGTGTTCGTAATTGCCAGGACAAGGTTCGTATGAAATAAAATTTTTGGGAAATCCACGGGAAAAATCGGAAATTTGGATGGTATTTTTATATGAAATCTTTATGTTAAATAATTTTATTACGTGAAATGAGGCACAGATTGAAAGTTCTGCTGTCACATGTTTTTAGAACAAAAAAAAAATAGACATTTTGCGAACTGATTTCATTAGATTTTCTTTGTTTAACGAAAAAGAATATTGTGTTATCTGTGGTGTGTTGAAAAGATTATTTTGGTGTATTTGGAAAAATGACACCAATAAGGCGTCGAAATATCGGTCGGCGTACGCGCAACGCAAGAGAAATACATCATCGTCGAGTCAATGAGACCGATGAAGAGCGTAGACAGCGTTTGGAGGCAAATAGAATAAGAATTTCTCAAGCGCGATCAATTATGACTCCGGTACAACGGAGACAGTCGAGTTCGACTCGCTCAGTTGGAGATAACGTAAACAATAATTTGGAACGTCGACAAAATAGACGGCCAAACGTAACAATTCGATATGAACGTTTGGCGTTCAGATACGATACAACAATCGATTACGCCACGGATGTATCGGTTGACTTCGGAACCATGAGCACTGTTTGTCAACATTGCAATGCTTTGAGGTTTCGACATGAACCGCCAGGATTATGTTGTGCGAGCGGAAAGGTCAAATTACCACAATTGATACTGCCACCAGAGCCACTAGCATCATTGCTTTCTGGCCAAGAACCTCAATCGAAGCATTTTTTGCAGAATATACAAAAANTTGCAGAATATACAAAATGCAACAGTATCTTCCAAACGACATCATTTGGAGCGAATATAACTGAGGAACGAGGTTTCAGCCTAACTTTTAAGGTAAATTCATTTTCAACTACAACACACATCATATACACAAAAAAAAAATCAACAATTCACAACGTTTCAATAAAGAATTTGTTTTCATTTGACAGATTCAAGGACACATTCACCATCGTACAGGAACATTGTTGCCGCCAGTGAATGATGATCACAAGTTTCTTCACGTTTATTTACCTGGAAATTCTGATAATGAAATCAATCAGCGTTGTGCCATCAGTCGCGCGGTAAAGCGAGAGATTATTGCACAACTGCAACAACTTTTACATGAACACAATGAATTAGTTACATTGTTCAAAACTGCACTAGAAATGATGCCTTCGGATGATCACAAAATAGTGATCAAAGCAGACAAAAGACCAGCANACAAAATCAGCAATTCACAACGTTTCAATAAAGAATTTGTTTTCATTTTACAGATTCAAGGACAAATTCACCTCCAGTGAATGATGATCACAAGTTTCTTCACGTTTATTTACTTGGAAATTCTGATAATGAAATCAATCAGCGTTGTGCCATCAGTCGTGCGGTAAAGCGAGAGATTATTGCACAACTGCAACAACTCTTACATGAACACAATGAATTAGTTAAATTGTTCAAAACTGCACTAGAAATGATGCCTTCGGATGATCACAAAATAGTGATCAAAGCAGACAAAAGACCAGCAGGCGAACATGAAAGACGCTTCAATGCACTGACGTTGAATGAAGTTGCCATTGTGGTTTTTGGCGAGAATTTGGAGTCTCGTGATATTGTGATTAGACGGCGTGATGGTAATAACCTTCAGCGTGTCAACGATACCCATCGTTCGTATGATGCATTACGATACCCGCTGATATTTTGCTGAGGAGAGGATGGATGTCATTTTTTGATCAAGATGATTAATCCATTAACAGGTCAAGAAACAAATAAAAAGGTCAGCTCGATGAAATGTTATGCCTACAGTTTGATGATTCGTCAAAACGAGGACAATCACATATTGAAATGCCGCAGACTGTTTCATCAATTCGTCGTTGATATGTATGTCAAAATCGAGACGGAACATCTGACATATATACTTTTAAATCAGCAAAAATTGCGTTCGGAAGAATACATCCATGTGCATGATGCCATTAATGTAGATGGAAATGCAAACAATGTCGGCCGAATTACCATTTTGCCAGCGACGTACGTTGGAAGTCTGAGGCACATGCACGAATACGCACAAGATTCGATGACCTACGTGCGCCAATACGGTCGACCAGATTTATTCATCACTTTTACATGCAACCCAAAATGGATCGAAATCACACAGATGTTACTACCCGGTCAATCATCCAGCGATCGTCACGACATTACAGCACGAGTATTCAAGCAGAAACTCAATCCGCTCAAGGACTTCATTGTTAAGTATCATGTCTTCAGAGACGTCCGATGTTGGATGTACTCTGTGGAGTGTTTTCCACAAAATTATTAGACATTGGCAACGGAAAAATTCCTATTGACGCTTCCGCTGGCCTCATTTTGTTTCCACCTAATTTTTGTCAATTCACAACGTCGAAAGAAGAATTGATCACGAATGTGTTCCCGAATATTGGTGTAAATTACAAAAACCATGTTTGGTTGGGCGAACGAGCTATTTTGGCAGCGAAAAATAAGGACGTAGACGATTTTAACATAAAAATTCAAAATCAAATCGCTGGTCAACTGCATTCATTTAAGTCGATCGATTCAATTACCGATCCAGATGACGTCGTCAATTATCCAATTGAATTTCTGAATTCATTGGATTTGCCAGGAATGCCACCGCACAATTTGCAGCTCAAGTTCGGCTCGGTGATAATCATGTTACGCAATCTGAACCAACCGCAACTATGTAATGGAACAAGACTCGCTGTTAAGAAGCTGATGAACAACGTGATTGAAGCAACGATAATCATAAGAAAGTTCAAAGGCGAGGATGTTCTGATATTCCAAGAACACCACTGATTCCAACCGATTGACCGTTTAAATTTAAGTGTTCAGTTTCCTGTTCATCTTGCATTCGCAATGACGATTAATAAATCGTAAGGCTAATCGTTGGAAGTATGTGGAATAAACTTTGAATTGCCATGTTTTTCCCATGGGCAGTTGTACGTGGCGTGCTCGAGAGTAGGTTAACCATCGGCGCTATTCGTTTTCTCTCAGAACGTAAAGACAAAAAATATCGTTCATCACCAAGCGTTGCGATAAACGCATTACTTAATTTTTGTAAATGTTTGTAATATTAAAATATGGGTGCTATGCAACCTGGTCTCAACATTAAATCCTAATTAAAATAAACTACCGATCTATCTTCTATCTATATCTATTTTTGTATAAATTGACAGGGCAACGACTGTTGAGTCAGCTAGTATATATATATATATATATATATATATATATATATGCATTCAATGGTTGGTGTCAGAATATTTTAGTTCACCGCTGACAAGATGTGGGTAAGTACAAGGAGATTAAGTCTAACAAGGATATTAACTTTAGTCTTCGTAAACAACTATTATTCATGTAGGTGTTCACAGTGACGATATGATATTAAAACAAAAGTAATATATTTCTCCTTCGCAAGTTGTTTCTGTTGCCAACTGACTTCACTGGCAAACAATTTTTAATCATCGAACATCTCCGCATTATTCTCTGCCAACATTATATGCCTTATGCAACCCATTGGGGTTCATACAAAGCAATACCTCAATGTTACGAGCCGCCGAAATCTCTCTACACTCCTCTCTACTCTGGGGTTTCATGTTGGGACACGGGAATGGTTACTGCGCGGCTTGCGTGCGCACGACACTCCATATTCACTGTACAGTCGCGTGCGTTTACCATTGCAAATACGTGACTCGTGGCGGACGGATACGCAGTAAGCTGAGACAGCAAACTTACCAGGACTCAGCTCACCCGGCCGTGAACCTACGATAGAGTGCCCGCCTCTCATTTCTGTACTGCGGGTTGCATGATCCACGCCTGCTTCGCGCTTCCAGCCGCCCGGAGCGCTTACCCACAGGGTAGATAAATGCACGCAGACGAATTGACGTGGCATTTCCTTTTATATGAGCGTGTCCATTCGCTGATTGGCTGTGATACTCTCTGGAAACGGGCCTTATGTCTGATTGGCTACTACAAGCTGCAGAAGGTTCCCCATTGGCTGGACTGAAGGCTGGCAAGTTAGTTACGAGTTGTTGATTGGCGAAGAGCGTTCCTTACGTCTGAGTGGCTGATGCATGCTAGGTTCCGTGTTGATTGGGCCACTGGCTGGCAAATTAGTTACCAGGCGCTGATTAGCTAATAGCGTTTCGGCGTGTTGCTGGTTAGAGAAGTCGCATTGCTGGCGTGTGTGGCTGGAGTTCGAGAAATAAGATGCTATTTCACCTCTGTATACGCAAAGCGAAGGGTGGAGCTTGCCCCTTCTGGTGAGCACGTGCTTCGTCAAATTATTTTTGAAATGTACGTCGTACTGTCACACATATAGAGTGTGACCTGCTTATTACAATTTTTATTGTTTTTTTTTTATTTACTTACGTTTTAAATTACTACTACTACGAGGGCTGATTCAGAAGTCATGACAACTATTGTTTATCTCACGAAAATGATCCAACGCAGGTAATGTACTATGTACAGTTGATAGTGTACGACATTTGCGTTTTAAAAATGATACCACATTCGCGGATTCATTTCGGGACAAGCTAGAATTCAAAACACGTGTGTTAATAAAACTTCAGCCATTGGTCCACACAGTGTTTCACACCTCCTGGGTAGCGCTGGCCCAATCGTCGCCTTCCACTGTGACAGCAGATAACCAATGTGCAGTTTATATCGGCATATTTGTACATAAGACTAGAATCCAGCTTGCAGGTCATTGAACTCGCGAATTTTTCAGGTCTTTACACATGGGGTATGGATGCAGGAATATCCGGCAAGGAACAAAGACAAACATGGCTGCTGGAAATCACCGTTTAATTGATGTATTCTCGTGAATTCTGTATATACTCATTACGTATCATACGTGTACGAGCTTTTTAACATCCTTCAAAGCAGTCTCCGAGGCTGTCCACGGTTCGTTGCCAGCGATGAGGCAGACGGGAAATGTGCGCTACCTCTCGTCGAAATTCTGTGACGATGTCTTGTTTGTTGGCAAAGCGTTTATCACGCAATTGCCTCTTCACTTTGGGAATAACATCGTAGTCACACGGACTAAGATCGGGCGAATAGGTAAGGTGTGGCACTCCTCCCAACCCCAACGCCGTAAACACCGTGTAATGCTACCTGCTGTATGAGGTCAAGCAATGTTATCTACGACTATAGCGTTCCCCAACAGTTCAGGGCGTTTCTCTCGAACTGCATGACGAAGATGGTACCTCAGAAATGACATGTAGTACTGTGAATTTACAATACTGCCCTCGTGAACTGGATGACTCACTAAAACACCTCGACTGTCCAATGCCAAAATGATCATCAGCTTTGTGGGTAACGGTTCTGTCGTACCTTGTGTCTCTATGGTTATCCAGGATGACGCCATTCACTGGACTGTCGCTTCAATTCGGGTTAGTTTGCTCGTGTCCATGTTTCATTAATTGCATTGATGCGGTACAGCATGCCATTACCTTCACGGTGAAAGCGTTACAGACTGATACGACATGTCTCATATCGGGCCCACTTCTCTATCTCAGTTAAGTGATGTGGCACCCACTTGGAACACATCTTCCGTACATTTACGTGCCGCCGTAGAGTTCGGCGCACTGACGACGTAGGAATACCAGTATGCTGGGCTAATTCCATAACAGTCGAACGAGTGTCGTCCATTAGGCACTGATAGACCACAGCCACTCGTACGTCGTGGTCACCTGACATAGCACGTCCACTGCGAGGTAGGTCGGCTGTTGACCCTCTTCTCTGTTTGAAGGCCTCTACCCACCTTGCCACTGTACTATAGTGTATAGCACGATTACACTATGCTTCCCGTAGCTCTGCATGACATTCGCGTGCATTGCGGCAGCGGCGTACGGCTACCTTGTCGTACGCACGCTGTTCGACTTTGGTTACGTCTATTTCGCAACACTGGCATCCAACAGCTGGCATAGGGAAAGTGCTCATGGCCGGACGGATGCACTCATTCCCTATCTGACGGCAACAGAAGTTCGACGTGGGGTAGCACACATTGGCGAACAGTGGACAACCTCGGAGACTACCTTGAAGAATGTTAAACAGCTTGTACAGGTACCATACATACCCGTTTAAGTGTGTGTATGCAGAATTTACGAGAATAAATAAATTAAACGACGCTTTCAAGCAGGAAAGTTCGTCTGTGTTCCTTGCCGGACATTCCTGTATCCATACCCCAAGTGGTGTCATCTTTAAAACGTACTTGCACACTTTCAATTGTACATGGTACATTTCCTGTATTCGATCATATTTGGGAGATAAAAAGTAGTTTCTATGACTTCTGAATCAGCCTTCATATTTATATTTTAATTGGTCTAAAATTTTCTGTTGCTATTACAAGAAACATTGGACATCCTGCATGTTTTAATATGTGAGCTTATAAAATATTTTTTAATAATTTTATTGGTACTGTCAGACTAATGATTAATATAATTGTTGCCTTATTTCAACTTAAAAACTCCTGATTTGTGTCGCCATATTTAAAATCATACTTGCCATCTGATTGTAGCCGATATTTTACGTATAATTAAACATAGCTTAAGCTATAAAAGTACCATACATTTTTTTAAAGCAATATTATTTTGGATGAATGTATAAAATATTCTAACTCAGGTTCATGTCTGGAACCTTAAAGCTGAATTAATGCTTTACTGTCCTTGGGTACGAAGGACAATCAGAGCGAATACATGTACACTCTTGTAATTTTCTTTAGTTGTAAGACGTGGTTACCTGCAGTACTTGATATGCAAAGGACTACGAAACTTGCAGTTGCGTAGGTTATTAAACGATCTGGCTATACCTGTGACATATAACTTAAAGCACATCTACTCACTTCGACATTTACGAACTGATTAAGCTGACCTTCGCTACAATTTCGTGGAACAGTATTGGGGGGTACTATTCGTCAAGAACAGAATGAAAGGCAGCGTAATAACGGTGACTTCAAATTACTGTACATATGCACGCGAGAAGTGATTCACGTAATTCATTTCAATCAAAGGCGTTTTTTTGTCGTCAAGATATCTAGATTGTATCGCCCGACAACGAGAGTGACTATTAGTTTGTCACTTTTTCCTCAGAAAAAAGTTCACGAAAGACATAACGGTATTCCCAAGAGCGACTTTAATTTCACAAGTTCAACGCTGGCGTGAAATGTTACCAACAAAAAAAAAGCTAAGTGGAGAATGTAGGTCAATGACACAAAAAATGCTCAACGATTTTTATTACCATATTTTAAGCGAATTTCAACAGTTCATATTAATGCACGACATTAATTCATCTCGTTGCGTGGTAAATCAAATATCCACAATACTCAGAAGGTGTCATCTTTAAAAGAAACGTTTCATGTGCTAGTTCAATGTTATATTTTTGTATTTTAAAATAATTTATTTGTTATATATTATGCATTACGTATCCCTGTAGAGTTATGTATATAGTATATTTTATGTTTGCATTTTTATTTATCTTTCATATTTCTCACTTTTTACTGATACTACTTTTATATAATTTTTTTTTTTTTGTATTTCGTTTCCACATTAACATTTTTCCGTAATTGGTGTAGTGATTGTTTATATTGGATTTTCATTTTGTTATACTATTTTTATTATATAATTAATACAACAAGATCATCCTATGCTTAACGACTTAAAACACTATAATAAAATTAATTTTGCATTTAAACTTTAATGGAAGTTGAACGTCCGCAATATTAAAGAGGAAAGAAAATGCACTTCTGACTCCTACGGCTCAGTAGTGATGTTATGAAATACGTTTGTGATTAATGTAAACTTTCTTTAACAAAAATGTAAAAAATTCATTAATGCTAATTTCGAAAACTTCAGAATAAACATTCTGTATGAAATTAATTTTCTTCTTCAGTAGCAACGAACTACCATGCTCGCTAAGAAAGGTGAATAAAAGGAATGATCTGTGTAACGGTAATGCGTGAACATACTTTCAAAAGGAAATTTTGACGAAATTACAATTTTAAAAATGTTCTGTAATAGATCAAATTAAAAAAAAAATCCATATCCAAAATTATTATCCCCTTATTTATCTTGAATATTTAAAAAGACATGTATTGCGTATTCAGTAAAATAGCCATTAAAGACCAAGTCGGCATGTCAGTGTTAGTTCCTTAAAATGTTCANTTCTGTAATAGATCAAATTAAAAAAAAATCCATATCCAAAATTATTATCCCCTTATTTATCTTGAATATTTAAAAATACATGTATTGCGTATTCAGTAAAATAGCCATTAAAGACCAAGTCGGCATGTCAGTGTTAGTTCCTTAAAATGTTCAGGCATGTGGGAATTTTCAAATTACTGCGTTGTTTAGATGTAGAAACAAGAAAATAAATTTGCTGTCACAATGTATGGAAAAGTACACACATTATTTAAACTAAAATCGATAAAAGTTCTACAAGCGACACGCAAAACGTTTTTTTTTTTTTTTCTTGTTTGAGGCGCACAAACAAGAAAGAGTTAAGGACGACAATGGTATCTGCAATAAATACTCATTCATCTTTATGTGGAAATCACTGAGTAGAAAAGTCAGAAAGGACAAGTAATATCGCTACCGGACAACGATCGTGCGTAGTGTTATGAGCCTTTCTCACTCATAACACTCTTAGGATAGTTTAAGGCTAAGGAAAACAGGGTAAGCTCAGATATTTAAAGGATTGTAGTAATCATTAATACAGTCTTTACTTGATCAATAGTTAGTAGAGTATACAATGATATGTAAAGAAAAAGTCCAACGGAAGTGAGAGGGAAGGACTCAAGGAAGGGATTAGTTAAGAAGGAAGGTCACATTTAAAGAGAGGAACTCACCCTAGCCTCGCACCCGAAACCGCTGACGGACGCTGCCGCCAGGAACCGCTGGTGTCACGTCTAAAGTTCGAAGGAGACGACGACCCCTCTCGGCCGTAGACGCCTATATCACTCTTCTCGCTCCACCACGTGACTATTGACGTACTGTGATTTGATTGGTTCCCCTCGTGCGTCGGCGGCGGGCTCCTCCGGGTTGACTGCTCTTCTTAGGTAAAATGCTCTTAGATCAGCACTAGCTCAGCGGATCCACTGTTGCCACGCGTCATATGCTATTCTCCCCTGATTACTGCAATCACTCTCAGTCTGCCGTTTTGATATTCCAGCACTTCTGCGGCGTCTTTGCGCCATTGTTATATCTTTGCTGAATTCGGTTCCGACTTGGTGTTAATGAACTCTGTGGCGTCTTTCTTAGGTTCTGCTTAGTTAGGAATTTCACAACGGGACCCAACCGTAACAATAGGAGCCCGTAGATGGGTACCGTTGCGGTTTTGGAAGGTGGGGGCTCACCCATATGAGAATTTTTGTTTGGTATTTAACAGTATGTACACTGTAATCTTTTATCGCATGAAATAAGTTACAAGCTGCTTTAAGATCTCTTTGAACGAAAAATTTGCGTTCATTTAAGGAGACAGCCACATTTGCAGTCTAGTACTGCCATTCGTGTAGTGGTATTTATGTATAGGCGCGTCTTGGTAAATGCTTTGGGAAAAGGAACTTATTACAGAAACGAAAAAAATAACTATCCCATTTTTTCCACTTTTTAGTTCTGACCTATTAAATAAATTCAAGATTAATATAATCAGTGAAAACTGTCTTTAAAAAGAAAGCACGTTTAAACCTCTCCTGCGCAAATTGAGAAATGAGAAAAATATTAAGTGGGATTTTCATATTCATTCAGCTGGCTCTTTCATCAGTTGTAAGAATATTGGACTTTTTTCCGGAACTACTTTGAGAGGAATTATGCTGCAGCAAGTGCGTGTAGAATCCTTTGAAGGACGTCGCACACTTACCTTCGACAATAAGTTGCCGGCCTAAGCAGCGTAAACACAGATACGCGAGACTGTCCCCCACAGATCAAGTAAGTATACAGAGGTGTAACAGTCGCTCATACCGCGAACCCCAGCAAGATGGCGTCACTGACCAGCCAACATGTCGGAACGTCGTTCGCCAATCAGCGCCTTGTGAACTCACTCGCCACCAGGTTGTCCAGCCAGTCCGCTGCACACAGTATGGTCCACTCATTTACTGAAGCCCTGCCCTTGCAGGATATTCATCCGCCTCATGAAAACAAAGCTTAACCAAGTCTCAGCAAATTACTCCAAATTGACAATGCACCGCATTTGTGCGCACTCAATTTAATTGTATTTTGCATTAGAACTATTTCTTACTAGGCATTACCAACACAAAAATTTTCTGCTTGCTTTCATACATATTAATTATAAATGAAATATTTTAATTTAAAGATAAATATAAGTGAAAGTGCATTTTAACCAAAAACAAAATACTTTTATGTTAAAATAATTATGTAATACTTGTGATACATGACATATTTGATCCATAAGTTGAGAAAATACAGTGAACAGGCTATAACCAATCACGCACAGGGCCTGTCCGCAGAGCCTCCTGCGGCCAATCAACGTATGGATACGCCTACAACAAAGGAACCGCCACGACATTTCACCTCTGTGTACTTACTATAGGCTCCTCGCGGTTAAGTGAGCACTTTTGAAAGCCCTCCTAAGGTTTATTCTATTCAGGTTGTGAAACTCTATGCTTTATGTTTGGCAACTAAAATTTTTCGCCACTAGGTAAGCGCTAGTGTCGCATGTGTGCCGTATCTTTTTCTGTTTTATACTATAAAAAAACAAAATAATTGAAAAACCATAAATCAAATATAAAAGAATTACTTAACTAAGTAAAATATATTTTCTTTTATTATTCACGTAAGTTAAAATTTTAATTAAAAGTAACCTTTTTGGAACAATGCACACCTAGCGGCGGAAACTATCCCTACGCCAAACTCTCCCATAAGCTATTTGTTCCTAACCTGAGTAGATTTAACCTTAGCTGTGCTCAAAGATCTACTTTTCTTCCCAAAGTGTATCCTTCCGCCTTATGTGAAATAAATATTGGCAAGGGCTTGATCGATCACTTTATTCATATATATTAACAGGCACACTGAATGGCCCGCAATTAGTGAAGCTCGTAAAGACGGAGAGAATGCAGTTCCACATTTTAACGCTGAATTAGAAGTTTTCGATAAACATTTGTGAAGACTGACATATTTTTTTCCTACATGTTTTTCTTGTATGTAGACAAGTGTAAGAATTAATAAATTTGTGAAATATATGTTGGAAAAATACTCAATGTTCGTACAAGTAGATGTTAAGGAGGGCTTTAAAAAGTGCTCAGTTGATCGTGAACAGAATATATAGGGAGTTCACGGTTACTATTAAGTTCTACTATCAGTGTATTCCTCCGCCTCATGCTAATAAAGCTTAACCAATTTTAGAAAATTACACCAAAGGGACAATGCACTGCATTCGTGCGAACTCAGTTTAATAATATTCTGCATAAGAACATTTTCTTACTAGGCATTACCAACACACCCATCTTGTCACTTTTTTTTATTTATATTAATTTTAAATAAAATATTATAATTAACGGATAAAATGTACGTAAAAATTCAATTTATTTAAAAATAAGGTACTCTTATACAAGCACAAGTATAAAAAGCCTGTGATACAGGCGTATTAAGGAAACAACCAAACACGGGGTGATTTTTCAGAGGTTCGATTCTAAAAGTGTTAAGAAACCGTTAATATAATATACATTTAAACATTACAGTCGCTGTACAAAGTCAAGTCCTAGAACTATTTGTTATCATCTCATTGCCAACTTAATTGGAAGCCTGCACGTCAGTGTGTGCTGTAGTATTAAGGCAGTTATGTACACGGATACTTTAATGGTTGACCTAAAAAAAACGCTTAATTTAACCGCGAAAGCCTTTAGGAACAGGGTTAGGGTGGCGCCTCGAGTTTGTCACGTGTTCACTAAGGTTCGACAGAAGGGTCTGCCTGCAGTGAGTTCGATTCCCGGCGGGCTTACTCTCCGATTTTCTCGCGAGGGCAGTTAGCCACTGGGCTTGCTCCGGGTGCTCCCGCTTCCATCACCATTGAAGTCTGTCGCTTCTCCGTCCAACCCCCGCTTTACCTTCATCAGCGCTGAAGACCTCAGCTGCAGTCTGCCGTTCGCATTTCTTACACTCGTATAGGGTTCGATTATCCCTAAATCGGCTTCTGTCACCATTTTAGGCGAAAGCAGGTGGGCCCTGAAGTTATCTGCCACTACTTCCCGCTTTCTCAGCAATAATTAAGCCAAGATCCCGACTGTCATGTATTCTGCTTTAATGCAGCGGTTTTGTGACCAGATCGTCTCCTCCCGTGCCTGATCAATAAAGTATAACGGGAGACAACTTTCTGAGCGATATATATTAGAAGAGTGCACATCAGGTCTTGTTCTTACATTCAGGCTTCCCAAAGGCCACACAGCTGTTCGTTTGCCACATCAGTCCTTCGATGTGCGTGCACTCTTCACCGGTCCAGTTTTCCCAGTCTTTTGAACTTGGTCAGAGCTCTTTAATTGACAGCAGTTGAATGCTGTCAATAGAAAGAGATAACGCCCTTTCCAATCGCAATGGGTGGATGTTCTCTACCCGGGGGTGGTTCCACCTCACCTGTCACAATGAATATATGGTATAGTCCATTCACGGCTACTTCCACCTTTTCTGAAACCATGCTTAAGTTCTACATCCAGGATATTCCTCCGCCTACTGCGAACAAAGATTAACCAGGCATAGAAAATTACACCAAAGGGACAATGCAACGCATTCGTGCGCGCTCAATGTAATAATATTTTGCATGAGAACTATTTATTACCAACACGCCTATTTTGTGCCTGTTTTTATTCATATTAATCATAAATGAAATAATACAACTTACAAAAAATATAACTAAAAGTTCAATTTAATTAAAAAAAAGATACTTTTATGTTTACAAAATTATAAAACTCTTGTGATACACGACATATTTAGTAATAAAACCAGACGCTTCGTAAATAGGGCGATTTTTCTTCAATTTGTTTCAAAAAGTGTGAAGAAATCACGAATAGACTATAATAAAATTATTATGCGTATTATGTCTGTGTGTATAAATGTTTATTAATTTGAAGAGCTGTACGTCGTATCAATCAACGGGTGTGGTTTTACGTCATGTGTTCACACACGATCGCTTCTATTTGTAATGGACTCTGAGCCATCTTATTCGTCGACGTGGAGCTCAAATTTTGACAGAAGGGATTGCCGAGGAAGCGGAGTCCTGATTTTTTTTCCTAACCTACCCTAAATGTGAGTTTTAAGTGCACGTCCGAGGTAGGGACGGGAGCTAAGCGCGTCTCAGGACTAGGCCTCATACGCCTACAAGGGAGGGGAATGATGCAAGGAGACATGCATCGCGGCAGCAACGGATTGGGCTGCCATGGCAGCAGTTGGGGTCATGACAATCTCCCTGAGTGCACTTATAGCTAAACTGCTATAACCAAGAAGAGAAAGGGAAAAAATGTGATATACACCGTAAAAACATTTTTTGACGGGGAAGAATTTTAAATTGTTGCATGCATCAATATAAAATTATACATGAGGCAGATAGGTAATAACCATGCTCTTTGTTAGTGGGTAGAGAAATACTATTAGAGAGAGGACGGGAAGTGGAGTGATGGAACACTCGCGGCTGATTTGTACGGTGGGACGTGAGACAGATGGACGCTGTACCCGCGCGAGGCGAAGCGCCCACACGAACCCCAACACAATCGATGACTCGTTAACGGCGTCTTGATGGAGCTTTCATTCCGGGAAATACGATTCCCGTCGGGATATGCCCACCTCTCCTTTTTCAACCCTCCTATCCTTTTCATCGGCGGGGGTGCCGGGACAAAGAGCCGCGTGATGGAGTTCTGTCATCCTCCATCTCTCACCCTCTCCCTTGCGAACATCGCGGTTCGCCTTCTATACACCATACACCACACACTCAACTTGAAACGGTGAGAATTGAGTCGAATCTGTGAAAACAGTGAGAATTGAACAACTGATCATCAGTGCCAGATAACTAATTAATATAGTGGTTGAGTGTCACTGATTAATTGTGATTTCCCCCCACTGAATGTCAAGAATTCCGCTGGTATTAATCACTTGTTCCCAGCTTATTTCCTTGATTCGCCGGTCAGCAGTATCTTATCAACCGACTTTCAGTGAATGTTATTTCACTGATTGATATCACTGATTCGGACTTGGAGTGCAATGGTGTCCAGCCCATGGCCCGCGGACTATTCCATGTATAGAAAGAAAGATTAATCCATTCAGCAGGGCCGAGGTTGCGCATTGGCTGGAGCGATCCCCTCCCACCGAGGCGAACCTCGTTCGATTCCTGGTGGGGTCGCTCCCTGGATATTCGCATGAGGGAATCGTGCTGGACGATATCGCTTGTCGGCGGGTTTTCTCGGGGACATCCCGTTTCCCTCGCCCTTGCACACCAGCGCTGCTCCATACTCACATCCCCTCACCCTTATCTGCTCCCAAAACCCCGTTGTTAAGAGTCGCCCACGCTCCTCTTTCTGCTCCGTCCATTCAGCTACGAATTTAATTAAGAGCTCAAGGGTTGCATTCGTTTAATATATTGATGTTCCCTGTACTTGCGTCGACCGTTCCTCTCGCAACTAGTGAACAACGCACAACATGTTCATTGACGTCATCATTAATTACCAGTTCATAAACTACAGGTGTAGAAACTTCAACAAATCTGATTTCTCGCAAGGAAGACACTCAAAACACAGGCCACCGAGTCTTAGTTATGTACAGAACCAACCATAAATATAGATCTTGTGCAACATGTCAATGCGCATAGGCACGGGGTTAAAATGGTTCATTCTGTTGGAATTTTCTGAAATCAGTATATTTAACGTGATCTCATATTGCGTTCTGTTAATATAAACTGGATTATATGTATTATTTTTTTATCTACGTATTTTGAGATTATTGTGATTTTTGTCCTCACGGCCCGACGACAAGTTTGGACACCACCGCCGTACGCCATCTCTAATGCCACAACCGGTACCGAAAAAAGGGAGCAAGGGAGGCACAAGGGGAAAGGAAAAAATAAACCAATTTCGAACCGCTCCCGAACGCAGCAGTTCCGCAATTTTCCACCTCGATCCCACTTTCGTCGGCTTTTCAATAACATCCTACCCACACGTTTATTTTGAATTCGTTTCTTGGCAGATATTCACAATGCGTCGCCCTTAAAATCATATTCCAGGTTCGCAGGAAGAATGAAAACGATACAGTGTTGTTTTTTTAACGAAAAAAAATATTTGTCTCCAGATTCGTAAGGCTGCGAGTGATAATTGAGTTTTGAGACACGCCCGTACCGTATACGAAAAAAAAACACGCATTCTGCCATTGATAATGTTTACCGTGTTTACAAGCCACTGTTGATGTGTAGATACATTTTCAGAACATTGAAGCTGAAAAGCATTGAAGAAAATCAAGCGAGACAAATTTTTGCGGTCGGTTCACAAGACAGTAACAACCGATCTTCAGAATGTTTTGTTACTTACTACAGTTCGATAACTAGCAGAAAAGTTCAAAATGCTTCTGTTGAGGGAAAATTAGTTGTCTTCTCTGTAATACAGGATGTAGGAATTATATTTAAAATAAGACTAATGTCGCGGGAAAGTATATGAATAACCGAACACCTTACTGTAAACCCAATAACGCTGTTGAGTTACTGCAACATCACTTCGTTCCAGTTACAGATAATTAAGCTGTGAAGATTGCTTATAATCTGCTACTGGAGACACTTCTGTGTTGTTTCACAGAACAATACGTTGGAAAGAAAACTGAGTCCTAATTAACCTGTTTTGTAGCCATCCTACGAGGCGTCGTCTACCTGTGGCTAACTGCACATTTGAGGCACAGGAGAGCAGCTATAGGGACGAAATTAACACGCGCAACAAATGCCCCCATCGTCTCTATGCGCCGAGAATTAAACTGGTCACGCAGTCTTCTCCATGATTTACGTGAAACGATGCGATTTTAACGGGTCGGTAAGTCTGTAGCATTTGTAATAAAATTACTAGTTTCGAAAATAACTTAAGCGGCATATTTTAAGATACTTCAGCCTGAAAATTACGTTTTCGCTAATGTCAAACTATTTATTAAATAATGGCCGCAGTACATTAGAGTTTTGAAAGTAGTTAACAGAATTATTGAGAAGCGTTATTCGTTTTTCTTATTGAAACATATTTAAAAAAAAGGAAAGCAGTTTTAAATAAATGCTTATTTGAATCACTGTGCAACGCCATTAACGGGCGAGGTCAGCTGGAGTCGTAAGCTCCATTACGTATAATTATGTTAGCATTACTGCTTTTGTATTACATAATATTGAGATTGAGACGGAAGCAACAACCATCTGGTTACTTCCGCTACATTAAATTGCTTGGAAAGTTCTAGATATAGAACTCGGTTTTTAATGCCACGTTTTCCTCTCAGTGTACAAGCATTTGAATAAAAGCGTTTTTTATGGCAAAATATACTAAAGAACCGCTTGGCTGAAGATGGAGCAATTTCTCGTTAATCTGAGTTAAAACTCCCTCGCCTCTGCTGCTCCTTGCCAGAACGTAAATGTAGCACCATAATCTCGTGGAAAAAACTTCCAGTTGAGTTGGTAGTATCATTTTTTTTTTCTGAAAGTGTTCCCAGCAGAGAATGTTGTTTGCAGAAAAAAGTCGTAGCTCATTGTTTTATTCACAATGCACCGTATCATAATGTATTTAAAAAATTTTCATAAACAAATTTGTTCTCAAAAATATTACCCACGTCGCTTTCAAACATATTTGCATTGTTCACAGCAGTTAATTTGTTTCAATTGTTGCTTTAGAAAAGTTTTATTCGACAAGTGTATAAAAAAGAGGAACAATAGCTATGCGGCTGAATATGGATATCGTTTGGCATTTGCCGCATAAATAGCTTATTTTAAACAAAGGCTTGCCCTATAATTGAATATTTTTCCAGTCATATACAAACAACTGATAAAACTAAAACATGGAATAAACAAATTATTTTTTAAACATTTTTATGCAGTGATATTCACATTGTAGTCTACTTGTAATTGTGATAGTAGTAGGCTACACAGAGTTCGTACAGGCATTGAGTTCGCAAACGCAATTAGCTCGTTCTGTTGAAATGAAAAATAAAATATCATCCCCGAATGTAATAAAATTTATGGCTAACCGAAATAGGCTCTTTAAAGAAGTTGTCCAATAAATGAAATATTTTTATTCGTGAATTTTGGCAGCGGCATTTAAAGTGAAATATGTTAATTGAATCAGTGTAATACGAACGTATTACCACAGGTAGCGAGGTCATTAGAGTTGGAGCAAGTTGCTCAGAGAAGTCGTAACGAGGTAGGAATATGCCATGGTCTGTAGCAAACAACCATCCCAGCTTTCGCCTTGGGTGATTTCGGGAAATATCGGAAAAAGCGAAATCAGGATGGTAGGACCGGGACACGTCCTCCCGAATGTGAACTCGAGTGTTACCGCAACTCAGAGACATGAAGTGATGAGAGTGGCACCGCTTTATGCTCATCGATGAATCTCGGTTTCGCATCACCAAGGATGACCACCGTATGCGAGTGTGGCGACGTCGAGACGACGTATCGTTATAACTTTGTGGTAAGACGTGCCAGCATCACTCCTGGCATCAAGGTGTGGGGGACCATAGGGTATGATTCTTGCGATCCTTATAGCGCAGCGGTACGCCTGAGACGTTCTGCTTGTTCATACGTTACCCTTCACGAGACAGCACCTCGGGTACAATCTTGCAACAAGACAAAGCTCTCCCACGCACGGCACGCGTGTCTTATGGATTGGCTACATAATGTTGAAATATTCACGTGGCCAGCAGGAAACCCCGATCTGTCCCCGGTAGAAAATATATGTGATCAGCTCGGACGTAAACTCCAACCCTGTGTCCATATGCAGGATGTTGAGGGCCAGTTACAATTGCAGTGGGACGAATCGTCTCAGGGGAGCGTACAACAGCTATACTACTCAATTTATAATAGAATCGGCGTCTGTATCCAAGCCCGAGCGGGTGCTTCATTCAATTGACATGGGAACAGCAGTATAGCCGTACTGATAACTCTGTTTTCAGTTTGATCTGATATAGTAATCATTACAATAATATCGCATGGCATAAAACATGAGGAGCTCCATGTTATTTCAAACAGTATTTGTGCTTAACCTCGTTTGTCCGTGAGTGATTTTAATAGTTTTTCTTTCCTCTAGACACGTTCCCTACAGCTTCTAAATTCATTAAAACACTTTTACTTCCTTTTCATGAAACCTTAGGATTGGAAGATTTCTGGCACGATATACCAGATAGCGGTGTGTGGAGAAAGTCGACTATGTAGTTATGTCGACATTCTAGCTGGACGTCAACAGGAATCTTGGACCCGGAGCGATTCTAAAATATTCCTCCTGCCTCCTTCCTCGTACTCAACTTATTCAGTCCATTAAAATATAGTATTTTACATAACTATGTGGCAGTAGAGTCTGAGTTGAAGGCTACGACAGACGTCAAACTGGAATGAGAAAGTATGATTCATGGTCGACTTGCTCTATTCTCAACAACCTGGTATCCTGTACCAAAACTCTCAAATCATACTTTGGAATGTCATTTTATTCGCTGTTCTATATTATAGTTTTAATATTATTTTTTTAAATGTTAATAATTCTATTAGATTTTATTATTGCTTACTACTTTCTTTGAAGTACACGTACAGTTTTTTTTTACGTAGAACTTAACAACTGTCATATCGTGGTCTGGAGGCTGCATCGCCCGCTTCAAATGCCTCAGGTTTGATTCCAATTTGCGACTGGGTAGTTCACAAATTTCGAGAAAAAAAAAACCTTCCTTGGTACAATCTTTTACTTCCAGATTCACAATGAAGAATACAGTGAGAAAGTTGCTTGGTGCCACGTTGCTCGGTAATGAGGGGCTCGATACATAATGATGTTTACATTTTAATCGTGCGTGATTCCAACATACATATATAAAATCAAAATCGTATATTGGTTCTGTATGTATTCAACTCACTTTTCGTGGCGAACACGTAGCCGCAGTTTCTAGGTCATAACACGCATAAACTGTGTTTCGCTGGGATTACCTCTAGTGCATCAACCCTCACTCTAGTATTGTCGAGTTGTATTTCTGGTTAATAGCGTAGTTTAGTTAGCTGTTGCCATCTGAAAGGACTGTATGAATTCAGTTGTCTATATGAGGCAAATCTAGTTGATACTGCCAGAGCCGCAGTGAGTCTTTTTTCCAGTTTCCTTATTGTAGATCTCTTTGCAAGATAAATCTCCTCGCATATACAGCTGTAACTCATCTCATCCTATTTGTTTTCATTCCTCGGCTCTTCTGTTTGCTCCACACTCGTCTCCTTTCGTTTGAGTTTATTGACGATTGCTGGAGGTGGTAACGTTTCGGATCGACTGACGTATTCTCCTTCTACACCCTCGTTACGTCACAAGACTACATGCTCATTTTGCATGCAGTGACGGAAATTTCTTTTTTGCGTGTTTCTCAGTCATTTCGGTTGTCCTTCGTTGGTAAAGACTTTGCACGGTAGTGTGAATACTTTTGAAATAAACCTCTGAAAAAGATAATTGCCTAAAACCAAGATAGTATATTCGCCTTTTCTTCACACTTGAATCAAACCTTTGAAAAAACACCACATGTGTCACGTATTTGGTTGTTTCCTAAATATGTCATGTTACACTAAGGGTTTACACTTGTAGTGACACAAAAGTCCCTTGTTTTTAATTAAATTCAACTTTTATTTATATTTTGTATATAAAATATTCATTTATATTTCATATAAATAAAAATAGTGAGATAATAGGCGTGCAAAATATTATTACACTGAGTGCGCACGAATGCGGTGCGCTGGCCTTTGTTGTAATCTTTCTATATTCGGTTAAGCTTTGTTTGCATGAGGCGAAGGAATAATCTGGGCTTCAGAAAAGTTGGAAGTAACCGGGAATGGACTATTTGCTACAGTGCACACTGGCGTGCAGGCTTCCGGTTAAGTTGGTAGTGAATTAATAACGTTCAAAGGCTTGACGTTGTATTGGGAGTGTAATATGTAAATTCATGGCTACGGAAGTCAGTGTTTATTTAGTTTATACACATTAGAGCACTTATTTGCATATTCTTAACAATATTTACTTTCACAAAATATTCCACCTTTTCACTTGGAGAGCGCATGAATAATGTGAGACCGTCAACGGCAATGCTAATATTACATATAACGGAAGGATACAATACGAGAAGAAAGGAAGATCATAAGCAGGGCTTTTAAAAGTGACAAATGAACCGTGAACAGTCTTTACCTTCGCGATTCTGTTGTCGCTCTTCCGGAGAATCACGGAGGCCGTGAGATTGCTCACTGGCGTCCCACCCTCGTGATTCTGGTTCGATCCCTGGTGAAAACGAGTGTATTTTTTAAATGTGAGAAATTCTAGAGCACGTGGGTTCCCCTCATTTTCCTCTACAACTGTATTCCGGCGCTTCTACGTTTCAAGGCAGTCGCCTACTTGCAGCCGAGAAGCGCGGGGGCGATAAGGGCTACACTGGCACGCACGTCAAGTGTTTCACCACCACTACGCGCAAAGCTCCGAAATGGCACGCAGTGTTCTCGTCAAGCTGTGTGTACCTACGGGACTGTCAGCGGTTGTGGCGGTAGCTTGCCGACACATGGGACATGTACTCCAGTGGAAAACTTATTCTAGAAAAGCAGAGGCCTTTCCCCTCCCAGCCGTCTCGTCAGGTGGTTAGGTACGCTGTTATTCGGGTTTGCAAAAGCAATATGTTAAATATTTGATTTTCCATATAATATTTGAAGTTCAGAATGTATTAATTTTTTTTTCAAAAATGCCCCATTATTGTCTAAATACATACAGACCGCACATGGTCATCCAATAAATACAAAATAATTATTTAAAAACCCAAACGTACCCCTTAATTATACAGAGAATGACAACTGCAAAACAAAATTTTGAACTATGAATTGAAATTAAAAGAAACCCCGTAGGGTAAAGTTTTACATATATTTTTATAACATGCTTGAGCAGCCGTTCCCCCACTCCACNCCAAGTGGAAAAGAGTTCCGTCCTAAATAGGTCCCTCTCTGCTTCTCTCTCGAAAAAAGAGTAGCAAACCCTTATATCACTTCCAAGTTTTTGCTTTCGAACATTTTTCCATGTTCACGAAGTGTAGACAGCGCCCCACGGTGACGTCACATGCCGCATGCGTGCCTCCAGAAGTTCTTGAAAACAGCAGTGTGAGGAGGGGTAGGGCGGGCCGGCCCGCATTCTACGTAACTACAGCTCGCCCGCCGACAGCGGCGACGGCACGATGGAGTACAACGGGGCACTCACGCCTCGGTAAGACTCCACGTCCACGACGTCAGCAGGCAATCTACGTAGTTTTCTCGTATAACATCACTCATCGTACAGGTTTTCTTATAACAGGGGATCGTGCAGATGTGACACCGTCTCTAGCAATCTTCAATACGGACTCCCATCACAACATTTTTTGAGAGCCAAAATAATATGCATAGCACTCGTGATATCTTGAAAGTACCATTCCGTCATCGTCTATGGTATGTTTCCTTTTCGTAGGTAAACGTATTAGGAACACATTCAATAATTTCGACAAAGTAAAAAGCATTCGATCATGGTTACAACGCAGGTAAAGCACCAGGTAGGTGGCCACCTTAAGGTGCCCGCCTGCCTGGAGCTTTCCTCGGCATTTGAAGCCGAGAAGCGTGGGAACTATACGGGTGACACTGCCACGCGCTACAAGTGCGCCATCGCCGTTACGCGCAGGGCTTTTAAATTGGCGTGTAGCGTTCTCGTCACGCTGCATGTACCTGCGGGACTTTCAGCTGTGACCCTATAATTGTATTGGTGGAAAGACTATAGCAAGGTTAAGTGGAGGACCCTCGATAACTTGTGTGTATATAACGGGTATATTTTGAGATACAGCGCTTTGAAAAAGCTATTTTGGAGTGCACCGAAATGGTGTTTATAATGTGCGCTACATCTTGGAAGTAACCGACAGGCATAGACTGAAAGTGTGCGTTCTATTAGTACGCTAGCACATTGGACGCACGTTTAATAGTTTCGTAAAAAAAACTTAGATTTATAACACACTACAACGCAGGTCAAGCGCCAATCAGGCGGGCTCCTTAGCGTCTTGCTTCATCAAAGTCTCGGGTACGCCGGACGTCTACGGCCACATCCGTACCTATCATCATTCTCCTGACGGTACCGCCTACACCGTACGGCGTGCCTACCTGGGGCTATTCTCTGCTTATGAGATACAGAAGCAAGATAGCTATAAGGACTACATTGGCGCATGCACCATACTACCCAACGCCTCTGCACGCCGGAGTGCATGCCCTGCTCTTACGCTTCATGTCACGATGGATATTAATTGGCGACGTCATAGTTGTACTGATTGAAAATATGTAGCACAAGTCAGTGAATGAATCTTGACCTAGTCTGCCTGTGTTTGATTTGTATATTTTAAGATACAGCTGTCAGAAAACACGGGTTTTGGTAACGTGACAGACTAATGGACGCGATATCTTTAAATTATATTAACATGCATAGAGGCCATAATATTTTATTTTAATAAATATAATAGATTTCATCATGCAACGCATATTAAAGCACTTGGTATGCAAGCGCCTTAAGGCGTAACTCTGTACAAGGATTATTTACCGCTGTCGGGTTTAATATTACACCGGAAATCGTCGCCAATAAGATTGTTGACACGCAGTTTCCTTGCCTTTGTGGTCTACTGCGGGGACTTAATTGTCGCTCGCACGTTCGCTTGTCACGCGGATTTTAATTAAACTGCCACTTACTTTACGGGATTTAATTACGACTGTGAACTGAACACCTCGAGGGTACTTTGGCTCCCAGGCGAGTGACACGAAGCTGCCTTGATTTGATCCGCCGGGAGACGCCTCACGCTCCGAGCATTCACACGCCCACTTTGAAACTTGCTTTGATCAAACTGCACGGGCGATGTTTGCGCCTCCGTGAGGCGCAAACACTACACCGCGGTGGTGTAGTGTTTGGACTACTCGCCTCCCACCAAGGCGAGCCATGTTCGATTCCCGGCGCGGTCGACCCGTATTGTCGCATGGTGGGAATCGTGCTGGACGATGCCGCTGGTAGGCAGTTTTTCCTCCGGGATTTCCCGTCTACCCAGTCCTTGCGTTACGGCGCGGATAAAACTTAGCTGAAATAAAAAAGTAACGAAGGCCTCCAAAGAGCTCACTTATCCGCGAACAGCTTTTACTGACCGATCATAGCATAAAACGGTAGCACGATTTACGAATCAGTTACCCACAAGGAATGCTGATCATCGGCTAATGAGCCTAACGGTGTGGAATACCGGCCAAAAATAACATTCCTGTGCGTTATATACACAATTGTGTGTACTGGGTATGAATAGGTCATTCAAATAACCCTAAATTTACACACTACACTAATGTGTACACACAAAGTCACATATTGTGCCTAGAAATCAAAATTTACAACATTCAATTGCGTTTTATTACGTCCTGTGCGATTCTGAAGTTGATATCAGATTTTAATGAAGGTTTTAATTAGTTACGAATAGAGGCCATCCCAGGTCATACATTTTTTTATTAGCTGTTAGGGATGGGGAAGGACTTCTCCAGAATCCAAAATCGCAGATGTTTATCAGTACGTGTGTGTTCGAAATCGATGTCAAGCGTGTTAATATTATATACAGTATATAAATATATATTGCAGATGCTTATATATATATATAGCAGATGCTTCTGATGGTAGTATTACAGTTATTCATAAAACTCATTCCGATTATGTATGTGGTAAAGTGCGCATACTAGCTGCGCAGAAATTATTTTCTGTTTCCCAACACTGAAAACGTTTCTTCCTACAAAATTGTCAGAACCACGATTCATCCATTAAGGTTAACACACTGTGATTTGATATGGTAGTACACTACTGCTGACTAAGTTGTAACGCAAGTACTATGTAATAAAGTTACATGATTTTATTTTGCATAAAAGCATGGATTTGTTGTAAAACCAAATTTACACAAACGGAACATCATTGTTTGAAACACAACATATCCACAGTTATTATGACAATTTCTGATGTAGGGGCGTGCGTAGAAGACGAAAATCATCTACCCCATCTTTAGTCTACGATTTTACTGCAGAGTTGTGATTTAAGCACCTTTACTTCCTTGACAATCTGTTACGCGATTATTTCGTGCTCTACACTTTATTCGTCAACCAGTTTTATTTGACTGTCGACTTAGCGATAGTTTCGAGAACTGTTATTTTTTTTTCAAAGGAAGTTAACATACAACAAAGAATATTATCGGAAAGAGTTTCTAAAAATATTATTATCTAGCATTTTGGAATGTTATGCCGAAAATTCGAACTATAACTGAGATACATTATTTTAGTAATTTAAATTATATTCCGAGCAGGCTATAGATTTTAATAGAGTTTTTTTTGTCACCACTTCATTATACTATCTCTTATGTCAGTTACTGTTGTTATCTTGATATTTTAGACTGCATCTCGAAAATATCATAGAATATTCACTTTTTACAAAAACACGCACACCGGACTAGAACGTTGGGGAAGGGCGGGCTAAGACGAAGTACGCAAGGTCAGTCATTTTTAAATTAAAATGTATAACTTTTGGTTTTTAAACAATATTTAATGTTGGTATTTTATTTGTAACTGGTAATAATTTTCTTTTGATTTACCGAGTTGCGTTCCATTGCATTTTAGGAAATATTGCTTTGTTTGCAAAGAGACTTTCCTCTTACACTGTTAATTGATTTTCTTAGAATCTTGAAATATTAAAATGATTTACCGGCAATTTTTTTTTTTTTTGTATAGCTCCACATAGAAATTCTCATTTAATTGCTACAACTGTTAGTAGCCAAAAGTATCGACAGGCCGTGCTTTTGCAGTCCCCACACATACTGAGTGTCGGGGTCAAGCCAGCTTTCGACCTTTCGCTCCACGCGAGGTTCTGTCATCGCTGAGCTGGCTTTAGGACTCCTGCGTTATCGTTTGACAGATGTACCTCTGAAAACTCAACCCATGTATGTCGTGTTTTGTTGTTTCCTAGGTACGTCATGTATCACAAGCTTTTTATACCTCTGTTAACATAAAATATCTCATTCTCGATTAAATAGAACATTTACCTATATTGTATATATAAATAATAATATTTTGTTTGTAATTAATGTTTACTAAAACGGCGAGAAAACAGGTGTGTTGGTAATGCCCGGTAAAAAAAAATAGTTCCCTTTCAAAGTATCACGAAACTGAGTGCGCGCAAACGCGGTGCGTTGTCTGTTTAGTGTATCTTCTAGACTTGGTTCAACTGTCTTTACACGAGGTGGAAGAACATCTCGACAGAATAACATTAGCAGTGCTTCAGAAAGGTTGGAAGAATCCACGAATATAATACACAAGTAATGTCTGCAGGTTTAACGGCATTTCATACAAATATAAAATAATGACTTTTTTCCGGTGATTAGCACCCCTACTAATACACAACATTTTGGCAGAGGCAAGTATACACCACGATTCTTGCCAAACACAAACTTCTACACACACCTTTATATATATATATACATAGAGAGAGAGATCAAAGATAAATTATATTTAAACTGTAGGTTTTATAAAGAAATACTCCGGATCACTTGAATAAACTATTTATTAGTTTTAAGAAAGAACAATGTAATTTCAACAAGGCACATAGCGCCATGACACTCCAACGGTAGCTTGATAGCTAATCATTTGTTTACAGTGTTGCCATCTTAACAATATAACAAACTTATAATATTGCATTGTATATTATATTACAACATAAACGTATGATCATAATAACTATTGTTTCGGTATCTGGTGGTTATATATTATATATAGATATATAATTTACCGCCAGCTAAAAAGCAGCCCCTTTAGAACACCAGCGCACCTTGCAGGGGAATTTTCCCATATACCACACTCTCCCGTAAGGAAACTCGTTGTGTTCCCAAGCTGAGCAGAGCAAAGTTTACCGCAGCTGCGCGGGTAACGATGTCATCGAGCTGTACAGCGATCCACAGCCGCCCCGGCTGGCACAGTTTCACGGCCAGCGGGCCGGAAAAGTAATTACAACACTCGAGCTGTGCGGCAAACTTGCCGTTCAAGTGTGCGCCATTAGCGCCACGCCGCACCCGCCACTTACAAAGGAAAATAAAGCACCGTCGTGCGCTGTGTTTTACTGTCGCAGCACATCGCACTTGCCTTTTATTGCTATTCGCTTGAAATATAGAAAATACATTTGATAATGAAAAGTTGCATGGATTAGTGATATTTACATATTGTTAATTAACCTACCCCAAAACTGTTACGTGACAATAAAATCTACCTGTTAACCAATGTTGTTTAGTATTGACATTATTCCTGTTAACAGGGAAATATTAAAATTGCTATATGACTCCTGTTAACTGAAACAAAGAAATATATTCTGTGGTTTTCATTAAAGATTGACACTTTTGCAGAGGAACAGGGTATTTTATCAGGAGCAAGAGTCAGGGGTACGAATGCAACCAAATGTTACATGTAGGAACTTTGTGGTGCATCCAAAGGTACAGAGATTGTTTATTTCCTCTGAAGACTGCATTTATTTAGGTTTCTAAGTACATTTTATTTTTGAATATNCCTCCCCGACTACACCCGTGTATCTTTATTTATCATAATAATCAATCTTGTACTTTCCGTAATTTAACAAGCTTGACGGTTAGAAAGCCAACTATTAAAATATTTGAGGTTTTTATGTGTGCCTGTTAACATAACTCACGCTACACAGCTCAAATTATATACTTTAGAAACCAATCGATTTGATTAGCAAACAACCACAGCTAGTCGATTACACTGTAGTGTTACTTACGTATTATTGCTTTTAGACAAATTGATTAGGAAATAAACGTTTTCAAACAATAATATAAGTTATAAACAGCAATAATGTATCACATAAAATATTTCGTTCTATGACGGAGATTTCAACTTTAATGACTAACATTATGTGACCAGACCCGCATATCAAACTTCTGAGCTAAACACACAGTCTGCATAATATGCGTGTAATAATTTACATATATAGAGTACCTAACTCCACAGTTATCGCGTATTTTATGAATTTGTGTTTATTGTTTTATTATGACCGTGTGAGTAATTTGCAACGATTCCTGTTACTTACGATTACATTAAGTTTCATTTTGTGCATACATAACGTTTTACAGATTCCGTGATATTTTCGTAAACGGACATATACGGCTTGAGGTAATTTCTCGGGTGTTCGCCATCTTGTCTGTCCTAGCTTCATGAGTACAGCAGAGATTCAGAACACGTTATACTGTTTTGGAGTTTGGTCTGGGAGCGACAGAGTTGGAGTTCGAGTGAGAGAGGGTAGATGTCACAGTGGCAACGCTGCCGACTTCCCCACGCAGCCAACACGAAGATGGACTAGCGCTACGTGGTGTTCATACCAAGAACTACAGATTCTTACCTGCTGGAGTGGTCAGAAACTTTAACCCGGGGAAATTAATTCTAGGTATATATTTACTCAATGGTATGGTGGAATATGCACATTGTGTTAATTACTTACACGCCAATATTTATTTAAAAATTGTGTTAATGGATAAAAAAAGGCTGAAAGAAAAAGTAACTAGGGCCTCAAAAGTGCTCACTTTAGCAGGGTTCACACTTTCGTTGAAGCGACGCGCGTCACAATGCGTTGATTCGTCACGCGTTGCAGTGTACCACATGTGTCAATGGAACAATACATATTAGCGACGAAATGGTGCGCGGTGCCAACGCGCGACGCCTGCCTGAGCGCGTGTTATCGCGCGTAGAGGCAGTGCACGCGTGGCTACGGAGCAGTGCACACGTGCGTTGATACGTCGCGCAGTACTGTGCAGGAGGACGACAATATCGATCTGGAAAATTACATTTACGAAGTGTAAAAGCACCCTGTGATATGGGATGTGAGCAATAAGGAATATAAAGACAAGGGGAAAAAATCAACGCATGGCTGCAAATCGGTGAAGTTTTATTTGATAACTTCTGTACCAAGACAGAGAAGGAGAAAGCTGAATGCGGTGCGTATATACGCTGTCCACTAACATCATTAGTTTAGGTCGATGTTGTTATGTACTGATATATCTACGTAGTTAATAGAATGTCATTGTTGTGGAGCATTGTTACAATGTATCAGCAAACCCATGATGTGCAGACCTTTTGTAAATGCACAATAGAGCAAATTACATCCATTCTTGCAACATATGACGTTATTACATGCAATATAGGTACGTGTTGTAACGTTGAACCCACCATGTACAGTGTCGTCCATTGTAGCATCAGCTACGTCTTCCGAACCTTCAATGGATAAAGTTTCTTCAAAATTGTAACCATCTTGAGAGCGCACGTAATTATGCAACACGTAGCATGCCATAACTATGTCCGTAGATAAATCAGGATTGACATTAAGAGGCCTGTGAAAAATGCGCCATTTGTTACAAAGGATTCCAAAGGAGCATTCTATTTATTTATGAACGCGACTGAGACGATCGTTAAAGATGCGCTTTGTGTGTGACAAAAATCGTCCCGCAAATGGGCGAAGCACATGTTTACGCAAATCAAACGCCTCATCCCCAACAGATGCGAAAGGCAATCGCAGTCTTTCCTTTCCATGCAAAGGTTTGGATGGAGATATGTTGAGGGAATTATCACATATTCCATCCCATAGTGGGGACCTTTTAAATACAGTACTGTCAGATTCTTTCCCAAACGATCCCACATCAATATAAATAAAAATATAATTCCAATCAGCTACTGCTAACAATACGATATAATGATAGTGTTTGTAATTTAAATAGAGAGAGCCCCCCATCACTAATTTCACAATTCTTCTGTGCTTCCCGTCAAAATATCCTATACAATGAGGAATATTGGTATTTTGTAGGAAATGATCAGCAATGTTCAGCCACATATCTTCTGTCGGAAGGGAAGACATTCGTCTTTCATTGTGTTCCAAATCGCTTTACAAATTTTAAGCACAAACTTGTTCATAATAAATAATGCATAATGTTTTCAAGATGAATGTGAAGAATACTAGACATGTTTATTGATAATGTTTTAAAGATGACCTAAGGGAACTTTGGTTAAGGAATATGAACACATTTCCATGTCTACTGATTTTTGTACGTATCTAAATACATATTGTTTTTCCGAATATGGCAAATGGGTATTGATGTTTAAACACACATACCTTAACGTAATCGCCAACATTTTCGCGGGTGTTACAGCATCCCTTAATTGGGTGTCTTTCGATTTTATTCCATCCTCAAGGTTTGCTAACAATTCTAGAATGATTTTACACTCATTCGATAGTTATTTGAAAACTTATTTTCATCTTCTCGCAATTCCATAAAACTTGTAATAAATGCGCATTTCATCATCCTGTCATTTACATACAGGTGAACCTACATTTTTTTTTCTATATTCATTTATACACGATATATTCTTCTGAACTACTTGAATGCAATGTTCTTAACGCAGGTGTCGCCAGAGCTTACTAATTTCAGTACACATAAACTTCCCCATATCAACTCTACTACAATACACAACTGAAGAGAACCATGTTGCTGCACACGACGGCACTAGACACGGCGTGTTTGAATCGTCACGCTTCACTTCAACGCCTTTATTAAGCATTTTGCACGTTAAACATTTGCCTATTGACAAGGGCTTCTGTGGCGACTCCCTAATATAATATAGTTTGTAAAACCAGTGTTTGCGCGTCAAGATGTCAGTTGTCGGCGCGTCTGGAAAGGTAGAAAGAGTGTTATATACAGCCGCCACATTTTACTTTTATTCTATTAAAAGAGAACACAAGAATGGAGAATGGAGTGAGGTAAAGAGTTGAGAGATTTGGGCGGCTCTTAAAATAGAGGTCTTGAGAACCGATGAGGGTAAAGTGAGGCTGGTATGGAACTGTGTCGGAATGCAAGAGCGGGGGAAACGGGAGATCCCCGCGATAACTCCAGCAGCATCGTCCGGCACGATTCCCACTTGCGAAAATTTGGGAGCGACCAACCGGGAATCGAATCCAGTTTGCCCAGGTGGGAGGCAACTGGTCTGACCACTACACCACTGAGGCCCCCAGGAAACGCTAAGTCACCAAAATAGCTAATGAGCCTACTTTCATGTACATAGATGCAATTAATTTTGATGAATTTCTTAAAGTCCTAGATGATGGGCAGGACTTGACATTTTGTTGAAAACAATGTAATCATAGATGGCACCAGAAACATGTGTAACACAACATTAGTGAGACAAGTACATATACACACACGCCTTACGTGGGACTCTAGCCAAAAAGTACTCATACCATCTGTCGGCGTGCAATCAACTACGCTATAGAGGTAGGCTTCGGAGTATCAATTTCGGTTGTGATCAGTCTGGCGTTTTGTTGGAAATGGTATAGCGACTTGAAATATATAAAGTTCTGTCATTTTGAAAATAAGTGCCCGAGCAACTTAAATCATATAAATTTACATGGCCTTCCATACCTATACTTGCGAGCAAAATTTGGGGGTAAAGGGTTGATTAGTTTCCTAGATATGGCATATATGCTCGTATTTCCTCATGTAGTGCTGTCGTATAAAACTGTTAAAAAAAATCTGTAAATACATGTATGGTACATCTAATATATGTTATCAGAAAAAGAAGTTTGGCTGAAACTGGTTGAATTGTTTAATAGGTAATATACTAATCTAGGTTATTTATATTTATACCATTTTCAAAATAAGTGCCTCACATGCCCCAATATATCACTGCTAGTGTGCAAAATCTGATGACTAGATATCTAACCTACCAAATGCACATCAGTTTACATGGCCTACCATAGTGTCATTTGTTTGCAGAATTCGATAGGAATCGGTTTATTGTTTCCCCAATTTGACTTAGATCTTTATTTTTCAATTTGGCGCTATCTTACAAAATGAAGTCAAAAGAGTCTCCATGCAGACACATTTGATGGTTGTAATAAATACTTCCAGCATACAAAGTTAAATTAAAATTGGTTAAATGGTTTCGTAAATAGAGCATACTAAGCTATACAATATATATGGCCACCATTTTGAAAGTGCCTGGCCTGCTCAAGACACCAGTTTAATGGGTTAACCTAGTGCCACTTTTTTTCTGAATTGTCTAGGACTCGGTTGATTGTTTTCCGAGATATTACATAAAAAACTTTGTTTTCATGAGACGGCGATGAACAGATGACTTCTGGTTGAGTAGGTATATAGGACTGTGAAGTCTAGGATGGTGATGTGCTACAACGCAAAGTGGTAGGGTCTTTACTCATTAGCGATCGTCACCAACGAGGACTACTGGAAAACTCATTATCGCCTGAAATTTTCGAACGTTAGCTACAACTCAATGAGTTTCAATAGCGGATGTTCGAAACAATAGCTGCATTAAGAATGCCCAAAAAAAAAATACCCGTTTCCAGAGCAATATGCCCGTAGTGCAAAGATCACATTATTTCCGCCATAAAATATCAGAATGTAGCTTCGCTGGATTAACTAGATAAGAGGTTTCGGGGCGTGATTTTCCAAAACGACTGCAGCTGTGAATCGCGAAGCTAGTAGTTTCCACGAAGGTTCAAAGCTCCTACTGTAGTCAACTGCTCATTTCCTTGATTTAATGTAGATGATTGCAGAGCTCCGGCAAAATTCACTAGTTGTTTTTGCTGACAGCACTTTTATGGGATGCCACATTGTTACATAATAAATGTTTTTGAACTGCAGCCTAACTTACTGTGCAAAAGAATGGCACATTAAAAAAAATTCCTTTAATTTACGTATTATTCAGAAAATACCATATATGGCAATGCATGAGCATGCCCTTACTCACAAATATTAATTTTCGTTGCTAGTCCCTGTCTGAAACTGAGGATACACATTTACTAGCCTACATTATGTCACCCCATTTTCTAGCCTGCAGAGTTCTACGGGATCATCCCTTTGTTATAATTGAAATTCAAGAACTGTTCCATTTCCCAGTACATATACCGCCACTATCATGTAGTGGTTCAGCATCTCTACAATATATTTTAATTTATTTCCATTTAAATTATTTTAATGTGATTCATTATAGCAGGGAAAGTTCTTTCGCAGTGATGCATTTTCTGTAGGCCTAGTTGGTAAATGTTGCCGTGGCGGAAAACTGAGTGTTTCGTTTCTTCTTTATGTTGCAGGATAAGTTGCTGAATAAGTTGGAAGAAAACGAACCTGAGTTGGCCACATCGCAAGAAGATGAGGTGAGTTACTTTTTATCTGTGGCCACTAGCGGTAGTTAATACCACTGTTTTTCACAGTTTCTATAATTTATCAACCATAGTTAGCCTAGTGGAACGCAAAAACTCGCTAGTTTTTTTGAGAAAAAAAGCTGTGAACGTCAACGCAAATTTTTGTTTTCATAAATGGTGTATCGTGAAAAGATCATTTAAATCTGCATATAAACAAAGTATAATGGAAATTACTTGCCTACTAACGTAAATAATTTTTAAAATATTGCAAAGCGTCTTAGACTATGTTTTTTTTTGTTGTTTCTTTCGGTGGCCTTTGTATCTGTAATGTTGAGTTAAACTGAAGCATGTCAAGTAATATGCTATTTTACTTATTCCGAAACGAGTGTCAGTTATCGACTTGGCTGTGGAAAAATTTAAAAACATAACGTTAACAGAAAATATTGAAAGTAAACATCATTGTATGGTACCCGTGTTTCGACAAAAAAAAATATATTTTATGGCATAACAAATATAACTTTTCAGGTAACGGTAAAACCGGTATTAGGTATTTTGACTATAAAAATAGATAATTGGTAAGTTTTCGAAAACCCAAATTTGTTTAGGGAATTAGATAAATAATAAGTCATTCACATTTATCAAACTTAAATTATTTCCTATTAACTATTTATTATTTGCGATACAGCAAGATGAAGGAATAATCATTCCTCAACACAGATTGAAATGCAATGGGAAGGGGGGGGGGGATATCTTTAACAAGAAGACCATATAAATATTTTAATATCTCCTCTATTCGAATTTGAACAATGTATTTCGTTGGAATTCCTACGTGTCATAACGTCTTTTTACTCACCAATTATTATTATATTTGTTTTAGATACGCCCAGTTTTAATTTTAAGGGTTGAAAAATTTCGTAGTGAGACTGACTGAAGAATTTCTTTTAAGCATATTGGGACTTTGGATTGAAAAATAAATCCGTCTTAGTTTCGCTCTTGAAATGTTTAAACCTACTAGAATCATTCAAAACAATTGACAAAATATGGTTTAGGTATAGTAGTGCGTAGCATACTGTATTCAGGCAGTAGTAGCTATCTAGTGTATAACTTATTTTGTCCAATCCTGTATTTTTCAAAAGCATCCACACTAAATAAATACGACAGCCTGTAATCGTAATTAAATAGAACACTACTCTCGGGTGAGACCTAGCTGATTTGAGCTAAAATGTTATGTATTTGAATACATTTGTATTACACTAGTCTTCTAAGATGTGTATTTTCTGTAAGGTCAGAGGTCTAGTTGAAAATCACAACTTCACTGCAATATGAATTACATGTAATCATAAATATGTGCCTATGTAACGATATTGTCTCAGAATGAATCCGTCATCTTCAACCAACTTATAAGCACTGATTGTCGTTCAAATGTGCCAGTCCCTTCATAATTTGACAGGGTATGAATTGGGCGGAATTTCTCTTAAGAGGGAGTTTTACGTCGCAATAATATTTTTTATGGTTATTTGATTTCTTTGTGGAGAAAAATCTACCCCCAGTGAAATCAAGACCACGTACAAATGCCTGTATAAAATGGCTATAGTTACTGAAATAGCCAAAGAATTTTGCTAATAATTATTGAAAATTTCGCACTCGTAAATAAAGGAAAGGTTTTTCTTGCAATCAGCTACAACGTGTTAAATAATTCTGGAATTCACTGAAAATATATCTGTTTTTGACACGCAAACGCTTAAATCGTAACACCCATTTATGTAGCTGCAATGGGGATATTTCCTAGAAAATTAATTACGCCTTTATCGATGCCATTTAAATAATTATCGTGCATAATACTAACAAGGAAAATATTATTCCCGTGCACACTTTATTTCTCAAATTATCGCGTTCTCAATATGTACAAAAGTTTAACTCCTTTGTAAACAATTAAGACGGTTTGCTAATGGCTACCGTGTGTGTGACGTAGTTGCACATGTTTCATTTTAGCCATCCTAGCTTCAGCATAGGAACGTGTCGTCGACCGGTCGTCGTGAATTACAGCGAATTGCTAAAATGAGAATGGGATAAAATTGTTGTTGGAGAAGTATGTTTCTTACAAAATGTATTGCTGTTTTAATCATGATTTCGCTTCAATTTTCGTGGCCTTCATTAATGTTAGAGATGCCGGAGACGTTCTAAAATACCATTCTAGTAGAGCATTAGGGACTGGATTTAAAACATGAAAATATTTTATTCAAGAATTTTACTCTAAATAATAACCACTGCACTGCACTTTTATTCATTAGTGATTTACAGTCATGTCATTATACCTAATATAAATCTTTTGATTGAAAAACATATCTCTCAAAAACGTTAAGCTATTTTAGGGACATTTTAAGATCAATTTATTTCCGTACGGTTATTACCTAGTTATAATGTTATATTGATATCTCATAATTTTAAATTTAATCCTTAAAAGTAAGACTGATATTAAGTTTCAAAGGACTAAATTAATATGATGCAGAATTTGTTCCAGAAATGTTTTAAACGTTGTGCTATTACTCCGGTATTGAACAAAATGCAAGCCATACACACAATACACCGCCTCGGCGGGCATAATTGCGACCCCCTTCTCTACTCCTGGCTGTGCGACACCAATGCCGCAGAGCTGCCAGCTATATTCCGAGGTTGCTGTTTTGGTTGCAGGTTGCACTGCTTCCCAACTTTCCTCGGATGCCGGTGTGGCGATACTGAAACTCCGTTGCTGAAGACATTCCGGCAATTCCTTCTCTAATGCACTGATCTACTGTTGCGTTTCATTCTCGACTATGTCCATTCTTTTGTTTACACTGTCCACTATTGTATTTACGGTGCCCATCCTTTCATTCACACTGTCTTATTTTCTTGTTTACACAGTCAATTCCCGTATTCACTAACTAGCTAATACCTTCTATTTTTCTATCTACATGTTTATTTACTGTGCCTATTTTCCTATCTACTTTATCTATTTTCTTGTCTGTTAAATCACTTACATTAGTTATCTGGTTTTTACATTCTCTTATACACTAAGTAAGTCAGAAAACCAGGGAGGGCGGCCAGTGACGTAAAACAGCGCCGGCTGTAGTTACTCAACTTTAACAGTGTAATTTGTATGTGATATTGCCACTGAACCGAGCCCATATTGGTTAGGAAGTAATATCGTACTCAGATGTTATATAGTTAACTGGCCTTTAGTCCTTTATATATTTGAAGCCTACTGAATCAAAATATCGCTACACACAATAAATACAAACTGAAGAATCTAACATGCAAAACAAATTACATTGCGATATAATTTGGTAAAATAAGAAGGCAAATGTACGATACAGATGTTCTAGTAATATAATTCTCGAAATCTTTCGGCAGAAACATTCCGTCGTGATTGTTTCATCGGTGGAGCTCCGCAAGTGTGACGTCGTGAATGTATGCGTTTTCGACCCGTATCGAGCACTGCACCCTGCAAGATCGCGGGCCGGATATCTGCCTGCAAACTGGCAATCACGTCCCGGGCACGCATGGCAGCGTCAGCCAATCAGCTGCAGGTGGGTATCTCGCTGAGTGCTCGGGAAAGCGTCATGCCCGCACGCTCGATCGGAACACGTGGCGGCAAACACGGAGTGCCTGTCGACCGCTGCGGTCGTGGTTAAGGCTCCCGCTTACCTGCAGCTTTCTATCGCATTTCAGACCGAGGAGCGCGGGAGCGATAAGGGCGACACTGCCTCGCGCCTCAAGTGCCCCATCGCCACTAAGCGCAAGGCTCTTAACTGACGTGCAGTGTTCTCGTCGCACTGCGTGTACCTATGGGAATTTCAGCGGTGACCTTGTTATTTTATTGTTGGAAAGTCTGCGGCAAAGTTCAATGCAAGGCCCTTGAGTAGTTTCGCATGGATCTGACGCGTATATTTTGAGATACGACGCTTTGAAAAAGTCGTTTCAGAAATTGTGGAATACGCTGCAGTGATATTTCTAATGCACGTGACGTCTTGAAAGCATTCAAGAGCTCTCCTGTGAAGCGTGTGTTCTTTTCGGAGATCATACTCGCACGTTTGATAGTTTCGTGGGGAAACGAGTACTTCAAACACATTGCAAGGCGGTTCCAGCGCCATTGACGCGGGAGCCTTAATGCGCATGCGTTTGCAAGCGGTCGTCATTACTGTCCATGCACGTCTCCACTGTGATTGCATACATCCGACTAGACACATTGTCGATTTCTGATTTTCCGTTGAACGAGAAAACATTGGTTATTACTAGAGACCAGAAAAATTCGCGAGTTCAATGACCTGCAGGCTAGACTCTCCAGTCTTGTGTACAAATATGTCGATATCAACCGCACATTGGTTGTCTGCTGTCACAGTAGAAGGCGACGGTTGGGCCAGCCTTCTCCAGGAAGGTGTCAAACACCGTGTGGACCAATGGCTGAAGTTTTATAAACACACGTGTTTTTAATTCTAGCTTTTCCCGATTTTTCAGGTCTCTATTTATTACAGGACTTAGGTTTAGTTTCTAAGGAAATGAAGTTTTGCAATTGACGTTCTCGTGCAGTAGTCGCAGCCGGTTCTAGCTCAGTCACTAACATGATAAATACACCTGAGGACCACTGGTAAAACTAAGAGGTTTACTGACGGNAAGGCGGTTCCAGCGCCATTGACGCGGGAGCCTTAATGCGCATGCGTTTGCAAGCGGTCGTCATTACTGTCCATGCACGTCTCCACTGTGATTGCATACATCCGACTAGACACATTGTCGATTTCTGATTTTCCGTTGAACGAGAAAACATTGGTTATTACTAGAGACCAGAAAAATTCGCAAGTTCAATGACCTGCAGGCTAGACTCTCCAGTCTTGTGTACAAATATGTCGATATCAACCGCACATTGGTTGTCTGCTGTCACAGTAGAAGGCGACGGTTGGGCCAGCCTTNACAAATATGTCGATATCAACCGCACATTGGTTGTCTGCTGTCACAGTAGAAGGCGACGGTTGGGCCAGCCTTCTCCGGAAGGTGTCAAACACCGTGTGGACCAATGGCTGAAGTTTTATAAACACACGTGTTTTTAATTCTAGCTTTTCCCGATTTTTCAGGTCTCTATTTATTACAGGACTTAGGTTTAGTTTCTAAGGAAATGAAGTTTTGTAATTGACGTTCTCGTGCAGTAGTCGTAGCCGGTTCTAGCTCAGTCACTAACATGATAAATACACCTGAGGACCACTGGTAAAACTAAGAGGTTTACTGACGNTAGCCGGTTCTAGCTCAGTCACTAACATGATAAATACACCTGAGGACCACTGGTAAAACTAAGAGGTTTACTGACGGGAGAAAAATTCTAAAAATAGATGTACTGATTCCTCCGGTAAGGAATTGTACTACCGCTTAGAAAACAGTTCGTCATCGAAGAACTTGCAGCCCACTCAAAAATGGCGCTCGTAGAAAAAAAAAATCTCGGTGACGTAGCACAGAAAATCTTATACTAAAGTATTATCTACGGTCACACACGAACGTGTAAAAAATGGTTTCGCACTTCATTTTTTCATTAACAAATGGCCAGCGAAACTTCAATCTCCAGTATTCCAGCGTAAGTTCGGCTCCAACAGAAATAAAGCCTACTTCAATCGAGGTAGTTGACTGTATACGATAAACATAAGCAGAAACCAAAGAGGAAGAAGTTGCGGAAAACCTGCGGACATCACGGCTATAAGGTCGTCACTCTGCAAAGAAAAACACGGCAACATCGAGCAACATACTCGTAGATCACAACAAAAATATACTTTCTTGAGTTTTGGGCACGGCTTACGAGCAACGACCGCTGACAGCAATAACAGCTGATGGAGGCACTAACGTGGCCGTTACTTCTCACTTCAGGCCACCCATGATTTTTCAACACACCGAGTAAAAGGTTTTTTTTACATCAAAGTTTGCTTGGCGTAACCAAATCAATAGTTTTACAGGGTCAATGATATATCTTGTTCTTATTTGGTTGTCCCAAACAAAGATTTGGTTGGTACAACTAAGGATTTGTTTAGCTCTACGTAGGCCTACATCAAACAGTTTCGGTTGATGTAAAAAAAAAATTCGAAGCCTAACCGAGATTTGAATCTAAAAGTCTTCACTCGATTGTTATGCCCTAGCAACCTCAACTACTAAAGCAACTAATAATGAAGTTAAGATATTTAAATAAAAACTTACTGTTCAAGTACTAGATAACGTGCGTGAATAAACATTTCATGTTTTACATCTTTCTTTTTTAGTTTCCTGTTTAGTAGATTGTTTTATCAGGATGTTAATGACATTATTAATCCTCAATAAATGCACTAACAACCACTATTATTATCATAACTGCCATAAAAAATACAAAAAAAACACTCAAGCTGTATTTTTGCACGAAGGTACTTGAATGAGTGGCCAACAGTTAATTCAACTAAATAATTGTAGACATTTTAATTTATTTTGGCCTAACACATGTTTTTTTTATACAAACGTGTATTTCGTTAGATGAACAAAATTCAGTTGGTTGCTTTTCAAGTTTTATTTACTAAATAAAATATTTTTGGGGCAACTAAATATTTGTTTGGCCTATACAAACTAGTATTTTGTTTGCTGGAACAAACCTTTCTCTCAGTGCACAGCATCCCAACAACAGGACCACCATGATAGTGGATAAATGTGTTTTTGCAGTTTAAGCTTACGTAGCCTAGAATACTGGTTGAATGAGTATTATTACAGTTTTAACTAAGATGTCTTAATAATTAAATAATTAGGCCTTTTTCCACAAGCAGTAGCCGAGGCTGTTCACACGCGCACATGCGACAAAAACGCGAAGGCGACTTTCATACATGGAGAGGAAGTGGGGTAGAACCGTAGAGTGAATATGGGGTAGAGCGATCTCGCTGGCTGCGCAGAACCAGTCTCCGTGTCCCAACATTGAACTGCTTTCTGCCTGCACGACTATCATAAACGACGTGGATAGGATTTGAGGTTAGAAAACTATTAATGTAAACTAATGCTTTGCGCTGTTGTTATACTTCCCCTGGCCCGTTCTCAACGCAATTATATTAAGTTAAAGTTGATAAAAGTACTTTATTCATATAAAAGGGTTTGTCTTTTGAGAGATTACTATATTAACAAACACGTTTATCACTGTTGACCACGTGACTTTGGGAGTTGTGTTGTTTTGGATTAGGTCAATGCTGCGCAAAAGACCCATAATCAGTCTACCTTATCTATGTATAGTTCGTGGGTAGAAGGCGCGTGCGAGCTGCACAGTAACCACTCTCCGTGTTCCAGCATCGAACTGCTTTTCTGCCAACACACAGAAAAAAATAGTTTGTGGCAGCCGCAAAGCGTTTTGTTGGTATTCATCCTGCTAAACTTCTTTATGGGGAACATGAAATTTCTTGTAGCCACCGTAGAATGCATTTTTGATTGCCACAAATGTTTAGTGGCGACAAAAAAATGTTGTGTTCACCACAAATTCAATCAGCAGGGTGGATACCGACAAAAAAACACCCTGAATATGAACTAGTGAGAATTTCACTGTTGAAATCAGTTAACAGCGTCTGAGTTATTCGACAGTCACTTCAATCACCTTGACGAATTAATGAAAAAAAAAACACTTTTCCTTTACTTATTGATGTAGTGGCATTTTATACTGATTAATAAATAATTTAATTAGCTGTTTTTCAGTTATTTACTTTTTGGCCGATGGCTTAGTAAACATGGTATACTAAATGAAATAACTACACGCCAACTAATAAAACCCATAAAATATACTTTTTAAAATGTGGGTTTGGTCTTCAATAATGCAATTTCACCAGGTAACATAAACTTCAGTCTTTCATTTAGTTTTCATGTCTTTCTTTTCATTTTCACGTAATCGACACAGCGCTCGGTTTGAAGGTTTAAACTGCATGGGATATGGCCAAGTGAGTGCGTTCGTTCATGCGTAATATCTGTATTAAGAGTCCTAATTTTACCGATTGAACTAAAAACGAAAATAAATTCCATATAATTTAGCGTTACATATTTCCGATAAATTCGTTAATAGATATATTTTCTTTTCCACAGTCAAGGTCGACTTGGTAGCTCGATTGATAAGGTGACGCGCCAAAACCGGAAAACTGTGGTTTCTTATCCTGAGCACCGCAATATTTATGTACTTTATAAAAATACNTATATATATTTAATTCGTCTCATGCAGTTGGCTGTCACTTATTCAATCAGTAAAATTATTTCACTGAAAGAACCAGTGATTTTCCAACGATTCTAAGTGGAGCCATTTTCACTGATTCGAGAAGTTGCATTTGACTGCGAACTAGTAGTTTTTCCACTGCTTCGAATTTAGGGTACACTTGGTGACATCCACAAAATATTTTTTAGTGTATCACTGGCAGAAACAATGTGGATGTGATTTGAGACGAGAACACTGATAGTGTCAGTAAGTGTTTCGAGATGTCTGCACACTTCGTCTAGATTATTTTCAAATTGGTCGAAGTATTTTATTCATGCCCAATGGCGGGTCTGTTAAAAATCCAAATATGAACAAACATGATTATCAATGTTGCCTATGTAAGTTTGACAGTTGGACTGGCGATGGACGAGTAAGTTTTAGAAGACTAAAACAGTTCTGCCTTATATAGTACATTCACGCTTACTTTTAACTTTTCTGAAGCCACGCTTAAGTTCTACTATCAGTGTATTCCTCCGCCTCATGCAAACAAAGCTTACCCGAGTCTAGAAAATTACACCAAAGGGACAACGGACCGCATTCGTGTAATAATATTTTCCATAAGAAATATTTCTTAACAGACATTACCAACACACCTATTTTCTCCCTGTTTTATTCATATAAATTATAAACGAAATATTATAATTTACACATAAAATGTAAATAAAATTTCAATGTAGCCAAAACTGTGGTAATTTATTGTTAACACGCGTATAGAAACTTGTGATAGGTAACACAGGAAACGACCAATGGGGTAATTGTTTAAGGGTTATATTCAAAAAGTGCGAAGAAGCCGTTAATAGACTATACCACTGCCGCTACGGCGTCACTTTCTGTGCACGGGGCTCTGTCTTTAACTGAGCTTGCCATGGGAGGACGACCCCTTTCTTAATATATTTTTACGTTAGTTTACTATATAACGTCCGTTTTACACCAAACTCTCATTTATAATCCTGCAGTACGAGTTGGCAAAACGACATTCGTATGACTGCGACATTGCCTGATATTTACATTCCCATTTCGCAATTTTCTTTATTGTCTGTTCGCGGTTCCTTCGCACATTTTGAATCAAACCTTTCGAAAGTCACCCCCATGTATGACGTGTTTAAATTATTTCCTAAATATGTCATGCATCACAAACGTTATATATTTGTGGTAACATAAAGTTACCTTATTTTTGGTTAAATTATTTTCTTTTTTAACATTTTATCTATAAGTTATAGTATTTCATTTACTATTAATATGCATAAATACAGTGAGAAAAACTGTGTGTTGGTAATGCCTAGTAACAAATAGATGTTATGCGAAATATTATTACGCTTACTCGGTCAAGCTTTGTTTGCGCGAAGCGGAGGAATATCCCGCAAGTAGAACTATTAGCAGAGCTTCAGAAAAAAATGAAGTAACCGCGAATGGACTACAGCCGGTCATCGCTCTATTTATTATAATTGGATCAGTTTCTAAGGGAAATGAATGAAAATGCTAAATAATCATCCTCTATAATAGTTATACTAAATGTAGTGTTTGTTCGCTTCTCTGCTTGATATGACCTGGGTTATGATGTTGAGAGTGTAAATTACATGCTTGTTCATATCTACGACGTTTTATTGCAGAGGTTACTGACAATACATACGCAATTTTACCTCCCTGAGTTGTACATATCTACATGTTCATTTCACTTTCCGTGTTGTTTTCGTTCTGTGTAGAGCCTGACTTTCCCATCCGTTTCTACGCGCAGCTTCTCTGTCCAGATGAATGCTCAGCTGAGGCCCTTACAGAGTTCCCGCCTCGTTGTTCTCACTTATCTCAGTCGTGTTTCATCGGAACTGTCTGGAGGCGGACAAATGCTGGAGCCGTGCGTCACCACTGTGACGGATTACAGCTTGTTACGTCCAACCCAACACTCGTGAGGATCAAGTCCCGAATATAAATCTTCTACGCCTCCTTTTGATCTTCTCGACTGGGAAAACATACTTGAAGGCTGTGCTAAAAAAAAATACTTCTGAATATTTTGTGTTAAATTAGTTAAAGATTATTTTAAGAATGGTATTTTTGTGCCAGATTATCTGCATTTATTAAGCATGTTCTGTTTCAAAAGAAAAAAATGTTGTAAAAGGGAAACAAAATTTCAAATCCAATTGCTGATTTCTTGTATTATTAATATTACTTGCTTTTAGTTTCCGGACATTAATTTTTTTTGTTTCACTTAATAGGATTCAAGGAATATTTGCAAAATTATGTGTGCGTAACGTTCAAGATTTCCACGTCGAGTGAAGGGTAGCAAAATTACCACCACTAGTATGTAGCGGTATACAATAATTCATTAACTTGCAATATTCAACCACGTTTATAAAGTAGAAAGTCTATATTGGTTACATTTGGTATAATCGAATCGAATCAAAATTATCACATTATCACTACAATATATAGTTCATTCGAGTATCAATTATAATTCTCTCCTGCCCGATGTGACTAAGAAGCCACGTTTCATTTGTATTACTATTCAAGTTTTACTTTTTTTATTACCCTTCCGTGATATTTTCTTGAAATGGAAAAAGTTCGTCTGATTTTGCCCAACGACCAGTATGACGCCAGTGACATTTAAACTATTGTATAACAAATCAAATCAAATTCTATAAATTTTTACCGTACAGTATTAAAACAGCATGTGTAAACATTATACTTTTTCAAACGTTAATTATTAATTTGGGCCGTAGAGGGCTAGAAATCCAGCCGGGTTATACTTCCCCCGCTAAGTCCCTCGACGTTTAAAGCGTAATTCAAATTAATATTTCGTGTACTACGTTGCGTATGCGTAAGACTTAATATAATGAACATATATTTATTTACCCTCGTGAAACTATTCGTCTGGGTATTCATTCGAACCTCTTGGACATCGCTCATTTTCGGACTTAATTGTTTACAAAGTTCCAATTTAGATAAAAACGAGAAATAGGAATGGGCTGAAGCTTTACCGAAAAAAAAAATATTTCCTAGGGTTTCATATCTTAAACGTAGTCTTTGTGATAATCTTTGGTTCGTAAAATCTGTACAAATTATACATGTCATAAAATAATGAACGCACATACCGTAACCAGTTATTTCAGTCTACTTTTTGTAAGATGGGGCACTCTTCTGGCTGGATGCGTTATTATTTCTTAAGTAATATTTCCATAGGTAATTAAATGGGTTGAACAAGGAACAAAAATAGAAATAAATCTCAGATAATGAGCCACAAAAAGCTATGAACCACAAAAGAACCTATAAGTCGGTAAAAAATGAACTACTGGGCGAAAGCGCAGCCACAGCGAACAAAAATCAAGGAAAAGCGGTCTATAACTTTTCTTACTATTACCAGGACATAATCTTTTCCTAATTTGTGTTCATTGTGGCTGTTGTCCGTCATATTTCTTGTCCAGTTTGTTGACTTTCGCTGGTGAGTGCTGTATTGCTTTATGATAATGATGACTTCGTGCAACGACTTCAATGTATTGATAGCGAGATGGGTATACTTACACTACGGCCGTAATGTAATGTCTGAGAGATGGGAAGGTTCACACTATGGAAGTACGCAAGCATTCACTTATTCACCTGGGGTGAACTACTACCTCCGTTTCAAAAAAAGACGGGTTCGAATCCATTAAGGCGGTCGCCTATTTAGCGCACGATCTGCGTTACAGCATGTTTGGAATACGGTTATTTTTGGCCAAACTATTAAAAACGCTTCCCCACTACGTTTGCCTATGAAATGAACATATACCCCAGATGAAGACGAATTGTACTTTCAAAATATCATTCTTGCTGTAAATAATATTTGGGGCCCTCAAACATAGTTTAAAATTTTTTTCGGACTTCTTAATCTTAAAAACAGTACCCAAAAACGAGATAAACTATGTTCGCGGTAAAGTGAGCACTTTTGAAAAAAAACTTTCAAAACTGTCACTGCCTCTACCTGCATATAATTGAACGGGCACAATGTCAGGCATGCGCCCAGTAAAATTGGTAACGACGAAGGGAAAATAGTTCGATATCTTAACATCGAATAAATAGCGTTAGGTAAAATTTTTGTAGAATATGAAGTTAGCTCATTTTTTTTGTTTTTAAGTGTAAGAATTAGCAAATTTTTGAAACATGTATTTCTAATAATTTTACAGTTTCACGTTACCGGCGCATGAATAAAGTGATCAGGCCCAAGGCAATGTTAAACTTACATTAGGTGGAAGGGTAAAAAATAATCATAGTAGTAGATCCTAAGCAGGGCTTTCAAATTTGCTCAGTTTACCGCAAAAGCGTATAGGAGACTGTACTGTACCTTACTACAGACTTCCCACCAACAAAACGACAGGGTGACAACTTGAAAGTCCCGTAGGTACACGCAACACGACGAGGACGCTGCACGCCAGGTCAGGGCCTCACGCGTAGCAGCGATTGGGGTACTTGATGTGCGTTTTAATGTAGCCCTTATTGCTCCCGCGCTTGTGTACCTCCATTACGACCATAGCTATAGACGGGCGAATGCCTTAAAGACTGCCGGGAATGGAGACGACGTTTGGTAACTAGTCGGCGTCAAAAACCTTTCGACTCACCGCTGTGTGTTAGTCGTGTGTTACACGGAGCCCGTTGCAGGAGTGAAGCAGATAAGCCATCCAGTGGCTAGGATTACCATCCCTTCACAGTGGAGAGTGGCGTGAGGTAGCATTCTTTCCGTTTCGAAGCCAGTGACACAAGAGAGTATTAGAGTTCGTGTTGAAATATGCGTGGGAGAGAGGGGGGATCTGCGTATTAATAAAGGTAATGTTCAGCTAGATCGCGCTTGTCTGCGACATGTAAACCAAATAAAAGCAAAAATCTGGCGAATCAAAGACAGAAGAAAATATAATTATTTGCATAAAAATTTTGAGCCTAATATTATCGCCATTCCACATGATATTATCTTGGAAAAGTGTGTTATTTTTTTTGACTGCAGGATTAATTATCTTGCAAGTACTGCTGAAAATATATCAAATGTAGAGCAGCTAGTACAAAGGGCAAGTGTTCAGAAGATTCACTTGCTACTGCAGACCACCAGATGTGGACCAGGCACCGCCTGTCGTTTCCTGGAGTGATGCTTGTGAGACAAAATACCAGGCTACATTTCACAATACCGTCATGAGTGGTCGCCTTTTCCGCAATTGTTTACTTGTAAACTCACCGAAACATGCTTCAGAGCTATACGTAAATTTAAAATAATCAACTGTAAGTGCTAGTGGAACAGAGCATATGTCCAATTATTGTATTTAGTTAAACAAACTATAAAAACTGACGTGCCTCATATGTAAGAAATTTTGTCATTCGTGTATGTAGCGATACGAAAATAGCTATGGAGAATAGACGGAGATAACCGTAGAATACACCTACTACAGTGTAGCAGTCTGCTATGACAGCTTCCTACAGTCATATGCCATATTCCAACGCACAGTGCCCTTGATAATGTTACCCATGGGAGCATTTGTGGTGATAAGAGACGTATCATTATATTGTTAACAAAATTTGTCGTGCCGACCCACGATATGTTTGCTGCTCGTCCAGACTATTCATATATATATATATTCATATATATACATATATATACATATACATATGTTATTATGTATGTAGTAACAATTTAAAATAAATCATATATATAACTGAATGCATTAGTCTAATACGTAGTTTGCACCATAAACGTACACTAATTTTGGCAGATTGATTAAAATAAAAATTCCATAGTGTCTTTATGCTTCTTCTTGTAACTGATATTCTCACACAATTTGTATAGTCCATTCACAGTTTTTCTTCGGGTGTTTTTAAACGAACCTTTGAAAAATCACCCTAGGAGTAACATCTCAAACTGTTTTTTTCAATAACTTTTGTACCACAAATATACAACACTGTGATTGACTTTAAAGTATTGTATTCTTAAATAAATGAAACGTTAACTTAGTATCCTCTATAACTTGTAATATTTATTTCGTATTAAATACGAATTAAAAATAGGGAGAACAACGGTGTGTTGGCAACGGCTAGTAAGAGTTCACAGTTAAAATATTGTTTTAACCTAGTTTTTTGGTATGCTATTTGTAAATTAAACGTTGCCTACTGATATATTTAAATTTTTAGATAGCACTGAAGGAAACATATTACATTGTTACAGTTAAAAATATCAACGCAAATTACGGTGCGTAGGCTCTAGTGATATGGTGTTTTTATTCGTCCGAGAAAGAAACTGGAATAGACGGAGCGGAGCTTGTCGCTCTCTCTCTCCTCTCTCTCTCTCTCTCTCTTTCTCTCCCTCTGGAAGTTTCGCACCGCTAGCAGTAGCAGGAAAAGTATACATGTTTTCAATTTTAGCATATTTCCAACTTATTACAGCAAAAATGATGATTTTTGAATTTGTAATTTACAACTGAAACGAGATTTTATTGTTTGGATAATTATTTTAATATTATTTAGACGTGATGGCGCGACGGTTACAAATCCGAAGTTGGCAGAAGTGGCGCCTGGCGACATGACATGAGTGTTTCTGAACGAAGCGTTACTTTCTCTTCTTGTGAAAAAAAACTTAAAATTACCACATCAAGTTTGTATCAGTTTTTCCACGGCAGGAATAACTATACTGTAACGTGCGTCGTGACCGCTGTGTGTGAAAAAGTGTAGTTGCCGTTACATTATGCTGGGTCAATGTGTGTGATTGCAAATATTGGACGTGCGACCTTTGTATGTTTTGACTGTGAACTGGTTTTTATGACGAAATTAATTTTTTTTTTAAGTTTCGTCGGTTTTTTTATTACAATGTTGTAACTTTTCCCTAGGTGTTTGAAAAACAATTGTGTAACGTGCGTACGTTTTTGTGATTTGAATGTTAGCCACAATCCCAACAAAATACTAAGCCCAGCCAGATAAATTAAAATAAATAATGAAATAAACCTAGAAAACAGTAAGTACCAATTCATAGAAACATGAGCGGAAAAAAAGTTACGGTAGGCCTATTTGTGTGCATGTTCACCACTATATTTGAGGTTTGTCGCTGCTACGTACAAAAAATAAGTGACACTAGTTACGTGCTTGAATTCACTGTGTCTTTTCGTTGCACTGGTTGTTCCTTCGTTCTAATTTTTAATCCAGCTGAGGCCGTCCTTTTAACGAAATAACCCAACGCATATAAATAAAAAGAGGTTAAATACTACAGTTCTTTCCACCGCTGTTGTAACAGAGCTAAAAGCAGTAGTGGCAAAATATTAACGTGTATTACGTGTAATGTGCTATTTCATGTATAACAAATGCGTTAAAAATGTAAAATAATAACCGTAAGAACTATCGTCAATACAGAAATTGTTAAAAAGTCATAAAGCTGACCTAAACATGGTTATAGGCTTATTTATGTGACTATTGATCGGGGATCTTAAATGGAATACCAAGATGCTAATTAATTATATAAAGTATTATTACTCACGCCATTACTATTACAATCTAATTGGAAAGTCCCCACCTTGTTCATGTTGCCGGGGGCTGATTCTAGGAGACGGTTAACGACGGCCGGACACACCCATCTTCAGTGGTTTTCTCGTTCCAATGGCTCGACGACAAAAGACGCCGATCCCGGTGTTAAACTGGCCTATATCGGGCGCGTTGTTTAATATTTTCGGCTGCGTTTACTGGCCGGTGGAGGGGATTTCTGCAACTGTCTTTCGCAAGGTGTTATTGCAATCACGCCAGATACATTTTTTGAAGATATAAACAAAAACATAATTTTTGGTTAGTCCCTCCAAAACAAAGACCGAAACAAACGAACCTGAGAAAGAAACAGTGCTGCAAACGGACTCGGGAAAGTGGATGGAAGGACGACGAAGAATCTTAACAGCTTCAATTTTTGGCATGGTCTGTTTGAGAAAACACTAAACTAGTTGTCGGTCTTCGGCCATATCACTGCTCTACAGTGACTTCATAAATCATGTATGACACAGATGTTGAAAACAAGGCACTTCCTTTTTACGGAGAAAATCATCGGCCTCAAAATAGAGACGTGTGGTTTATTTATAGATCAGAACCTTCGATACTTGAGAGTTACACCTGACGGACTTGTGTGTGATTATGGGATTGTTGAGGTGAAATGTCTATCTCCCGCAGAAATCTCACCCCCAAGATGCATCTTTGCCAGAAAAATCACTTTATGGAACACCACTAAAGATAATATGAAAATAACTGGATTACAACAAAACCCACAAACATCTCTTCCAGGTACAAGGTCAGCTTCATGTTACAAAAAGAGAGGCGTGTTTTATGGAGTTTAGACATCATGATGGAAGAGAAATTTTCCAGGTTTTAATATGGATTGTTTCTTTCCTTCAGGACAGCGTCATCCAAAGCCGATTCTAAATCCATCGTATGTCCCAAATGCTCAAGAATGACAGAGAAACAGGAAACAAGTAGGGGAAACTGTGTTTGGCTACGCCAAAAAACAGCAGTAGATTACTTAGTGCACCTGCACGTAAGTCCATGGTATACCCAGGCTAGGACTCCTCCCTTTCCATTGTTCCTTTTACTCCTCTCCTCAGGACTCGGCACATGTTGATAATTATCAAGTTTCATTTAGAATTGGTTTTTGAAATTATCTGATGGGTGTGTGTTACCATGATATCAACACAATTTTGTACTTATTTAGACATCAACAGCTATGTAAATTATGTATAAACTGTGTGTACCTGTTAGTGACTTACTATTGATATTGTATTATGTGCTTTGTCAGTGTTATGGATCTACATAATATACGAGCTGTTTCTTTCCGCTAATGCAGCAAGCGCCTTGCCAAAATAATTTGTGATGCTTCGTAGTTTAATAATTTATAATTGTGTATGTTTATTAAATTTTATTTAAATAATGACGTTTGTAACCTGAAACTTATCCAAAACTATGCCCGTTTCCGAATTCGCAAGAAGTACACACAACTCTCGCATCTCTACGCCCTATATCTTCAATGCACCCACAAATGGAAATGGGCTCATCTAAAGGAGGGTTCGCATCAGAGATATTTATCCGCTGTCCCATTCTATGGCTAGTTCGTTATGCAATCTTGAAGTGCTATATGTATTTTCTTCTGGCTCTACAATTCTGTCTGGGGCCTCTCAAAATGGCGTGAAGTAGATCGTGAAGTTTTCCAAATACATGCATTGCTTGTGTATGTTGGCAGGTGTCAGGTGCCCTTCGTCTTGCGCGAGTCTTGCCATTTACGTTCCTATCTGCCCCTCCATGTTTCTTATACTTCTTGCCGCCTGCGAGATATTTTGGTGGGTTGTTGTATATTTCTGAAATGTTTTGTAAAATTGTACGAACGTTAATTTAGCATTGAACTTTATTTACAAGATATACCTTTCTGCATTTATTTAATGTTTTTATGGCGACGAGGGAGGGGGTGTGGACGTGGATGGATTTGAGAATATCTTGGAAATGTTTTAGAAAATTTTGCGTATTTTACTTTATACTAGAACTTTTATTGATAAGCTGTGTTGTATTAGATTTAATGAAATTTTTGTTTTCTCGGGAACAATAATGGGAAAATACAGGAAAATTATGGAGTCATTTCAGTGAAGTTTTACTATCTCATGGATCATTTTATGACCCAAAACTTTAATTTATACCTTTTATGTACTTCGTAAGATGCACTTATTTCCATATAATAAATTTTATCCAGGGTTTTGACGAAAATTGGAAATATTAAATCAAATTCTGTTTATTTTACTTTCTGTCTACACATTAGTTTTGTAATATAAACATTTTATGATTTATTAAATTTTTACAAGTTTTTCAGGAAAAATCTCGGGCAATTTTACACGTGTTTTAAGTGTTTTTCTACGAATTTTTCTGCACATTTTAGCATGAGAAACTTTTCTTGAAGTTTGTCCAGTAAATTTTTTATTGTCTGGATAGTTTAGGTATAGCGATCAAAATTACGGTCCAACAATTATGGTAAATATTAAAGTTCAGCATTATGTAAGTTTTGTGTACCTTAAATTCATTAAAAATGCATGGGTTTTTGTAATATTTTCAACTAAATTACTATTCTCCAGTCAATATATATTATGGTTTCGCTGTCTTATATGAATGTACCAAGTATGTGAGAAATACCGCTGTCCTTCACTCCCCCGCCCGCTTCGTCCCTTCGTTTGACATCACCATGAACATTGAATATCTGGACTGCCGAAGCAGTGCCCAGCTAGTATATATGAAATGGCAATATTTTATCTGGACCACACGGAGGGGATCCTGTGACAACCAACCCACAAAGATGAAACTACAGGATAAAAAAAAGTTCTATCTCCAGACAGTGGTGCTTAGTTACCATTGCAGTGCAACACTGTGTTTGACATTACTTCTCTCTGTGACTAGTGCTACTCTTTCTATAAATAACAAACTGTCCAGGAAGGTGATAGGTAAGAATCCTATTTATTACTTTTCCGATGTTTCAATTACTACATTTATTGTGAATTAACAAACTTGATAATTTACTGATTTTTATTATTTAATTATGACTATTAAAAATAATGTAAACGAAATTTTGAAAACAGGTATTATTTACGGTAGCTTTTCTTAACAGCGTGCAAAAAGCTCATTCGTCTGCATTAACTAGTCTGTCCTATATTGTATGCTGCATTTCGCTCTAAAACAGCTCTAAATGATGCCCTTTACCACACTCTTGACTCCCGAATCCGTAGCAGGCGTTCTTTCGCATGGCAGAGCATGCTTGGATACATCGCTATAGTGGACTTCCTGTAACGTGGTGCGTAAATGATGTTGGAAAGACTAGACGCAATAAAAGTCTTTCGTCTGCCATCAAGTTGAAGATGCTTGCCAAAATGTGTTGCTAAACCATAACTTAGGAAATAATACATTGATTTATATAAAAGCTCGTCGGGCCACAGTTCATTGAGCGTGAAGGTACTTATTTGGTACAAAAATCACCTGCTACAACGCCAACTGCTTTGCGAACATATATTTGTAATAATGGCAGTCGCTTTTAAGAATTTCCAGAGTTTCTGAGAGGAGGCATTTCCTTGGCGTGCGTTATTTTTGGGTTAATTCTCCTTTCGTACCATTTCATCTTCTCTGTGTTCCCTTCCCGAAGATGCTTTGTTACTGTGTTGTACGAGGACTGATTCTCTTTAATTATTTATTTTCGACGAGTTCTCTCTCCGTTGTGCAGAGCAGGCCTGTGATTGTTCAGAATGTTCCCAAACTAATTCAACGATACATTCCCTAATTTCAGGAAGCTAACTTTTTAGGCAACTTTGCCATTAACTTCTCCAGGGAAGTAAGTAACTCGTGAACCTCTAGCCATCAAAGCTTGCAGAGTAAAGCACTCTCAATGTTCACTCTCTTTGATCTGTTAAGTGAAACTTTAGACGCTATCAGCGTTGTTAGAAACTTCCTTGACTTAATGTTACACTTTTTTTTTTCACTGTGGCATTTTAGGTACAGAGGTGGTCATTAACTTCAAAGTATTTTTTAATACGTGTTATATCCCAATCCCCTTAGTTGAAAATTGCATATTTTCTGAAGTTATGTGAACGCGATATTACACGTTTATTTATGAAAATACATTGCCCTTTATCATGTTGCACATGCCCAAAACCAGAACTGCGTAACAGTATTTGTTTGATGAAATTATGTATTATATTCAAAGAAACTGTGACACTGGCTGGAGCAATTAATAAAATCGAGGAATAAGTGCAGTATTACAGAAAGAAACTCTACCCGCTCGTTAAGTGTTTACGGTTAAATAGTCACTCGTTAGTTCTGTCATCATAAGATATAGATGATGTTCTTTAAAATAAAGTTATTTCCTTGCGAAACATGAACTTTGACATTTATTCAAAGGGCACTCTTACGTGACTAGATCAAGATGTAAATGTTTCCTTTAAAGTAATTTAAGGCGACATAGAAATCCATCATTTCGTAACTGGATTACGTGAGTTAGCGACTTGTGTATTTTACCGCGATTTTAAAGCTCATAGTTATATTCTCGGAAAGTACTTGTCCTTTTTTATCAGAGTGACTTCATGGGATTTTGATATTTTATCGAGTAAATTCATGTCGATGCTCAGAATTAAATCCGCACTCCCCGGGAAAAAATTGGAATAAATAATATATACATCAGCTAAGTCGAGTCGGCAATATGAAATAACATTTTTAATATAATGATATCGTTTCGTAGCTTATCTAGCATATAGATTTCACTGTTTATCTCAACTTCAGAGTAATTTTTTCAGTTTCAATCTATTACCTGGCTAGTTTTAGAGTTAGTTTCGACTAGTTTTACAGCTGTTATAAATTTCGAAAAATTCAGGACTATTACCAGAATAAATTATTTGAAAACATCAGTGTGTATGTGTAAAGTGCAAAGGCACGAATGTTAAAGATCCCCCCCCCCCCNNNCCCCTCACGACACATCCTTTGAAGTTGTCCCACACATATGTTCAGAAAAAAAGTGGAATGTTTACACTCTAAACCAGAATCAGTGGTATCTATCAGTGAAATAACATTCACTGAAAGTCAGTTGAGCTACTGTCAACTGGCGAATCAATCAAGCAAACAAACTGTGGAACAAGTGACTCATGGCAATGGAACTATCAACATGCAGTGGCAATCACAAATAAATCAGCGAAATTCAGCCATGATATTAATAAGTTATCTGACAGTGATTATCAGTCAAACCATTTTCACCGGTTTTCACTGATTTGGTTCAGTTCTCACTGTTTCAGGTTTAGACTGTAGGGAAGTTTCTGCCATTGTGTAACAGCCGTCTTCGAAATGTCTATATTTGCAACATAATATAGGGTACAATTTCCATACTGTCTATAGGTTAAATTTTCCATTAAAATTGAGGAAGTTTACTGGAATTCTTTTACAGCTATGATTTCTGGTGAATTCTCAAGTCGCGGCTGCTGCGCTAGTCAAAACGTCACCAAAGTAAACCTTATACGTCTGCAACATTTTAGGTGTCTAAAAGTACGGGTGTCTGCTTCCCAGCAGCTATTTTGCTCTTTCGAGCCCTCGAAATGCGTTAGATTTAAGGCCGACTCTTGCTCACTCACCACTTGAATCATCGCCTCTACGTGCAAGGCACTCATCTAGCGTGCAGTCTTTCCGTTGGCGACTCGCTTTAACGTTATTTTTAAGGCACGCTAATAAAGATAATAGTACGACGCGTATCTAAAGACCACTCCCAAATTTTCATATACAAAATTAAACAGCTAAAAGTGATTCTGAAAACAGTCGTTTTAACCATTTTTACGCCCAAAAAAGTAATCCTTGGAGTTTACATGAGAACTTGAAACTTGTCTTTGAACACGAAACGTTTCTAAAATGTTTTTCGTTTATTTATATACCAAACTATATTTTTCTACCAAACTTGCAACCCACTTGCGGAGCCCTTAAGCTAGCAATTAACGTGTTCGAATCCTGGAAATAAATCATATATATATATATATATATATATATATATATATATACTTAATGACTTCCGTGGTAATATTTAGTTTTTGTTAGGGTCCTTAGTACATGTGATTGATGTAGCGAAGAGGCCGTACCAGGTGCCATTTACAGTTCGTAGCGAACCACCGGTATGAACAAGTTAGAGTGCGAGTGATCATGTGGTTCGGAGACCTTTACAATAAAACGTCCCACCGCTTTAGCTTTTCTGTGCGGATCAATGCGGTTCGAATCTCAAACTTTAACTGAAAATAAGTATTTTTTCCTTCGTTATCATGGTGGCCTTACAATTACATGATGAGAAGGTTCAAGATCGTGTACTCGTGTGTTATTTTCGAGATTGTACCGCAGTTTTTTGGACAAGCCCTGGACGACTCCTAGACCAGTAATGAACACGAAGCAATTTCGTGACCGTACAATGAGAAAATTTTTTTCGTTGAATAAAACAAAGTTTGTTTGGCGCAGTCAAATTAATTGTTTGTATAGGGGCAAAGTTTTATTTGTTGTTGGAACCAAATTGTAATGTTGTTCTTATTTGGTTGTCCCAAACTGTAAGATTTGGTTGGTGCAGCTACGTTAATTAGACAGTTTCTGTTAGTATAAAATAGTCACGTGCCCGACCAAGATTCGAACCCCCAGGAACTGGACTCTTGGAAATTTGTTTCTTTCGCAAGCATCACAATGCTGCAAATAATGCTTTTACAAATTTGTCTGCATTCGACCTCAGCTAAAGTGGCTACAGATGAAGTGCGAATATTCTTAAATATATACTATATAAATACTAGGCAACGTAGGTAAATAAATATTTCAAGTTTTACACTTTTACTTTTAAGTTTCCTTTTCAATTTGAATTATTAGGATCTTTATTCTTACTAAGCATCAATAAATGCACTATCAAACACGGTTGCTATCCTAATTGTCACAAAAGTTACAAATTAATTGTCAGCTTTTTTTTCTAACGAAGGTAATTAATGAATCGCCAAGCAAATAAATACAGTTGATTCAACTAAATACTTTGTTGACATCATAATTTATTATTTTCGGCACAACACAAAGGTTTAGTTTATTTAAGCGTGCGTTTTGTCAGATAAACAAAATCAATTTTTTTAGCTTCCCAAGTTTCGTTTACTCAACAAAATATTTTGTTGGTGTTACTAAATACGTATTTTTGACACTTTACAAACAATGTTAAAAACTGACACGTCTAGGCTACTGCAAAAGTAGTTCGTGAAATTCAAATACCTCTATTTCACAGGTGGGAATCGTGCCGGACGATGCCGCTGGTCGGCAAATTTTCTCGGGGATCTCCAGTTTCCCCTGCCATTGCATTCTGGCGCTGCTCCATTCTCACCTCATCGGCTCTCAAGACCTAGTTTTTAAGAGCCACTCAAATCTCTCTCAACTCAAATACAATATGTGTGAGAGGAATTTCGCCACAACGCTTGCAAGAATAATATTTAGTTCGCGTGCGACACGAAATCAATTTGGTTGAAAACTAATATTTTATATCTAGAATTGGTATATATATTTTAGAAAATAATATAATAGTGGTTGCGAGATCAAATTATTTTGCAATTTTTGTGATTCAGGACATGTTTTTCTGCTCTTTTATTTCATACCAAGGTTTGGAGAAATTTTAAGTTTTCATCTATATAACAAAAAAAAAAAGGACATTGATTTAATATATTTGTCTGTGCCAACAGATTTAGGGCATTTTACTTCATTATAAATAATACTCAGAATCTTTCTTACCAAAGTGGAAAGGGTGATAGAGGGGACCAAAATAAACATTTATTGTCATAGAATGTGGGTCCGGAAATGCCGCGTTTAGACGCTGGTAGGTGGCGCTGGGTAGGTCAGGCGATAACCGCTGGCAGCGACGTGAGGCGTCAGTCCCCGTTGGTAACTTCATCAGCATACGTCGTTACACGAATGCCGAGCTTGCAGACGTTCATTCGACCTATGGGTCAGCAAATGGAAACAGACGAGCTGCTCAATGGTTGTATGGGGAAACTATTCCTGAACGGGCAACTGGCGAATCGGCAAACATTCGAATGTGTGCACCAGAAGCTTTGCGAAAGTGGGTCCTTTTGGCTCTAGCAGATGTGACGTGGGCCGCAAACGAGCGGCCACAAATCCTCACGTGGAAGAATATGTTCTATGTGCTGTTGAGGTACATCCCATCCACGAGCACGAGAGTTACTGCAGGTAGCCGGGGGTCTGAGACATCCACTCGCATGGGAGATTGTACATGACTAAGGAATGCACCCATTTCGTTTACAATGGGAGGAGGCGTTGAGTGTGGAAGATTATCCTCGCCGAGAAGACTGTGCCCCTTGGTACCGGCAACATACTGCCATACATCCTGACTTCCCTCCATGCGTGTTATTCGCGGACGAAGCTAACATTTACATGGGAGGGCCTGTTTAACAGCCACAATGCTCATGTTTGGGTGCATGAAAATCCCCACGCGACACGACCACGTGCATGCCAGGAACGATTATCGATCAATGTGCGGGCAGGTATGTGATCAATGTGCGCGATTACTTGGTTGTACCTTACATCCAACTTCGTCGCTTGAACGGGCGCACGTAAGGTATCTTCCTGCAGGAGACCTTACCGGAATTGCTGGCCGATTTTCCTGGGTTTATTCGAATAAGAGTCTGGTTCCAGCGTGATGGTGCGCCTGCACACCATCCCGCAGACGGCCAGGGCTCACCTGGACGTTACTCATCCCCATCGCTGGATTTATCGATGCGGCCCTGTTCCTTGGCCACCACGATCACCCGATATGTCATGTTTGTATTTCTTCTTGTGGGGCACCTGAAAAACACCATGTACGATATCCCCATTGCCTGTGGACAAGATTTCCGCCAGACTCGCTGCCGCTGCTGGAGAGGTCCGGGACATACCGGGGATTTCTGAACATGGACGGGCATCCATGCGCCGGCGGTGTGAGGCTTGTGTGCGTGTTGTTGGTCGCTCTTTCAAGCATATACTTTAAAATCAAGACGAAATAAATAATTTATTATATTGCATTTGGCCTGTCTCTCAATTTCAATTTCCCATCTGTTAACCGCGGCGTTTCCGGACCCACATTCTATGGCAATGAATGTATCTCTTGGTTCCCTCTATCACCCCTTACACTTTGGCCAGATAGTTTCCGAGCTTCCTGTATAAATAATATGGTTTATCCTCACTTTTCGGCAGTGCAGTTGTTGAATGCAGTAGTTACTTCGCGTTTAAGTAACAACTGCAGGCTCCGGGTCTGTATTTCGGGAAAGACTCGGGAGTTTGTTATGTTAGGTTAAGTTTAGGTTTCTGATGCGTGTAAGCCCCCTCCCTTTCCTTCCGCGGATGATGCTGACGATGACATACCGCATGGAGCGTTAGTAGAAAACCATTAAAATATTTACGCAGTTAGCAAGGTAGATCAGACGGCTTCCTGAGTTGTGCAGCAGCCGTATTTTATCCGGTATATTTTGCATAAGTGGTATGAAGCTGTAAGGATAACAGCAAGTCACACAGCAATGTTTTTTGTTCATGAAAGTGCTGAAGAAAAACGCGATGATCGGAATTCTGCGCATTCTTTTTCAAGGAGCCCGACTACCTGGCGCTTGAAATACGTCCACTAAACTGTTACACGTGCGTTTGATGTGTTGATATACGGGAAGAATACACTCATCAGACGAGGCCTGTTGAGCACTTTCAAAACGTCACGCATATTGGTAACAGCACATCAGAGCACTCCAACACATCTAAAAACTGTTTTTTCAAAGCCCTGTGTCACAAAATACATGTGTCACGTACATGCAAAAATACTCGAGGGCCCTACGTTGAACCTTTCTGCAATAAAATTATATGGTCGCCGCTTGAAGTCGCGTAGGTAGAAGCAGCACGGCGAGAACACCGCACGCCAGTTCAGAGCCTTGCGCGTAGCGGCGACGGCGCACTTGATGCGCGTGGCAGTGTCGCCCTTATCGCTCCCTCGCTTATCGGTGTAAGATGTGGATGACAAACCTCAGATAGGCGAGTTCTCCTTGAGGCACGTGAGCGGGTTCAAGCGCTCGGAAGACTGGCGCGGAAAGAGGTACGCGGGGCGAGATAATGTTTCGTGTGACGGCCTAGGGGGGCTGGGGAGAGGGAAACCTGGGAGCTGCTCCCCGCCTTGGGGAGCGACAGCCAGCCATTGTCTGCGTGGAGAGGATCACCAATTAAAACCCGGTGCATCCCGCCTGCCTCCTCGTGAACTCCGACCCCGGCCGCGCCGAGGGCACTCTTACCGGCGCCAGGCGGCAGTTATTTGCCATCCCCGCCCTCCTAATCTTAGAGGGCGCTTGCAACGAGAACCTGCGCGTAACGAACCGTCGCACACTTACGCCCTTTCCTTCCCTCGTCGCCGCCTGTTTCGTGGTTTGTACAACGCAGCTGCGTTTGTACACAACACGCTGTCCAAGGTAAACTGGGCACTTTCGGAAGCCCTGCTTACGATATACTTGTATGCATATCGTGTGTTCTCCCACCATATGTAAAATTAGCATTACCACGGGCCTAATCACTTTATTCATGCGTTGATCAAAAGAAACTGTGAAATTGTTAGAAAAGTAAAAGGCTTAAACACTTCGCTAATTATTACGTATATATACTTTAAATAGAAAGCAAAATAAATTAATTTTCAGTATTCACAAATGTTTGCCTAGCATTTAAAATTCAATGTTAAAACATGGAACTACTTTTCCTCCTTCGTTGACATCTTCACTAGGCGCGTGACAGTCGGTGTTACCATTTAAAATATACGCAAATGGAGTAGGTGATATTTTTAAAAAATTGATTTCAAAAGTGCTCCATTAACAGTCCTGCATACGCTTACCATCTTCACTTACTATGTTTCAAGATACCTGACACTCTCAATGTTGGATTATCGTAACTTGCTTGATTCTGCTGAGCAAAATTTATGACCAGCCTGCAGCTATTTATGATACGCATTAGAGATGATAAAACCCACAGTCATGTGAAACTATCAACAATTCAGTTTACAACTCTACAAAATTTGCAAAGCATTATTTATTACTTCGAAAGTAATGAATTTAGCACACCAAACATTTTAGTTTGAAATAGTTATAACGGCGTTATCATATATGGAGTGCAAGAAAACAAATTTACTCTGCAACAAGTTTGTAGGAAAACTTCATTATATGACCATCGACGGCGAAACACCATCTGCTTGCCTTGTAGCCAAATGGTTTGCAGTTAAGCATTAAGGATTTTGTTTAGGAGCTTGTCGCTGTTTTTTTTTTTTTGGAGTGAAACATGATAACGAATAATGCTGAGGAATATTTTCACGTTCATTGAGGGATTTCGATTTTATATCTCAGTAACAGAGCATTTCTACCAGAATGAACTGATGTGAAACGGGTGTCACGGTTTCTGCCAGTAATTCCCAGCACGGTGCTTTAAGTTGGATCAGAGACGGAGAAAATATTTTCACCGTTATGTGTATATATATATACACATGTACGTAATTATTTATAAAATGTTACGGTCATCAATTAATGTTCCGAGGCTTCACACTACATGTAAAGCACGCATGCTGACGATGATGTATCAGCGAAGCACTTTCTCCGTGCTTCAAACACTCAATATTTTGTATTTTGAGGCTATTTCGTGGTTTAGTGGCATGATATTAAAATATCAAACTATTTGAAGAGTAACATTCGAAAAGTATTTATTTTTGCGCAAATGTGTGAATTTTAACTTGAAATCTTAATTCTTACAAATTTCTGAAAGTTAAATTAACACGGCGTTTACTGTTAACTAAATTGTTTAGATATTTTTGGCTTTAAATTTTATACCAAACGTTAAAACTGTTATACGGGAGAACTACGCAATTAATTTCTAATAAATATTTTTTATGCGCATTTTAATAATATTAACAATTGTTTTAATCTCTATCCTAAACTACGTTTTTTTTAACTTTGAGATTTGTACAAAAAATATATACATTTAAAATTCCAGTAGTATGTTTCATTAATTTATGAAAGGTGATTTTCTTCCCGTGCCATTCTTTTTTCCGGACTGTTATTTCACACCACAGCGAAAAAGTATGCAATATGTCATAAATGTGGAAAGTAATGCTGGATAATTACGCTCTTAAGGAAAAGTATCACCAAACATTACGTATTTTTTAGGATTTTTTTCTTATTAAACTGTGCTGGTGGATAAAATTTGAAAATTCTTTTTTTATTCATCAACAAGAAAATTATATTACCCTTCAGTGCAAACACAACTGACATAGTTACTGTGAACCGATGTTACTTTGCGCGGGCAGGGATAATACTACAACTATGGTGGATAGATAGAGCTGGCTGAATTGATTCTGGTGTAAAGAGGAGGGTGTGCATAGTATGGTAGTAGTTGGGAACGGGAGTCGAATGTTAGTGAGTAATCAGATGAGGTACGGCAACTGATTGTCGAGGGTGGAGTGGAACCGACTAATCGGTCCCACTATAGTGAGTAAATTAAGTGGTGGAAACTAGCTGGAGTATGACGACGGGTAAGGGGGAGGGATTTGGACAGTGGAAAGTTGTGTGGTCTGTTGATGGCGTGGTACGAGTAGCATGCTAAGATACGAAGTTGTGCTACGCGATCAGAAAAAAAAAGTCTCCACACTGCAAGCTGACATATAGATGGGATCTGTGTTGGTCACTGTAATGTCAGTATATATAGGCCCATTCACGGTTGCTTCCAACTTTTCTAAGGCACTGCTCAAGTTATACATTCAAGCTATTCCTCCGCCTCGTGCAAACAAAACTTAACTAAGACTAGAAAATTACACCAGAAGGACCGCGCACCGCATTCGTACGCATTTACTTTAATAAAATTTTACATAAGAACTATTTCTTACTAGGCATTACCAACACATATATTTCTCCCTGTTTTTATTCATTTGAAATACAAAATAAGTATTATAATTTATAGGTAAAATATAATTAAATGTTAAATTTTAAAAATAATAAGATAATATTACGATAACAAAAGTTTAAAACGATTTTATACGTGACATATTTAGGAAAAAACAAAACAAGTCATACATGGGGTGGTTTATCAAAGGTTTTATTTCAAAAGTGTGAAGAAACCGCGAATAGACTATACGTTTTACTGCTTTTGGTTATCCTCGTTGGAGTAGTTACTATCGTAGAAAATAAAATGCTCTGAACACTGCCAACATTTGACGTTTTGTTTCATCGCTCAGTTTTGACTAAAGAATATCACATTAAAATTTTTATCTGTAGTTCGTGTTAATTTAGTATACAGCATATCATCTCACTCTAATTAAAATGTCTCATGATTACTAAGATACCCTTTTTTACAAGGTAATTGTGACGAGTCAAATTAAGTAGCAGGCTAGGCCTATTTGGTACTGAACCATTTCAGTATAAACGCATAATGCAATGATTTCTTTGTTTCTGCCTAATTTAAGATAACCAAAAATAAGTTCCCACTTGTGTCAAATATAATTTACAAGAATTTATGTGGAAACGTTGTCTACAAGTAAAATATCTCGTTTCGGTGTGAAAAATTATTGTAGAGTTGGTAAACAATGAAAGTGTTAGTTTCCATTTTAATTATTTGAATATCGCACTGGTGTTTCATTATATTTCTAGTAAGAACCAAAATGTTTAGCAATGACACTTAAATGGTTTCCACATAAGTCTTCAAATTACTTTGACATTTGTTTTTATTTCCGTGGCTGGGGTTGAAACTGTACTTCATTTGGCAAGAATGAATTTTCTGTTCGGATTCTAAACCATCGTTTTAGCATACTGTAGTTATAAATATAACACCCATTGGTTTAACCCAAAATCTTTCTGTCAGAACTTAACAGGTTAATGCATACTGGAACCTCCGACGTAGATATATCGGCTGCTATAACAGAGACGAGTGGATTTCACCCTAGATCAGATTGGACGTTGTTTAGCTCTTATTTTTATTTACGATTTTATTATGGTTTCAGACTCATTCCGAGCACTCCGATCAAACTGTAGTCCAAATGTAAACGCAAAAATCTTTCACGTAGTTGTAGTTTGTTGCATCTCATTATTTAACGTGTATATTGCTGATTATTTCAGTCCTCATCAATTAATAATCAATAAGAAAAAACTCTGTAATAGTGGAATAACTTATGGGAATTTGACTCGATAAAATTGTGAGAATTTGCAGACCTGTCACGGTAGTTTGAGTCCTACCAACGAAAAAAGCAAGTAACCATACATCAATTATGTCCTCGGGCCCCTATCTTGGAAAATCACTACTAAATAAGTTGTTTCGCAATAAATCACAGACACTTAAATATACCTGTAGCAAATAGATTCACTAAAAATAATTTTTGTAAAAATATTTTTACGATTAAAATATAATGTATACAAATAACTAGTACAAAAATCTGTGTTTATTTTGATATGCAGGACGCAAATATGTTTTCTGGCAAGAAACGCGGTGTGTTACGAATGTTAATACTAATTAAGATAACTTTATTGTAATATTTTATCTACGCTAAGCCTAAGCAGTACTCTGAGTCGTCAAGGAATACATTTTTAATATATTCCAAAATGTTTTGAATACTGAGAAATCTTTTGAGTTCTGACAGCCTCTTAAATATTTCTGTTCAGACCTCTCTAAATATGCTGTTGCAGTTAAAATGATTGATGGCATACTTCTGATAAAAGGTCAGTGGTGTTTGCAATAGGGGAGCAAACTTCCTGTCCTCACTCGCGACTGGGTTGTTCGCAAACTGAAATGCTTTCTTCGTGAAACTCGAGAGTAGCCGCGTTACACAGAATGAGACGACTTCCTCTGAACTGTTGATTCAGCAAATACTGCTTTCTCTCTGGAAATGAAATAGTTTGCATAAAAGTAGAATATCTCGCTTCCTGGCCCCAATACCGAGCATGTATAAGAGGATGGCTGCGATGGTTTTTATACCTACCATACTTTCCATCTTTGATGCTTGAAGCTCGAATTAGTGTCTATATCATCTTTAGACGAATACCTCGTCTCCATAATGAATATTCACTGTATGAATATAGAGCAAATGTGTTTCTATGTGCCAGACGTTGAGATCCGTTGTTGGAATATTATGAATTAATTTCTCGAAAACGGCGGCATTTAGCTCAAAAACACAGGACGGAATATTTGTTCACCGTCTACGGTGGATTACAAATCCACAGTAAAAAAAAACAAACAATGTGATAAAGGTACATTTTTATTTGCACAAATGTGCTGCCAAAACCCTCATTTTTCATGGATGGGGGTTAACATTGGAGCCAATATTTTTGTGCTTGGTACTTCGTCGTTTAATAATGCAGTATCCAGAAACTCAGACATTCATAGTTCATTCTGGCTGTATTACTTGCAAAAACATCTGCTCCAACTACACTTTCAAGGGTGATTTTCACCCCTTCGGAATATAATTAGGCTATATGTAGTGTATATGTTTTAAACTTATTTTTTGATGAGGAATCACCTCCCGAAGTTTGTCGGTAGAGTTCAGTTCCACCCTGTAAAATATATATAAATAATCAACTGCAAGTCAGTGTTACTGCATTATCTAGAGAATCTTTCTTTTGTGTTCTATTTTATTACAATTGCGCTCATTGTTATTAAGCTGAAGCTAGTTGAAAGACGGTTACAGCGGTGGACACGTCGATTCCGTTGAGATAACTAACCAAGGGTATAGAATTATAAAAGTTCAAAAAATAGTTTTAAGAGTAAAATAGTTCTGATTGCGTAGGTATAACGGGCGCTGGATCAAAAATCATCTTGTTAAACCCAAGTTAATTTTTCGAAGCATTATGTAATGTCGCATTTTTCTGCTTCACCTTTTTCACTGCAGCATTGAACGTCGTTACGACTACGCTTAACATATTTAGACCAAGTGCACATAACTGTGTTCATAACGCACACGAATGTTATTTATGGCATTATAGGATGTTCGCGGTAGACTGAGCACTTTCGAAAGCCCTGCTTAGGATCTACTTGTATGCACACAATGTATTATTCCACAATATGTAAAATTAAAATTTCTAATTGCCTGATCACTTTATTCATGCGCGGGTCAAGTGAAACTGTAAACTTACTAGAAAAAGTTAAATATTTTACAAATTAGAGATCATTGCACTATTGAAAATATTTATAGTATGTAAAATAAATAATGTGATATACATGAGTTTTTTTCTTAATACTTCTAATTCAATAATAAGACATGGGACTATTTTCCTTCCGTCGTTACCAACTTTACTGGGGGCATGCCACCAGTGTGATTGTTAAAATATACATGCAGGTAGGGGCAGCAACGTTTTTCAAAGGTTAATTTAAAAAGTATTAAAATAAACGTTAACAACCGTCTGGGTAGTGATTGATTTTTTCATAACATTATAGCCGAACACAAATTCTACAGCGCACTGGTTGTGATAACGAATTGAGTGTTTTGTCGACGTAAGTACGGCGCTAATCATAAAATTTCTAGTCCGCAACGCCTGAAACCGTAAATTAAAGTGGCCGTGAAAGGGTAAACCTATAAGGGGAAAAAAAAGCTGACTTTGGTATTTAGCTCTGGGAAATTCCTGACGTGGAACGCAGGGTTCGCTAAAATACGAGTGTGTCGCGAAACCCGATGAATGTTGACAAGCGGTGTCGTGGAAAGCTGAAGCGAACGCTCTGATGAAGGGAAACGAGGAAACGGGAAAAGGGAAGAGAGTGAAATGCCGAGCCTCACCTCCTCCCACTCTTTCACCCTGTCTCTCTCTCTCTCTCTCTCTCTCTTTCTCCCGCCGACACGTCGTGTTGTGATTTAGAGGGTTCATTTCCCTGCAACGCTCACCCTTACGCTCTTTTAATTACATTCCCCCCTCTCGTCTTTAACCTCCCCTCTATCTAGCGAGGGTCCCGTGATCCACCCACCAGACACGCTGCCATCACGGAACATGCGAGTGTATAGGCGGTTCACATAAACCTGAGCATTTTTTAAAGACCTGCCTTAGATATACTTGTATGCACGTCGTGTACTATTCCACCATATCTGAAATTAACATTGACATCGGCCTGGTCACTTTATTGGTGTGTCGATCAAGTGAAACTATGAAATTACTACAAAAAATAGATATTTTAGAGATTTGCTCATTATCACACTTATATGTATTAAAAAAACAGCAAGTAAAAGAAATATTTTCTGTATTCGCAATTATTTAACTAACGCTTTTAATTCTATTTCAAAACATGGAACTACTTTCCCCCCGTCCTTGCCAATTTTACTGGGTGATTTCAAAAGTGCTCATTTTACTGTGAAAACTCTTTTCCTAGACGCTAAGTGGCGCATAAATTCTTTTCGCGGGAGCGTACTTGGTCGCTCATTGGCCTCGCGAGTCCCTGTAAACGGGCATTGGGTCTGATTGGGGGTTGCACAACGCGGAATATTTCCTATTGGTCCGACGGCAGCCTGGCTAGTAAAGCCTTGTCCGATTGAGGATTCGGGAATTTAAGAAGTTGAGTTCGAACGACACTGAGAAGCGCTGCTAGCGTTCAGTTTAGGAACTGCATTGCTGAATGTTTCGTTGAGTATGTATTACTTGGGCAGTAAAAGGAAAATATGAAAATTTGCAAATAACTTTATTAAGAAAGTTATTATAAAATCGTTTTACTTACGGTACTCGTTTCCTTCAGGAAAAAGTTTATTAAAAAAATAATGATACAACGTGTGTGTATATATATATATATATATATATATATATATATACACACACACACACGTTGTATCATTATTTATATGATATATATTATTTGTATCATTATTTATGTATATATACACACACACGCGCGTTGTATCAAAAAACACACACACACGCGCTTGTGTGTGTGTATATATATATATCAGAAGTTGTATCAAATGTGCATTCCTCAATGTAAATATGATCAACAACATTACACATCCGTAATTTATGGTCAAATTCTCCATCTTTGTGTTGGTTTTAATTTGAATAAATTTGAATGACTTGAGTGGAAACAGGCTTGAAATTATACGTAAGCTGTAGCAGACGCATTTGCGGAAATATTTGGGTATTTAGCGTGTTTCTCTATCTCAGTAAATTTGGTCACTAAACCCTCAAATATTTAGGTAACTTAACCAGTTCAAGTGGTCAGTTTAGTAAGGAATTGTGCACGTCTGAGGTCTAAAAGCGTGGGAGCGCTAGGGGCGACCGAGACATGCGCACAAACGCTCTCATCGCCTCTACGCGCAAAGCACTGAACTGGCGTACAGTTTGCCGTCGATAAAGCGCCTCTATGAGGCTTACAGCGGAGACCCTGCCATTTTATGATGTAATAATAAAGATAAAGCTTTGATGTGCATCCCTGTTACTTTTTTAATGTTTCGTACCAGAATGTTCATACCTACAAATAACCGTGAAAACACCCGTTTGAGCCATTTTCACTATCACAGAAACATGTTTTAAAAAGGAATGGAGGAACTGAAACACATATGCAGACGTGTAACGTTTCTTAAGTGCTATTCGTAAGCAGACCTCACTCAGACATGTTGGACGGTTTTTTAATAAAAGGTTTTCTGCTGGAGCTCTGCACGCCTTTCGGCGGCCTACCCAGGCGGCCACCTTAAAGCAACATTTTCCTTTTTTTTTTTTTTATTTGGTTATCTGAAAGAGGTTTTGAAAAGTTCCTCATCAATGCAGTTATTAATTATGAAATAATTATAGTTTTAAAAATGTAACACTCAAAAGACGTAATTTCCCGAATTTTGGAGAATACTAGGCTTTGCTCCTAATTTTTTTTCCAGTCAAATATCATGTAAGGCGATCTACATGGTAAGCAGAACATACTTATTCAGTATGAGTGCGATTTAAAAACTGTGGAAATAGATGTTAGACATTTCGTTAATATATTTTTGTTTATTCAAGCAAAACTGTTAACGTTCAATTAATAAAGAGTTCAAACCATAAACTGTAGGAGAAAATTGTTTTAGTTCCTTTTGTAGCTTGAAACACAAATGCAGTATGCCCCACTTGGACTCTACATTCNTGTAGGAGAAAATTGTTTTAGTTCCTTTTGTAGCTTGAAACACAAATGCAGTATGCCCCACTTGGACTCTACATTCAACACTTTGAACTGGCCTATAACGTTCTTGTGTAGGAATGTACCACAGTTACGCCAGTGTTGCACGCTTCCAGGTCTATTCCCTGTGGGACCCTGCGCGGTTGGAGATCTCCCTCCTTTCAAATTTCTGGAAAGAAGTTACCGTAAACAAAACATCTGGTCTGTATTCGAGGGTAACCCCGGGAGTGAAGTGTAAATACTAAGATATTACAATTTTTATCACGTCAAAATATAAACACTGGTGTTATCTTAGAAAACTGCTTTGCATTTTTAAGGCTAAAGTCTCTTTCTTAGGTATACTCCAGAGGCTAAAAATGTATACTCTAAAGAATAAAACAGTATAATAATAATTCTGTAGATAGAGGCTTTAACTTATCTTTATTTAATTTCAAAGTTTACGGTGTAAAATTATTGTATAGGCGAGAGACCCAGCAGTTCGTAAAGAAAACAAAGTATATAATATTAGATTAGGGCCTAAGATACTTGCAAGACATTGTCCGTATAACTAATTTATAAATATTGTAACATCAATATAACAGGACAGATAAATGATTTCTGTGTGAAAATACAGTATCTTCTTTAAGTGTCACAAAGTAGTGACTTTTTGATGGGCATGTTTTCGCAACAAAATGTTAAAAAAATTTCTAACACAATGTATCTAAATAAAAGTTGAGCAAGTTCAACGTAACACTCGCCTAAATAAATGTTTCCACTATGAATTTGAAAGTATTCATGGATATTAGTGTCGAAGAATCATGAGAAGCTATTTATCGTGTATGTTAGGTTTACTCATAAATGATGGCTATTTCCTTTTACAATGCACACAACCAGTAAATACCCAGAAATTTTCTTGCCTGGAATATCTCGCAACATTGCATTTATTTGACTAAGAAATTAAAGTTTTTTTTTTTTGTCTTTTATAGATACGTAGTCTTGAATATACAAAGAATCTTTAATTATTTCCTTTGTGTACGCTTAACGTTAAACTAGTCACTGCGCAAAAAAAAATTCAGTGAAACTAATTCTTTGATTTTTTAGTTCTACATCTATAAAAACTGTTGGGTACAGAAGTTGTTATCGAATTTGATAAGGTTAGTATGTGTGTAACGTATGTTCCTGACTTATTTTAACTAAGCCTATTACTGAAAAGCAGTGGAGGGAAACAAGGCATGCAGACAGCAATCCTAGTAGGAGGTCTATTATTTTATCATAATAAAAACTTTTCTTTGAGATATGCTTAACTGTTTATCATAATAAAATACCTCTAATGGTATCTGTTGCCGCGTCAGAGTAAAGTAGTTTTTTTATGCAATTAAGCCGTATTTATTTCTCCAGATTTGAAAGGGCCGTAGCAAAAAAACAAGATACTTATAAATAATGAGTCTACTTTCTTCTACATGGATGCAAATAAGTTTTAGTGAAGTTCTTCAAAGCTTAGATGTTAGGTAGTCGTTGATATCTCGTTGACAGCAATGTCATTAGAAATGAAACCAGAAACACGTGAAACAGAACCAAGACAATTAAAATACAAGGAGTGACTTACCTGGGATTCAAATTCAGAAAATATCGTAAAATTAAGTTTGCTTGCAATTAACTGCATCACGGAGGTAGGATTCGGAGCATCAACTTCGGATGTAATCAGTCTAATGTTTTGAATTATAGGGTTCACTAACCTAAAATATTTACACGGGCATCATTTTGAAAATAGGTGTCTGAGCCAATAAAAACACATACGTTTTTTCACGGCTTACCGTAATGCTACTTCTGTAAAAAAAAATTGCTGGAGAACTGTTGATTGGTGTCCGAGATATGGAATAAAAACCTTATTTTCTTAAAAGCGGCTATCTTACAAAATTGCTTAAAAAGAGTAACTGTACGCGATGTTTCTTATAGATACTATCAGTTTAAANTTCTTAAAAGCGGCTATCTTACAAAATTGCTTAAAAAGAGTAACTGTACGCGATGTTTCTTATAGATACTATCAGTTTAAAAAGTTTGATTGAAATTGTATATTGTTAAATATATATCCCAAACATATCAAAATATTTATATAACCACCATTTTTTAAAATAATTTCTGACCCCATTTAAATTATGTAACTTTACACGGCCTTCTGTAGGTGTGCAAACTAAGGTGGAAATTAGTTGAATTATTCCGAAAATATGGTAAAATTTGTAATTTAATTACCTGACACTACTTTGCAANATAAGGTGGAAATTAGTTGAATTATTCCGAAAATATGGTAAAATTTGTAATTTAATTACCTGACACTACTTTGCAAAAATCCGGCAAAATACGATGACTGTAAGTATAAATGATGCTTCTAATTAATACTTGTAGCGTACAATATTTGGTTGAATTTTGTTGAAACTATTCATATATATAATAAATTCTTGTAATTTTGTATATAAATCCCATTAAAACATGCTTGCCACACATAAAACATGTTAATTTACATACCCCACTGTAGCAATACTTGCGTGAAATGTTGGTATAAATCGGTTAATTGGTCCTCTAGATATGACGTTAAACCTCCCTTGTTCATGTGACGATCTTCATAAATGAAGGACAAAAAGTTTATGTATTAGCGCATTCGATGATTGTCATAGATAAAATATACAAACTTAAATTTAAATCAGTTACGTAGTTTCTAGATATAGTACACTAAGCTTAAATGTTCGTATAGGTGCCATTCAGAAAATAAGAGACTTCCTCACTGAAAACATATAAATTAATATTACCAGTAACAGTACAACTTCTTCGCCAAATTTGAACGAAATCGGTTAATTGTTTCCCGAGATACGTAATAAAATGGACGTTATTTATTGTGGCGCTATCTTACAAAATGGCGGAGAAACGAGGCTTTGCATAGATAATTTTTTATTTATATAAATCATACTGTCAGCATGCAGAGTAAAGATGACATCTGTTATGCAGTTTTGTAGATAACAAATTCTGAGTTAAAATGTTTTCATGGCCACCATTTTGAAATTTTTGTGTTTGACCCTCTCAAAGTTTATCAGTGTACATGGTCTGCCATAGTGCTACTTGTTTGCTAAATATGGTAGAAATCGGCTTGTTTTTTATATATCGCGTAATTTTAATTCGTCACATGATACCATATTATAAAATGGTGGAAAAGATATTTTGTATGGACATATAAGATGGTTGTAATATATACACTCAGAATAAAAAGTTTCTTTGAAATTACTTACATATTTTCGACCATATAACATACAAAACTAAAAAAAAACTATATAGCCGACATTTTGAAAACAAGTGCCTGACATGCCTAAAACACGTAAGTTGAAATAATTTACCAGTTTGCCATATTTGGTAGGAATAGGTAAATTATTTCCCAAGATATAATATAAAAACTTTTTTTATTCGTGTGGCACTATTTTACAAAATGGAGAGCAAAAGAGGCTCCATGTATACACATTTGATGTTTGTTATATACTCCCAGCATACAAAGTTAAGTTGTAATTGATTAAATGATTTAAATATATAGCATACTATGATAAAATAGTTTGATGGCCACCATTTTTAAAATATGTCTCTAACTTACTTGATACATATTTGTACACATCAACTGCCGCATTACTATTTGTTTACCAAATTTGGTAGGAATCTGTCAATTGTTTCCTGTGATATTACACAAATACTTTATTTATTCATGTAGTGCTATCTCACAAAATGGCTTGCAAAATTGGTTGTTGTTTGGCGTATATGATGCTTGTAAAAGATACTGTCACCAAAACATCCCTCTTGGACCCAGCACTTTTGCAGTAGTAGATGGGGATACCTTCTACACAAGGTTATCTGGCAGTTTTAATGTGGTATTTGATGGATATCCTGAGGATGGGCCTCTCAGGAATATAAAACTGCAGAACGGTTGCGTCGCTATGATGGCCTTCCTTGCAACGAGATCGTTTTTGACTCCTCAACGGTCATCAAAGTGCCTCAGGAGAAACTGTTGGCCAACTACATGAACAAACGACGCCTCATTGACCAGTTATGCACTGCGTTTGAACTGGAAGAGGTCGAAACTTATTCTGTGCTCTAGACTACTCTCTCCAGAAAGAGAGTAGACAAAACTCCTGCACCTTCAGGCAAAGCAAAGCGGGGGCCACGGTGCTGTAGTGGTTAGACTACTCGCCTCCCACCAAGGCGAACCAAGTTCGATTCTCGGCGGGGTCGCTCCCGGATTTTCGCATGTGGGAATCGTGCTGGACGATACCGCTGGTCAGCAGGTTTTCTCGGGATCTTCCGTTTCCCCCGCCCCTTCATTCCGGCACTACTCCATGCTCATCTCGCATCACCCTCATCGGCTCTCAAGACCTTGATGTTAAGAGCTGCTCAAATCTCTTCACTCCATTCAGTCTATAGCAACATTCCAGCATGAGGCTAGTAAATAGAGCTTGTTTACCAATGAATGAAGTGGATGTGTTACTCAAATACTTTCAAATGTAGGTAGTTATGTTAAACGGTTGTACTGACAAATCAACTGGATTGTTATTGTGCTACTGGGTGGTAACGCGGTAATTATTCAATTTTCTTTACTATTCTATGTACAAGGGATTTATACTTGGAAAAAACAAAAACTATTTAAAATTTCTTTATATTCGTCACGCCTGCATTATATCATTTGTAAAATTCGCAGCCTTTCGTATCGCGCGTTGCTGAAACAACATATCTACTGGTCTAAATCTCACGAGGCCGCAAGTGCAACACCAGGCAGCGGCCAAATTTAAAAACAAAGATTGTTTTGGTTTTTATAAAATAAAAACTGCTTATTTCTTCAAACTTAGCTACCTAGATTCGTCGGAAAATGTATTAACGGCATTTATTTAATAATATCATATACGGTATACGATATCACTTTAGTTATTCAGAATGTCACCTAGGTTCAAACGACAGCCAAAATATTCGCCATGTAAGGTCCGGTTCACAACATTAATATTATACTACTAATATTTTTGGAAGTGAGTTACAAAATTTAGGTCTTGTTGTCTGAGAAATAAGGCGATAGCCAAATGTTTTCGAAGTTGTGTGAAAGAAAACTCCCGGTTTTTTTTCCGGCATCCACCAACGCACCATATTGCTTACAATATTCCAATACCAAACATTAATCTGACTGGAGTACAACATTACTTCATTCAGAAAAACTGCAAACGTGTAGTGTAATAGCCAAAATAAAACAACATGTGAAACTTGTAATATGATTATTACACAAATTACAGTATTTATAAATGTAACAGAATAAAATGGCGAGGTATGTGCTGCAAACGGACACGACGGGTGGCTGGAACCTGTTCGTGACGCTAATAATAATCAATCTAACATTTTTTTGTCACATCCTTGCTTGAGAATATATTTTATTAGGCCTGCTGACATGTTTTCATAAATATCATAACACCATGACCAAATATACATTAATAACGTAACAAAATATGGAAGAACATCAGTGAAATTGATTCGTTGCAAATAGAGCACTTCTCAATTCATTTTACACAAAATAATTAATTTTATTTTCTGACATCAACCAGTGGTGAATAGTCCCTACCCGTAAATTAATATATTTTTACGTGAACACTTACACGCAAATCTACTGTAACTTTAGTGCCGGATAAAAAACGGTAGTAATTCGAAGTCTTAACATCTCATTAAAAAATAATCTTGAAATTAGTCCTCATACAAATTGATTTGCCATTTAATTACGTACACTGCAGTAATAATTGCGTGGTAACATATCTATGTTTATAAGAATATTGACGCACGGTGACCAGATACATGCCCAGGCAAATGTTAACTTTTGAAGGGGCGGAATTATACAAAAGACGTTAGAAGAAGAAAATAAACAGGGCTTGAAAAGTTGTTACTTTGCCTGAGGATTTTAGCAACGCTATATTATAAATTATACTCTTTTCCGTGAGTGTTTTCACAAAACGTCATAAATATTCAACATTTTGAGAGAACTTAAATTTTTGCAAAAAATAAATTATTATTAGAGGAGGGCAAATAGCTTACGTTTCTACATCTTAAAAATGGTAAAAGGGTTTTCTGAGATAAACGAAGCTTTCATTTATGATTTTTTTTTCTACGGGAGTGCGCCTCTGTTGAACGGCAGTAAACTTGCCTTCTAAGAAATGTATGAAGTGTTCGATACCGCGTAAGAGTCCAGTGGTTTCATGTTCACCTCATCTTTTTTCACCTTGCCATTCCGTGCCCAGCGAGAAAGGCAAACCGCTCTTTACTTATCCTTCTCTAGTACATGCGCCGGTTACCCTGAGAGCAGTATTTCAAGAAGAGGCCATGCAAGGTTGGTCTTCGCGGCAAACCAATCTCTTAGCGGGATGTGATAGCACGTCGCTGAATTTTGTTTTATTTTTCACTGCGTTAGCTGAATTCCTAATACCGCGATCGTTTAAATGAATTAGTCTCGGGAAACTCCAACTTCCCTGGCTTTTTTTTTTCTTTTTTAAGTATTTACTGTACTCCCCCGTGAAAAATTCGTTAATCGTGCCAGCAAAGTAAAAAAAATTTAACGTCGTTCATTACGCACAGTATCCGTGAGCACAGGAATGCATGCCGCAGCCTATCAACGTGCAGTTTAACGGCATGTTTATTGCTAAGAAATGCACAAGAATAAAATAAACAACGTAACTAATTTTTGTATTTGCTTACAACTACCGATGTCGATTCGTTAATAAAACAATAAAACCAAAACACATAATGAAACCTGCCAAAGTAAATTCGTGAGTGTAGTGTTGAAACGCGAACTCGTGTTAAATACACAGAAAGAATTCAAACTGTAGCAAAATTTCTCTATCAAGTTAATCAAACGGTTTGATGGAAATGACTGGCTGACTAGTTTATTTAGCATTAAATATTGCGAAGCAGAGAGAATTTTCCTTTAACGATACACTCTTTATCTGCATTTAAAAATAAAAGAAGGCCTATTGTATTGTTAACATAAATCTGCCGATTTCGAGCAATTAGAGCAAATATACAAAATAATGCATGGTATGGAATCTTTGCTAATTGCCTTCTAGGTGTAATAATATTAGCAAAAAAAATCAGCTGCACACCCACACACACGCAAATATATAAGTACCTGTTACATGTGTGTGTTTTATCGCTCAGTCACTCTACTCTTTAAATTAATAATCATGTAAATTTTTATTTATAAAAGCAGAACAGTCGCTTTTCGTTAAGTTTGACATGATCATTAATAATCCTTCGCTAAATTCAGTTTTACATGTAGGTAAAAAAATACTAATGCAAAATAAGGGCGGAAATACCTTAAGTAATATTCATAAAATAACTCTGCAACTGCGACAGGTTGCAAACCTGTGTCTAATAACACACGACCCTCACGTCCAGCGTTAAATTTAAAGTATTTCCCCTGTGTTCGCTACAAATACGTGTTTTAGCACGGATTAAAAAAAATCCACTACTCATACCGCACTTAGGAATTACATCGGACCGAATGTCGTATATTCGTTTGCTAATAGAAATATAACACCCGTAAATCGGCTTGCGATATATATATTTCATTTTTTTTTTTTCATGAGGTGGCTGGAGCCGCAGGATATCCGTATTGTTTGGACTAGACTTTTGACGTCACGAGCTGCTACCAATCTTTGAACTCCAGCCGCGCACGGGGGCCGCGGTGACTGAGCGGTTAGATTGCTCGCCTCCCACCAAGGCGAACCGTGTTCAATTCCCGGCCGGGCCACTCCCGGAATTTGGCAAATTGGAATAGTGCTGGACGATGCCGCTGGTCGGAGGATTTTCTCGGGGATATTCCGTTTCCCCATGCCCTTGTACTCTGGCGCTGCTCCATTCTCACCTCATTTCACCCTCATCGGCTTTCAAGACCTCGTTTTACAGTTAACTGCCGTCACTGGCCAGCAATATGTGGGAATATCGTTCGCCAATCAGCGATGGTAGCTCACTTGCCAGCCGGTAGCTCAGGCTATAGGGAATATTACAGAGCACGCGGTAGCCAATAAAAGACGAAGACCTTTCCAGAGCCTCACGCAGCCAATCAGGGAATGGGTACTTGCACACCAAAGGAACCGCCACGCCAGATAACTTCTGTGAACTTCACAGTTAAAAGTCTAATGTTGTGACAACACTATTAATGCTACAAGTAGAGTAATTTTGGTTATCTGCGAGCCGTGAGTAACTAAAGTCGCTGTGAATGAAATATAGCTGTTGCGATATTAATTTTACTACTGTAATAGTAAGTACTTTTGTAAAAACATGAAATCTTTACTGTACTGTCAAAAATAAGGTGGTATTTATGTTGAGGGGGAAAAAATGTTTAGCATTGTGTTAAAAATTTTCTGATATTCCTTTGCCTTAAAATAACATCCCAGAGTAAAATAAAATATGCACAATTATTTCGTCACAAAAACAAATATTACCTGAGGAAAAAAGTTATGGTATGGGGGGGGGGAGAGAGAGAGAGAGAATCGAACCCACGCCTTAAGTGCATTCCGATTTCCACTCCACGAAACCCATAATCCTACCAACGGCTCTATTTCAACATGTCTGAGTCTGTTTCATATTGTGGGTATTCTAAGTCATATACAGAATGAGTCACCTTAGGTGTTAACCTCGGATATTTCCGGAAACGCTGACGATATCGTTCTGCTGTTTTCACCCAGATGAATTGTAATAAATAACTCACTAAACGACGTGTAGCACCGTGTCATAACAATTTTAATTATAGAGATATCGATATAACCTTTTTTTTTTTTTNTTTTTTTTTTTTTCAAATGTAACTATAGTGATTTCTGCTGCTGGCAGCATCGATCTGAAAGAGGCGACTTGAACTGGGATATCACTTTCCGAAATCGGATAAGTAGTTTCGGAGAAAGTGCAGCATGTAGAACGTAGGATTTCTCTGGTTGTACCGTCAGACTGTGCGCCGTCTCATGCGGACGTTCGTGATATCATACCTAAAAGGAAACACGTCGCGTCACATTACGCAGGAACGGAATGTTGCGTCACCGCGATCCCGGTATAAAAGGTACAGTGAGTACATGCAGCCCTGTATCCTAACTGTGTAGTGCTGTGGAGTGCTAGTGTGTCTTGTGCTGTGAAGTGCTAGTGTATGTAGTGCTGTGGAGTGATAGTGTGTATAGTGCTGTGGAGTGATAGTGTATCTAATGCTGTGGAGTGCTAGTGTGTCTAGTGCTATGGAGTGCTTGTGTGTGGAGTGTTAGTGTGTCGAGTGCTGTAGAATGTTAGTGTGTCTAGTGCTGTGGAGTGCTTGAATGCCGCGTTCTGNGTGAAGTGCTAGTGTATGTAGTGCTGTGGAGTGATAGTGTGTATAGTGCTGTGGAGTGATAGTGTATCTAATGCTGTGGAGTGCTAGTGTGTCTAGTGCTATGGAGTGCTTGTGTGTGGAGTGTTAGTGTGTCGAGTGCTGTAGAATGTTAGTGTGTCTAGTGCTGTGGAGTGCTTGAATGCCGCGTTCTGCGGAGTACTAGTGTGTCGCGTGCTGTGGAGTGCTAGTGTGTTGCATGCTTCGGAGTGTGACGAAAATGTCGTTCACGAACCAAGAAATATTGGATAGGCTACTTCTTTACGGAGAATGCAGACGGAACGCGAAGTGAACAGTTGCTTTGTACGCACAGCGATATCCAGAGAGGCAGTGTCCATCAATCATGTCAATTTTGTGACTGTGCAAGAAAATGTTANGTGGAGTGTTAGTGTGTCGAGTGCTGTAGAATGTTAGTGTGTCTAGTGCTGTGGAGTGCTTGAATGCCGCGTTCTGTGGAGTACTAGTGTGTCGCGTGCTGTGGAGTGCTAGTGTGTTGCATGCTTCGGAGTGTGACGAAAATGTCGTTCACGAACCAAGAAATATTGGATAGGCTACTTCTTTACGGAGAATGCAGACGGAACGCGAAGTGAACAGTTGCGTTGTACGCACAGCGATATCCAGAGAGGCAGTGTCCATCAATCATGTCAATTTTGTGACTGTGCAAGAAAATGTTATTGGAAGGGCACTGGAACACTACGCCGAAGGTAGGGTCAGGTCTGCAACGAGCCATGCGAAAGAAAAATATTATCTGGCAGCTGTTGCTTATAACTCACATGTTAGGTCCAGAGAGGTCGCGAGTGGTTCTGGAAAAATAGTCAGTCCATCGTCATTCACTTTTTGCACACAAATAGATTCAATCATTATCATGCGTCGCTTGACCAGCGGGATCACGGACGACGCATGGAATTCTGTCGCTCGCTTCTGATGCGATATCAGGGGAATAGGTTCTTTCTTCAAAGAATTATTTTTACCGACGAAGCTACATTTACCAATCATGAACATGTGAATATCGGAAATATGCATTATTAGGATGCTGATAATCAACACTGACTGCAGTAGGTGGATCATCAGTGCCAGTGGCGGGTGAACCTGTTGTGTGGGATCATTGGAGACCATGTAAGTGGCCCGTACACCCCCTTGAGGGATCCGTAACTGATATGCACACTTTCTTTCCGACGTGCTACCGCTATTAGTAACGGCAAGAAAATGCACATGCTGGAATTCTCGTAACGTGTGTGTGTGTGTGTGTGTAGGAAGAAACACCAACTCACCTAAGTAGAACTCTAGATCTCCACACACGTACATGTCAAATATGTACACAGCATTCAATCCACTGGGCATGATTAAGTACGGCGATGTTATGACTAGGTACCGCTGTGTCCACTTCAAACCTCCGGGACTGCGTGAGCAATTGGAAAGCGGCAATGGCCTCGAACACTGGGTGTGTCACAACGATAGCGAAGAGGGATGTCACGTCTTATACTCGACACCATGCAGTGCTGTTTCATGCCCCGTGTATTACCTGCATCCTGACACGAAGCTGCCTTGCACCATCATCGATATGCTGGCTCGTGCAAAGGAAGAGAATGTATGTCAGGTGTGGGTTACACAGCCAATTTCATATGAGCTGTACAATCCCAACAACAGTGTAATTACCCATTGGACTGAGACCTGTACAGGTGAACATCACACTACAATCATGATGCATGGAGCATTTATGTGGAAGACGATGTGTTCTTCGCTAATGTGCAAAGTTTACTTAAGCAGTAATGAGCGTTACATCTCGCCAGCAGTAAGCGGTAGCACAGCCTTCGGTAGACAACCACCATAACCACGAACAATACGTTTGACAAACGCGACTGTGTACAGTTCCAGCCAGAAAATATGAACATGTACAATCGGTAATTTGTTGGTTATAGACTAGTGGTATTTAAAACATTTCTTGAATACGAGCAAGTACAGCTATGTGATTATGAAAATAATGTGCGGAGATATCATGACTCGTATGATAATTTCCACAACACGATTCTACCATGCTACAAGCACGATAGGTGTGCTGTTGGCAATCTCCGCCCAAACAGTATGTTACCTGGAAGTGGAAAAATTCTCGCAGTCCACACAGAATTTGAAGATATAACCGAACAGCATCACAAGAACAAGAAAGTGAATTGTGTCCTCTGCGACATAGACAATGGCGCAATCTGACAGTGGACTTAAGAATGTGCAGGACACATGCATACCACTATGCTGGAAGACTGTGGAAGCATATGGATCCTAACCTGCGCGGCCGAGGCCTGCTGTGTACATAAATAAATTAATTAACTTACATGTGTGGGGCAGTACAACGTGGATGTCGAAACCTCGAGTATGAACACACACAGCGCGTCTTTCCAAGGAGAACTAACACCTCTCGGGCCAGTGCCGGTGTATGGAGGTGTGCCCTTCCAGCACATGTTCTGGGAATATTGGCCGAGGTTTTGAAATGGCAGTGATGTCACTACCCCATCACACACACGCATTGTTGAACTATAAAAGGCAATCGATTCGAGATCGTCGGCATCAGTAGCAGTCTTGCAAAGATGGCAATATTCCATCACGAATGTACGCACTATACCAGCGTGACCCTGGGTTACAGTAACATCATGTATACATACCAGGCCGGTGACATGCAGCGAACATACATGGAGGACTGCGATACTGTAATGCACTGTCTGTTGGCACATGAGCCTGCATCATACGAGTCCGGTCAACAGCTGATCGGTTATACGACATACGGCAAGTGTGCCGTGTTCTATATGCGGGAGGATACGACACTGCCCTGCATGGAGGATGAAGTCTTTACCACCGCATGTCTGCATGACACAGTGGCATTCCATGTGCCAGGTTATGCGCCAGATGCAGCAGACCCAGCCCAAGATGCGGTCCCACAGACAGCAGCAGCAGAATCAGTCTCTGTCTACGACGTTGACGACGAAACTATGCAGCTGCCGGCCATCGTCTCCGCGTCCATGACATCATCAATATAGAAATGTAAGAGAGCCGTGAAGACTACGATGGTCCCGGACATCACCACACTGTTTGAGTTGTCGTCGCTGCCGGTGCAGGGGAGACGCCTCCGAGTCGTCTGCAGACATCACAATGATGAGACGTCCACTACCGCTGCAGCGGCCATAGCTGTGTCCGTCAGTAACGACAATGACGACGCATGGACCATGTGTGGTCTGCTTCCACCTGCACAGCCACGTATGCCAGTAGCAGCTATTCCAGGCCTCGCTGCTGTGCCCGCCTCCGAGGTTAAGGAGTGCCTGTGCCGGCTTATGAACTGCCTGATCGACGCCCTCTATTATGTGGTCCATATGTGATGCAATTTATTTATTTCAACTATGTGTGTAACCACACACACTCCACTAGGTTTCGCAGTAATATAAAATGTAGTTTGTCATTTCAGTATAAGTAGATATGTAGGGAGAGAGAGAAAGGTTTTTTTTTTTCAAGTGTGTGTTTAAATACATGTGCACAATTTCTTGTTTGTTCAACATATTTAAAATGTCATCATGTCTGTACTGGTAGATATGTAGTGGGTAGTGGGAGAGAGGGAGAGAGGCTAGTTTAACAAGTGTTCTGTATGTCACTATTTATTCAAGTATTGTATGTGTTTGTATGTAAATATCTTTATTCATGTATGTGTGTCAACGCACAATTGTTTCAAATGTCGTCATGACGGTACTTGCAGGTATGTAGTGGGAGCGGGAGAGAGAGGGAGAGGCTAGTTTAACAAGTGTTCTGAATGGCACTATTTACGCAAATAGAGTCTGCTTGTATAAGTAACTCTGTTTATTCAAGTATGTATGTCAATGCACAAGTCTTTGTCGTTTCGTTTTAATTTAAGGTATTTCAAAATGTATGTGAGGTGAAGCGAGAGTCATATTACCATGAATGTTGTTCGTCTGTCTTGCAACGATTTGTGTTTGTCTGTGTGCATGGAGAGAGCTATGTAGAGCTTTTAGGCAAAATAAGTTGTTACGAACTAGCTTTTCAGCCAATTCGTACATGAAAGATGCTGGGGACGTAACTCAATAATCACTCAATGACTTCGGTAGAGCACAGAAAATATAAGATGAGTTTTATTAACATTAATCTTTTACAATAACTATTTATGATACCATTTACTGGGGGAGCTTTACATTGAATTTAATATTATTAGTCATTATATTTAACTCACTCCATTTTAATTAACCCTAACTAGAACGTCATCACTTTGTTAATGTTGCCGGAGGCTGATCCTATGAGGCAGTTAACGCCGGTCGGACACACCCATCTTCCTGGTCAGCTTCGCTGGCCGGGTCGCCAACGGACTAAAGATGAAAGACGCACGACGACAGACAGACGCCGGCCTATATCAAACGCGTGGTTCTGCGGCCCCGCTCAGTGACCGGTGGAGGGGATTTCTGCAACTGTCTTGTTTCGCAAGAATTGACGACCAAATGGTGACGTTGCAATCCCGCTCGTTTGCAGGTTTAATGTTTGAAGGTGTGATCAGGCAAGCCGTTCAGCTAAGGCCTAACCACACCATAACATCATGCATATAAATTTGTAACCATATACAGTATGTTCTTTATTTGTTACTTGCCATTGAGATTATAATGGTAGTATGCATTTATATTAAAAGTAATTACCTGCATGATGAAGGTAACTTATATTACACAAACAGCTGTTTTCCTTAAGAGTTGCCAGTGTAGTAATGGTAACATTATTATCTGTAGAGAGAGAGAGAGACTGTGTATAAACACAAAACACAAGTACCTTCAATGGTAACATATGTACGTACGACATGTAATACAGGTACGCTGGAGACTGCAACCACTGGGTCTGTAGAGAGAGATGCTTCATACAGGGTCCTTAAGCTTTATTCCTATACACGCGTGGCCACCGCCTCTGCAAAAGTGTAGGGGGAGGAGCGATACTTCCAACCATCCCGAGTGGGCATACAATATATAAAACGGCCACCATCCTGCAGTCCATCTACAGTTACTTGTGATCAGCCAGTTCGTTCGGGTGTGCCTTGTTCGTTTGCTGCCACACACTTACTTCACCTACGCACGTCGTTTCCCGTACTTCGCATCCAACGCCTGTGGTAAGTATACAATTTTCATCTCGCTGCTAGTTTCCCGGGCGGACTTAACACATGTAAGTGATTTTGTTTGCTCATTACTGTAATCGTCACTTGTTGGATAGCTACATTAGCAGACGTGTGTGTCTGTGTGGTGCATGTAACCTACGTGTACATAGTGCACGCCAGTTGTGGCCTAGATGTCGCTGTAGTCTTGTGGTCAGGACGCTCGACTGCCGACTCAAAGGGTGCCCGAACGCTCCCGCTCTCCTATGGTTTTTTTTTAATCCCAAAAAAACCAACTAAAAAAAATTGCCGTGCTCCTAGCGACCACTGGAACAAAACTCCCCGATGCTAGCGCACTCCTTCCTACGACGAGTGAACCAACACACAAGATGGCCGCATCGACACCAGCCAGCGCTCTTAGCTGCGAATGGTAGAACTTAGCACACTATGGTGGCGGGCGCGAGAACTAAAGATGGCCGCCTACAGCACGCGACTAGTGGCTGGCGCGGGAATTAAAGATGGAGAACGTAAAAGCAAGAGAGAGAAATTGGGTGGAATACAAGAAGGTAAGAGAGAAAATAGGATTCCAGAGGGAATATGAGAGAATCAAGGGATAGTGCAGGCGAGAGAGAAAAGGCACGGGGGAGAGAGAGAGAGAGGAAGGAATGAGAGAGCATGGATGAAAAAAAATCGGAATTCCAGAGCATGAAAATACAAGGGGAATGATAGAGCAGGAGGTTGGAAATAGGGAAAAAAGGAAATAAGGGAAATTTCGAGGAGGAAACAAGATGGATGCTGCTGACTAGGAATGANGGGGGAAACAAGATGGAGCTGCTGACTAGGAATGACAGATCATGAGGTTTCGGTGGGACGTCATCCAAGATGACTGACGTGGCTCCCGGCTCTCCGTCAGGACGCCAGGTGCACCAGGGCACCAGGTGCGCCAGAACATATATTTTATAACTACTCATCCCGCATGAAACAGNTCAGGACGCCAGGTGCACCAGGGCACCAGGTGCGCCAGAACATATATTTTATAACTACTCATCCCGCATGAAACAGTTATGTTAAGGGCAATCATTTTTAAAAAAGTAATATTAACGAGTAAAATTAACGCATAGAGTTGACACGCAGCTGCTGTGATTTTCAAGTTTTGCTGTTTAAGATTCCTGTTTTTATAATTTATTCAAGGCAAATTTCTTTAATTAAGTTACGTTTCGTTGCCTTTATATGCTAGTCTACAGGAATGTCGTATTTGTGGATATGTATTTACGTTATGCAGAATTTCATTAATTTAAAAACAAAATAATGCAACAAATCTTGGTAATACCACAGTCTTTAACGTAAGTAAACTATACTTATGTAATCTATAGTCTATTCACAGTATCTTCACACTTTTTGAATCAAACATTTGAAAAATTACCCCATATATGGCGTGTTTGGTTATTTCCTAAATATTTAATGTATCACAAGCCTTTTATACTTCAGTCAATGCTTATATTTAACCTATAAATTATAATATTTCATATATAATTAATATGAGTTAAAACAGAGATAAAAATTTGTGTGTTTTAGTACCTAGTAAAACATCACTTTCATNTCATATATAATTAATATGAGTTAAAACAGAGATAAAAATTTGTGTGTTTTAGTACCTAGTAAAACATCACTTTCATACAAAAATTATCAAATTGAGCAAATGCGGTGTGCGTTGTTCCTTTGGTGTGATTTTCTAAACGTTGTTAAGCTTTGTTTGCGTAAAGCGGAGGAATATTATGAAAGTAGTACTAAAGCATGGCCTCAGAAATGTTGTAAGTAACCATGAATGGGCTATACTAGCGAAGTATAGTTTTACAGACGTGAGTTTCAAATCAGCAAATCAAATAACGAGTAGGCGGCCTGTGTCCGCATGGTTGAAAGGAATCAGTCTGCAGTTTATTTTCACTGACCCTGGCCGAACGCAGGCGATAAACTCAACAGCTGCTGGCCACTGCTGCCAACAGGAAAAAAAAAAAGCAACTTTTATGTCATATTAACTCTTAATGTGTGCACGTAAAATCTTCGTTCCAGTAACCTCAGTTATAGCTTTCGGTGTAAAATGTCTGTTCGGATATTGGCGCGTGAAAAGGTGCAGGCTGGTACCTAATACCACGATCCGGTTACTTTGGAGATTCCAGTGTCCCGGATAACTGCGTAAAGAAATGCAGACTTATGTGCCTTGTTTTACTCCCACGGCGTTCATTAAAAAGTATTTTAAAAAAGCTGTCTGTTTAGCGACTGTTTTCAATATTTTTCAGCGTAAATAATATATGTGTACATATAAATATTTTTCTACTGGCTTAATTAGTTTATAAGAAACATAAAATCGTTTATTGAGCACAAATAATTATTTAAATACATTTTAAAGATTATGTTCTACGTGGAAAAAAGTACATATTTACCTACATTTTTACATATAAGCTATGTGTGACTGTAGTATTTATATATATATATATACATACACATATATATAGGTATGAACTGTATACAGAAAATTTCATTCTGTCCTTTCCCCTTGGATTCCCTAGCATACAGCAAGAACAGTGCACTATATGGAATAAGTTGTTGAGGTCACGCCGTCGATTCGGAAACGTAATGGAAGGGAAATTGCTTTCATGTAATCTCTACGTACGTGTGGCGGCGTCCCATCTTCCAAGAAAAGGACAAAAGCATCGTGCAACATCACACAGTTCTTCGTATTAGTTTCGAGCGGGGAGAGAAGACGTAAAACTGCTTTGAGTTTTACGTCGCGTGGTTATGCAACAGGACCACCTGTATACGAACCGACTGATCACGTCGTGGTTCTGACCCTACTTGGGGAATGTATGTTCGTGTTCTCGTATTCATTATAAGTTTTCAGTTCCCCTTGGGTCCTAGTTGTGAATGATAATAATTATGATGTTCGCGCGGAATTTCACCTTTTATCTGTTCTGCATGCCACTGGTAATCTTCATATAAACAGTTAAGTCAATTCTGTATTAAGTTTTAAAGGATTACCAATTTTCCCTACAAAATTTAACATTGTATTTACAAATAATCAGTAGTTTTTCACCCGCNTATATTTACAAATAATCAGTAGTTTTTCACCCGCACATCATGCTTTCTTTTAACTAAAAGATGTGATATCACTTCAAACTTTTTTTAGTTATAATTTCCAACCACTTTACCAAGAATTGTCATGGTCTCATCAAGTGTAGTTTCTTCGCATCACGTTTGTTAGGGGAAATACGTGTTCCGAGGAATACANGAATTGTCATGGTCTCATCAAGTGTAGTTTCTTCGCATCACGTTTGTTAGGGGAAATACGTGTTCCGAGGAATACATAATTGACTTCCATTTTTAAATTGGGCGTTATACCGCCTCACTTTTTTTTTTTTTTAATATTAGGACATACAGAATATCACTTCTAAAATAAACATATATTATTACTTACGGAATTCTAACCAAAGATACTTCACGCTGTGATCTTGTATTTAAACAGGTACTCCATGGAAGTCGGCAAAACTACCGTATATATGTCGTTTTAATGGGTGGTAAGAATTAAGAATTCTTAACGGAAAACAATTTTCTAAAGCATGAAAAATAAAATTATTCACAATTACATTTATTCATTTCATTGATTTTACCTGGCGCTACAGTAACGAAAGTTCTAATGAGTTTTGATTGTTGAAATATGTTTTCTGATAAATTAAAAATAATGAGATCTTGAATTTTGAATATGAGAGAGAAATTTTAAACAAACTGTAAATTTTAAATGAAATTCTGCGGGTATGCTGTTGGTTCGCTAGTCGACTGCAAGCTTGTTTTTAGTTTCCAAACCCAAGGTTTCTACGTTAAGTTGGTAGGGAAAACTTTCCTTCCAGCGGGGATTTCGTGTCACCAGTTTCGGGGAACCATTGTTGAGTGTGTTTTTCCTGAGAAATCTGTGCATCTTCCTTCCTCTACCGCCCTCATTTCAAATTACTTCCTTCGACCGAACATTGTTTGCCCGCATGAATTCTTCTGACATGCNGGATCAGGGTTATCACCATACCTGGGCAGCCAGCCAGTTTCCACTCGTGCCAACTTTCCCCCAGTCGGGAAAAATTCATTTTTTTTTCCACATGAGAAATTGATATAGTTTCCTGCATTCTGACTGCAAGGCGGTAAAGTTCTTTACTTGACCTGAGCAGAAAAACGTCTGCCCTCTGGAAAATGCCCCTCTGGAAATTCGTTCGCGCGTGTAAATAGGTAAGGCGAAACTAATTCTGCAGCTAACAGATTTTATAGGTTTGGTCAGTAATGGCAAACATGTAAATTTGCGTTTCACGCACGTTCATCACTCTCGTCTGTAATACATAAGCAGAACTCTTTTAGAGTTATTCCAAGCATTAAGTACAAGCTTGAAAGCATAATTTCTTTAAATGGGTTTTTAATTATTTGATGAAACTAGCGATTTCACAACAGTCAGATAGCATTGTTGTAGAAACATCTGCATTACGCTAATGGTGAAAACAATGTTAATGAAATAATTCAAAACATATTTTGAAAACTTTTCCGTTATAATGTGATATTTGCACTTGAAGGTGCGTAATAAGAAAAGGATAAGCATTGTCTTCCTTTTTTTGTCTACTGACTAGGATCACACTTTAAACATACCATATTTCTCAGCCTACAAATACGCCCATCAAAACGGCTCAGTATTTTGTTCTTCCAGTTTATGGCAACTTTTCAAGTAGAATGGAATGTAGTTATACTGAAATATTTCAAACAAAAATACGTTTTTTTTCTGTAAACCCAATGGGTGCTTAAAATCAATACACACTACGAAATAATTTGATAGGTGGATAAATTATTGCTGTGTCGGACGATGTTTGTTAATGTAGAGCATGAAGGGGTTTGCAGGTTACGGGGAGGACTCAGAACCACACTGTAGCAAATTTGCAAAGTAAGTATACAGAAGTGAAATGGAGTGGTAGTTCCTTTGATGCGGGCGTACTATTTCGCTGATTGGCTGCACGGGGCTCTGGAACGGGCATTGACGCTGTTTGGCTACTGTGTGCCATGGAAGATGCCCTGTTGGCTGGACTGCCAGCTGGCGAGCAAGATATTGGCGAACGGAGTTCCCTAAATTTTGCTGATCGATGACGCCATTTTGGCGCCTGCAGCTAGAGTTCGCAGTGCAAGCGACTATTAACCTTCCTCAACCGTATTGGATTCTTCGTATATCTAACTTGTTCATATATTTAAAATAAAAAAGAAAGTTCCGAAAGTACGCCTATTCCTACCTAAATAGCTTTGATCTTACACAGCAGTACAGATATAATGACTAAAATACTAGCTCGTATTTAGGTATGTCACAATATTGATTTTGCCAAATTTTTGCAGAATTAACATTGTGACGTAATTATGAGTCGTAGTTCCCCTGTCTCGTCGGTATGCGGAGTAAAGTCGATAACTAGTTAGGTATAGGGGTATTATCGGAATTGTCTTTTTTTAAATTACAAACAAGCTAAAAGAATTAATATTCCAAAATGGCGCGGGAAGGTTTCCCTTAAGAGTACATGACACCGAGATTTTTTTTTAGCGTTCGAGGCGCAGCGATACGGGCGACAATAACACACGCGACCAGCGACCCGTCGCCCCTACGCGCAAGGCGCTGAACCTGCATGTAGTGCTTCCGCTGTTACGCTTTCCTGTGCAACAGTGGGATTTTATTACACGCGATGAAAGCCCATAGACTCAACTACGACTGTACCGTATTATGTTTTTCCGAACCTATTTAGGAAACTGCGCAGGAGGGCTCTAAAATTACGGTTTCTGTCCTTTTTCACAAATTTTTTTATAGTTAAATTAATATCATAAAAAACTATACGGGCTTAGATGGTCGTTTTTCATCTTTTCTGGCAAGAAGTCGTATTCCCAGGACGTTTATTTGCCGAGACACGTGTAAACGCGCAAACAACGATAGCACAGAAAGTATGTTCGGNCTTCTGCTTCCTCACTCGTAATGCGATGAGCCCGACCCGACCACACCACTCTCTCTACAGACACACGCGGCAACCTCTGCTACGTGCAAACGACCCATATCCTCTGGCGGGGACGTGCTGCCTTACCCTGAGGGAGACGGCGCGTGGGCGAACTGCCACGGGCGACACACGCCCACGCAACTACATTGACACATACGGCTGGGGCAGTTGTGGAACTTACTGCTTTTCCACAACAATTTCCACCTCTATGTTCCGAACCTAATTTCATATATGGGACGTTCGCGGTAAACTGAGCACTTCTGAAATCTCTGCTCGAGATCTACGTGTATGCAAATTGCGTATCCTTCCGCCACACGAGATTTAACATGGTNCACTTCTGAAATCTCTGCTCGAGATCTACGTGTATGCAAATTGCGTATCCTTCCGCCACACGAGATTTAACATGGTCGTGAATCCTGGTAACGTAATTAATGCGCCAGTCAAGTGAACCGGGAAACATATGTTACAAATTTTCTAATTCTAAAACTTAATGTAATAGAAACAGAAAGAAAAATATATAATCTTAGTATTCATAACTGTTCTGCTAACACTTTTAAATCTCTACTTTCCTTCCGTCGTTACCAACTTTACTGGGCGCATGCCTGTTGGTGTGCCCGATGAAATACGCGCAGGTAGGGGTGCTGACATTTTCCAAGCGTTTATTTCAAACATGCTCAGTTAACAATGAACTATCTATACGCTCGAGACGTGAAAAATTCGTGAGTTCAATTACCTATAGACTTATGTAAAATCCTGCAAATATCACTGTCTATTGGTTGTTGTATTAGCTTGTTGTATTAGCGAAAGCCGGTGATTTGGTCTGCATTTTACTGTGTGTTTATTACTGGCCCAGAGTTATCCAGGAGGTATAAACTAACNCACTTCTGAAATCTCTGCTCGAGATCTACGTGTATGCAAATTGCGTATCCTTCCGCCACACGAGATTTAACATGGTAGTGAATCCTGGTAACGTAATTAATGCGCCAGTCAAGTGAACCGGGAAACATATGTTACAAATTTTCTAATTCTAAAACTTAATGTAATAGAAACAGAAAGCAAAATATATAATCTTAGTATTCATAACTGTTCTGCTAACACTTTTAAATCTCTACTTTCCTTCCGTCGTTACCAACTTTACTGGGCGCATGCCTGTTGGTGTGCCCGATGAAATACGCGCAGGTAGGGGTGCTGACATTTTCCAAGCGTTTATTTCAAACATGCTCAGTTAACAATGAACTATCTATACGCTAGAGACGTGAAAAATTCGTGAGTTCAATTACCTATAGACTTATGTAAAATCCTGCAAATATAACTGTCTATTGGTTGTTGTATTAGCTTGTTGTATTAGCAAAAGCCGGTGATTTGGTCTGCATTTTACTGTGTGTTTATTACTGGCCCAGAGTTATCCAGGAGGTATAAACTAACNGAAAGCCGGTGATTTGGTCTGCATTTTACTGTGTGTTTATTACTGGCCCAGAGTTATCCAGGAGGTATAAACTAACATAATACATATGTACGAGATTTTGAATTCTAGCTTGTCCCGAAATGAAATCGCAAATTTTTCAGGTCTGTACCTATACCACGACGAAAGTTTTTCTTTGAAAATATAATGTTTGGATGCTGTTACTATGATTACCTTTGTAAAAGGAAGTTAAAAGGTTTTACTTATGAGTTTTTAATCACAATAAAAATATGTGTGGCTGATGTAAGTGAAATTTAACAATTAATTCTAAAGCTACAAAATTTCGTTTAAAAAAATGTATTTCGTTATTTTATTAGATTTTCCTTCCCTGTTTAATTTTTGTCTTTTGTTTTGTTGATTTATTTATTTGAAATATATGCAACGTGCGCTTACATCTCTACGTTACCCACTAGTAAAAACTTAAAATAAAATAAAAACTTCCCGTTTACATAAACAACGTAACGTCTGTTATTTTCGAACGTGTTTTTATTCGCTTTCCAGAGAGCATAAGCACATGCGAAAATATCGTGAAGACCGTTTGGTGTAAGAATGATTCAAAAACGAAGTTTACGACAGTAAAAAGAACGTTCTGTAATTGATGGCGACTCGAAATCTTAAGGTTGGTTTCTGCGGGCAGTAATAAAATGCCCAGAAATAACAGCGTCGTCATTTCGGGAGTGGTTTAAGGTGACAAAGAGATCATTATCCGGTGCAAAGAATTTCGAAGTTAGGAAACATCAAGAATGTGTTAGGTGCGCCTGTCGCATAGATGTGTGGATGTTGACAAATTCCTCTTTCTCCTCCTCCAAAAAACCATTCCTGAAAGCAATGTGACTTGATTCCCAGAGTGTGAAAACACTTTGTTGATAGCTGCACGNTCCTCCAAAAAACCATTCCTGAAAGCAATGTGACTTGATTCCCAGAGTGTGAAAACACTTTGTTGATAGCTGCACGCAAGACTAAGATGTCCACCACTTATGTGAAGTAATTTTAGAGGCCCAGAAGGATTAATATGAGAGGGGAGGGGGCACATGTATTAATATGAAAGACTTAGTCCATTCTAACTTCTAAACGCAATATCACACTGTGTTTCCACTGTGTACCGCCAAACCACGGAACTTGAACACGTGACATTTTATTTGTGAAACATCAGTGTCAGTTGTGTAACTCAGATTCTCTTACGTTCCGATAGTACGTTAANTCCTCCAAAAAACCATTCCTGAAAGCAATGTGACTTGATTCCCAGAGTGTGAAAACACTTTGTTGATAGCTGCACGTAAGGCTAAGATGTCCACCACTTATGTGAAGTAATTTTAGAGGCCCAGAAGGATTAATATGAGAGGGGAGGGGGCACAGGTATTAATATGAAAGACTTAGTCCATTCTAACTTCTAAACGCAATATCACACTGTGTTTCCACTGTGTACCGCCAAACCACGGAACTTGAATACGTGACATTTTATTTGTGAAACATCAGTGTCAGTTGTGTAACTCAGATTCTCTTACGTTCCGATAGTACGTTAACGGCTATGATACCCTAGTATGAAATTCTACCCAGAGATCCAGAAAGATTTTTTCGGATACTAACTAAATTTTCGGAAGTTATATAATTGGGTCGTCAAAATTTGTGGTGTTTTCGCAAGTAAGCATAGCGAATGCATTCCCTAGATTTTTAGTAAGTTCTTGTGTTGTGCACTTTAGACTCTTCGCGTGCTAGAAGTGCTTCACTTTTAGTTACAGGATGAAACGCGTCACAAAATAATCGATTAAAATTTTTTCTTGGAAANTTCACTTTTAGTTACAGGATGAAACGCGTCACAAAATAATCCATTTAAATTTTTTCTTGGAAGACAGAATTGCTTGTAATATTTTAAAAAATCACCACGTCCAGTGAATCCTACAGTAACAAGGAGCCACCGAAAAATTTCGCGTTTGCAGTATTTTTACATGATGCCGTTTGTCATCGAGGTAAATGGAGGAACCAAATTTTGAGGTTGATAAAAATAAATGTTTAAAAAAAAAATGTAATTGTGTTTATGCATCAATAATTATTATTTCCTTTTAAATATATGTTAATTAATATTAGAACATATTGAACGATACTAATACGGTCCAGTAATACATTTACAAAAATAATACATTACAAAATGTAACGATATATTATACATCGTATAAAAGCAATCTGCTTAAAATGGACTCATATTCAGTAGTTCATTGTGTACCTGGACTCGCGGTTGGCTCTGCAGTCAGTCAGTATTCTCCGCCTTCCACGGTCGTCAGTTGGTCCCCAAGTACCGGGTCAGAACGGTGCGGTAATTTACTCAGGGCGTTCCCGTTTTATAAAGGGCCACGGTGGTGCAACGGCTAGATCGCTCGCCTCCCACTAAGGCGAACCGCGTTCGATTTCCGGCGGGTGTATCGTGGGTATCGTGCCGGACAATGCCGCTGGTCGGCGAGTTTTCTCTGGGATTTCGCGCTCTTGCATTCCGGCACTGCTTCAGACTTCACTCTCTTCACCCTCGTCGACTCACAAGACCCCGGTGTTAAGAGCTGCCCAAACCTCTCCCCTCTCCACTTTTCCATTTTATCATTAATATTCATCTTCACAAGTTTGTGTGTGATTCAGGTCGGTAGTCTGCCTTCCAGATAAGTAAAACAACTGATTCCTTATAGATGTCATGGGTGATTTCAACCTACATATAAAGTGCCGGTAAAGATATTTACCACCTACTTCCCAACATCTCCACGCCCTCCTTAAATCATTCGAACTTTTATGGTGTTGTACAGTACGATCGTGTTCACTTATTTTGTAGCTTAAAACGCGATGTCGATCAACTCAGATAGTTGTACTTATAAAAAAATTACACTATAACATGAAAAAAAAAAGTAATTGATTTCAATTTTTAATCAGCCGGGTGTACGACTTCGGCTAACTAAAACTACGTGATCGAAATTAAAGTTTCGCGCACAAACGTAGATGAATGTGCCCCAGCAACGGCGGCAGTCTTTATTAAGGGCTCTCCCTAGTAAAAACCAATTTAATGTCTGAAGGTTCCGTCGGGCCGTAAGGAATAAATGCTACGGCGATATAAAATATCATAAACAAGCTTCGCGTGTGTTTTGCATCTTCAGAATCTTAAGTAGTGGCTATACGACTTTAACACAGCAGTCTGTTTAGAAAAGATACGGCATTGTTAATATAGTTCAAAACACCGTTTTACAGCAGAATAAATATCCNGACTCACAAGACCCCGGTGTTAAGAGCTGCCCAAACCTCTCCCCTCTCCACTTTTCCATTTTATCATTAATATTCAGCTTCACAAGTTTGTGTGTGATTCAGGTCGGTAGTCTGCCTTCCAGATAAGTAAAACAACTGATTCCTTATAGATGTCATGGGTGATTTCAACCTACATATAAAGTGCCGGTAAAGATATTACCACCTACTTCCCAACATCTCCACGCCCTCCTTAAATCATTCGAACTTTTTTGGTGTTGTACAGTACGATCGTGTTCACTTATTTTGTAGCTTAAAACGCGATGTCGATCAACTCAGATAGTTGTACTTATAAAAAAATTACACTATAACATGAAAAAAAAGTAATTGATTTCAATTTTTAATCAGCCGGGTGTACGACTTCGGCTAACTAAAACTACATGATCGAAATTAAAGTTTCGCACACAAACGTAGATGAATGTGCCCCAGCAACGGCGGCAGTCTTTATTAAGGGCTCACCCTAGTAAAAACCAATTTAATGTCTCAAGGTTCCGTCGGGCCGTAAGGAATAAATGCTACGGCGATATAAAATATCATAAACAAGCTTCGCGTGTGTTTTGTATCTTCAGAATCTTAAGTAGTGGCTATACGACTTTAATACAGCAGTCTGTTTAGAAAAGATACGGCATTGTTAATATAGTTCAAAACACCGTTTTACAGCAGAATAAATATCCNTACAGCAGTCTGTTTAGAAAAGATACGGCATTGTTAATATAGTTCAAAACACCGTTTTACAGCAGAATAAATATCCCATGCAGAGGGCTACTTACAGTGATTTTTGTTGACTTTGAAACGCTTCAGCGACCACGTTTCTATTTCATTGACCACACATACAGCGTGGTTCTAAAATCATGGGACAAACATTGAGGGGTGGTAGAGCTCACTAAAACAAACAATTATTGTATAGGAATATATGGGCGGGAGTGACGCGTTGAGGCACAAACACAAAAACATAACACATTAACGGAAACATAAAATGTTCATTAGCAGCATACGTAACGAGTGATTCCGTGCAGAAAATGTTAAAACAGTTGCTGGAAATCCATCCGCCAACAGTCACGCATGTTTGGCGACCTCTACATATGGCGTGATTTTCTGACAATGGTGGCGATAGTTGAGGGCAGTCAAACGGTGCGCCAGTGACCTGCTGCATCAGCATCAGCATCACTCCACCGACGCTACCAAGCTTGCATTACTGTTGGTGGTAGCAATTTTGAGCAATTATTATAAACATTGCTGTAAAAGTGGCATTTAGCGGTGACGTTGTAAATAAACAATGCGTTGCATTTCATGTGTTATTTATGTGTTTGTGCCTCAACGCGTCACTCCTGCCCATATATTTCTATACAATAATTGTTTGTTTTAGTGAGCTCTACCACCCCTCAATGTTTGTCCCATGATTTTAGAGTCATCCTGTATAAATGGGGAACAAAATATCGACTTTCATTTCTGCCCTGACAAATATTTATATTGAAATATTCCGTAGGTTTTTTTAAATTAGAATAGACATAACAGCTTACAATGAGACACGTACGACAAATAGTGAGGTACCTTAAGCACCTTCTGCGCCTTGCTACCCAGTGTTATGGCGCCAGGGAACAAAGCTTTGAATAGGCCAGAGGACGTCGCACAGGGCCTATGTGAAACGTTCGTACAGGCTGCTCGCGTTTAAACGAACACTTTTAAAAGCCCTGCTTAAGGTGGCCGCCTGTTTGCAGTAATTGTGCACGTCTGAGATCTAAAAGCACGGAAGCGCTCGGGTGCGACCGAGACATGCGCATCAACTCTCTCATCGCCTCTACGCGCAAAGCACTGAAGTAGTGCGCAGTCTCGCCGTCGATAACGCGCCTCTATGAGACTTTCAGCGGAGACCCTGCCATTTTATGACTTAATAATAAAAATAAAAGTTTGATGCGCGTCCCTATTCCTTTTTTAAATGTTTTTCACCGGAATGTTCATACCTAAAACAAAACCGTGATAACACCCTTTTGATTCATTTTCACCATCACAAAAACATGCTTGAGAGAGAAATGGTTGAACTGAAAAACTTATACAGACGCGTAGCGTTTCTTAAAAGCTATTCGTAAGCAGACCTCACTCAGGCACGTTGGAAGGTTCTTTATTTAAACGTTTTCTACTGGAGCTCTGCACGCCTTTCGGCGGCCTACCCACGCGGCCACCCTAAAGTTTACCTTTTTTCTAAATTTTTATAATTTCGCCGTATGTAACATTTACATTGTCATGGGCCTAGTGACTTTATTCATGCTTCAGTTAAGTTGAAACGTTGAATTACTAGGGGCCTACATGTGTATCTAATACAGTACAACCTTAAGTCGGCCCACTTTAACTAGGATCTCCGGAAAACCTGAGCCGATTTAGAGGAACAAAAAAAAAATTAAATACGAAAGTTAAGAAGCCTTAGAAGTTACTTTTTCAAGAAGTAAACTTTACTATACTTGTATCTGTTATCTGTGATAACGTGTTTATAATATATAAATATATTTCAAACGTGTTTTGTTTAATATAAAAGAAATTTCCCTGAGTTTGTTGTATTTAATTGATTTTTCCCACATTCTCCGATTAACCCGGATTTTCGTTATCCCGGATCGGCTCCAGTCCCAATTGATCCGAATTAACGACATTCTACTGTCGTTAAATCAGGACTGTAACGTGTATAAAGCAAAGAACACCATCTTTGAACAGCAATAAATTTAAACATTACACTCGTAATTCAACGTCAAGTGTTAGAACTATTTAACTTAATCCGCTATCAGCTTAACTGGGAGTGTATATGGCAGTTAACGGGTAATGAATTTTCCAATGTTGATTTCAAAATATCTCACTTCACCGTGAACATCTTATAACAGTAAGATGCACACAAGTTCGTGTCCATGCCATCGACTAAAGATGAGGTAGACCGATCTCGCGACTGCGCGCAGCCAATCTCCGTGTCCCCAACATTGAACTGCTTTTCTCCCAATACGGCTAGCAAAAACGGCGTGGATTCGATTTTAGGTTAGAAATCTGTTTAGTAAACCGGTTCTGTGAGATTTTTTTTATACTTCCTCCAACCAATTCGTAATGCAGTTTGATTAAATTTTAATTGGTAAAAGAATAGTGCTTGTCATTTAAAAATTAAGATATAAACAACCACGTTCATCACTGGCGACCATGTGACTTTGACAGTTGTGTTTCTTTGGGATGTAGGTCAATGTTGNTATAAACAACCACGTTCATCACTGGCGACCATGTGACTTTGACAGTTGTGTTTCTTTGGGATGTAGGTCAATGTTGAGTACGTGCGCAGAAGACGAATTACCGATCTACCTCATCTTCAGTCCATTGTCCATACTTTCACATCCAACAAAGCTACGTGCTTCGAACATTTGGAATGTTACGTTTTCCAGTTTTAGTATACGTCTCGCCCTGCAAACCGTAATCACAGCTGTATCTGTTTTATCTAAGACAGTACTACTGGGAGCATCTGGCACGTCAGAGTTTTAATACCGGAATTGATTTTATTAATATTAATACATCCCGTTTCAGCCATCATTGCACCAAAAGCTTCATGCTCGACTACGACGGCGATCGTTTGGGTTCCAGGCATGGGAAATTCATGGCGTTGAATTTAAAGTATGTTAACCTTCTTTCAGTCTTGTTATACGTTACGCAGCCTACTAAAATATCACTCATAGACAAAGTGAATTCAATCTGTNTATAAACAACCACGTTCATCACTGGCGACCATGTGACTTTGACAGTTGTGTTTCTTTGGGATGTAGGTCAATGTTGGGTACGTGCGCAGAAGACGAATTACCGATCTACCTCATCTTCAGTCCATGGTCCATACTTTCACATTCAACAAAGCTGCGTGCTTCGAACATTTGGAATGTTACGTTTTCCAGTTTTAGTATACGTCTCGCCCTGCAAACCGTAATTACAGCTGTATCTGTTTTATCTAAGACAGTACTACTGGGAGCATCTGGCAAGTCAGATTTTCAATACCGGAATTGATTTTATTAATATTAATACATCCCGTTTCAGCCATCATGCCACCAAAAGCTTCATGCTCGACTACGATGGCGATCGTTTGGGTTCCAGGCATGGGAAATGCATGGCGTTGCATTTAAAGTATGTCAACCTTCTTTCAGTCTTGTTATACGTTACGCAGCCTACTAAAATATCACTCATAGACAAAGTGAATTCAATCTGTATGGCATATCTTTGAATGGTGTATTATAAAAAGTGAGATGAGTGAATTATAAACAAAAACAAAACAAGAAGTTACCACTCGAATAAATCAGCCTACTCTCACCTGCGCTTATTTATTTACAATAATTTTAATAAGAATTTTACAGTTTGGTTAAAAGGAAATCGTGCTTTAAAAAATATTTGATTCGGCATAAAATGTTTTTCACTATATTTGGTGAGAAATGTTAGCTGACAGAAGTTAATATTTTAGAGGAACTACCTTCTAAAGTAGTGGACAAATTGGAGCTATTATTTATTCCATTTATTGCGTACAGTAGGCGCTTCAGCACGCCGGATTTGGTTATAAAGGTAAAATGGTATTTCGTATACATCGTTAAGATAACAAAACCGTCATTTTGTAAAAGTAATTGCTCTGTCAAATTATTAGGCAACTTTCAATGTTACTGCTTCCTGAAAAATGATATCTTGATTTTCAACAGGCTGCACTTGATTCTGTGTTTTGGATTTATTTCCGAAGCATTAAAACCTGATTATTCTACTAAGAGTACACATTTTCTGTGCATGTATGAATGTTAAAAGGCTTACATTAAATATACAGCAGTATTCAAGTATTTCTTTACATCCTTTGCGACTTGCTTTAAAAAAAAAAAAAAAAAAAACGTTATTTTTACTTTACTTTCTGTTTAGCACTGATCAGCGTTTACTGTGAATAAAAATGAACGTCATAAAAGCTATTTATTCCATCTCCCTTTCAGTTCATATACGAAAACTGGAGGAAGGGGTGTGTAACACAAGTGGGGAAAGAAAAAGAAATAATAAAAACCCTGTTTCAAAAAAGGGCGATTAAAATTCAACGTTATAAGCATTAATTTCCAAAATAATAATCCCATAGAATGAATTCAAATTTCTGTGCAGGTAAATATTTATATGCGTCCTTTGTTACAACGCATGTAACAACATTGTAGTATGAATGCCACAAACGTTTCAATTGTATGAATTCGTTGAACTGTTCATGACTCCGGGCCCCAGAATGGCAGAGAGCACTGCAAACGGCAAAAAAACTAAGTCAACCAGGGTTGGTATAAGATAGTGCGTGCATAGTGGTAGCAAGCAGAAAGCCACTGTAACTAACGACTCGGCACACGATTGGACAGACTTAGTTCGTACACTTCCATGCGGTAGTTCAACGAAAAATGGAGGTATGTGTTGAACTGGGGTGATTTTACTTTGTTTTAAAAAATTTGTGGTTGTGAAGTACACACTTATATAGATTATAAATATACTTTCATTAAACAGCTCGAGATCAAACTTCATACTTTGACTTTAGCGGGAAAATGTTAACAGTGTCTAGTCCTACGTCACCTAAGCATTCGTAGACGTGAAGCCAACTAGTCTACTAGTATGCTTTTTTTTTTTCGTTTAAGACGTATTTACCAATAAAGGCATTTTCCTTATCCTTGTCACCCATGTCGAAAAAAAAACAGATGATGCTTAACAAAAAATACAAAATAACATTTTAATTTTTCTAAATGAGTTATATGAAAACATTGCTTATTTGCAATAAATCTGTGTTTTTCATTGTTCGGCGTGTAATAATACATTCATAACCCGTGTACACAATTGACTGTGTACATTATACGTGAGAATGTTGTTATATTTGCCGGGCACTATACAGTGCGGGGCTCAGTGCCCAGTGATGTTCCGGTGGTTAACTGATTCTTAACCACGCTACTGCTCTAAGTTACGACTGATTCACATCACGATCGCCGAACACGAAGCTCGCAGATCATTGGTTATGGTAGTTAAACCAGTTCTGTCAGCTTGAGTACAACACTCATCAAAATCGTTGTTATTTGCAACACTTGAAATTATAAATTAAAATAAATATGCGTGGGTTAAACTGTGTGCGGGAAAACACACTTCTATAAAAAAAGTTTATAAACATAGAAATTTACTGATTTCTCCGCATATGTCTAGTACTACACGCGCATTAAGTTTTACGCGGTTTGCATGTTAAATTTGTATATATACGCGAACAGATGGATAAGCACATGTACTGAGAAAAACTGGCCATTTCAACTATATCGACATAGGAACTGCCGTCTCTGAAGTTACGTGAGACAAGGCTCTCATCGTGAGCTTTATTCTACGTCCTCGTGACGAATCGGCTTCATGTTAATTTCAACGCCCTCACAAAAAATTATAATATGTCAACAAGAAAGCAGAGAAAAATTATCCAGCAGGATTTTCTTTCAATAAATTAAAACAGAAAAAAAACTGTCATTCAGTCACGATATGTGGTATCCCATAACTTATCATAACTTATAACTTTGCTTTATAACTCTTTCAGGCATGGTGGTGGATAGTCTATTAACGGTTTTTTCACACATTTTGAATCAAACCTATGAAAAATCACCCCATATATGACGTGTTCGGTTAGTTTAATATGAATAAAAACAGGGAAAAAGTAGACCAACACGTTGGTAATGCCTAGTGAAAAATATTTCTCATGCAAAATATTTTTTAAGTGACGCAAACCTACCCCGCCACAACTACAATCAAATGCATACACCTATGAACACCCCGTTATATTTCAGAAAGTGCCCGTCGGATTTTCAAAATAATCATGTCACTGAACTCACCGCTTAATGTTATGTTATGTTATTGGGAGAAATTAATATATTCCCAATTGAAAATAAAGTTTATATCGTAATCTCAGGACTTAATTACATCTCAAAACAGACGTAGACGGTGTCTTATGAGTTCCGCAGTGCAAAAACTAATTCGAAATCAAAATGTCGACAACTTCAGCGCTTTGGAAGGTACTTGGGATGATCACCTTAGCTGAATAATTTTGTACATTAGACTTTGCATAGAAAGTGGATGTAATGGTGTACTCTGTACACAGCAGAAAACTGTATCCAATTGGGGTCCCTCACGTGGGGAGAGATATTACTTTTTTATTTAGACTGTATTCCGTTTCAAAGCAGCCTCTTTCTACGGTGCTCGACTATAAACGAACAGGCATTATAACCGGAATCGTTTAACTGTTTTGGGGGTAATATACAGAGTTACTATTAATAATTGCAGAGCTAAGAGATAAAATCACTGCTACTGTGATATCCACTAATGGGGAAGTTCTACAGAAGGTATGGTCAGAAAACTTGGCTATTGACTGGACTGATATTGCTTGACCAAGGGAGCGCACATAGAACATTTGTAGGGTGTGAGTAAATCTTGACGGGTTTCTGCTTTTCTCATGCGTCAATCTTAATTGTCAGTGTAATATTCCTGTAAGTACGGCACTTTAAAACAAGAAGAATAATTTATATTAGTCCTGTATTTGATTTAAACGAATAAACGCCCGTGTTTTGTTAAATGGGCGTTTTGCATTTTATGGCATCGTTAACAATACAGCCAAAGCACCGATGATCTAGGACGCAGTCAAGCAAGTATCGTGTTTATACGTACAAACGGAACTGAGAAAAGAGAGAATTGCCAACTTAATCCTGCTCGTTCTTTTTAAATCATTACGTTCTAAGAAAAAGTGATGAGGCTTTATTAACTGAGTGCCCGGGTTCACTTCCCAAGGCGGATAAAAATGGTCACTGGCGTTTATAGTAAATTAATTTTAGAGACGANCTGAGTGCCCGGGTTCACTTCCCAAGGCGGATAAAAATGGTCACTGGCGTTTATAGTAAATTAATTTTAGAGACGAGCTCGGAGAGAGAGAGAGAGAGAGCCTAAGGTACAAGTCTCAAGTATTTGCCTTAATATCCTTAATTTGGGCTCCCAAGTTACTTTTACCTGAATCCGTCTGCTATGATGTGACTGGCACCGTGTTTATAACGTGCGGCTTCACTGATGATGCATTCCAGCGCCGCTNAGAGAGAGAGAGAGAGAGAGAGACGGAAAGCCTAAGGTACAAGTCTCAAGTATTTGCCTTAATATCCTTAATTTGGGCTCCCAAGTTACTTTTACCTTAATCCGTCTGCTATGATGTGACTGGCACCGTGTTTATAACGTGCGGCTTCACTGATGATGCATTCCAGCGCCGCTNGAATCCGTCTGCTATGATGTGACTGGCACCGTGTTTATAACGTGCGGCTTCACTGATGATGCATTCCAGCGCCGCTCCATTCTAGGGTTTCATTTCTGTCATGCTCGAGGATGACGGTCACCTACGGGTCCCAGCTAGAAAGACCGTCACTCGGAGGGTGTTTCCTTGCCCTGGGTGCACTCCCCATACGCCATTATTATCACTGATGAGGTAAGGGACATGACAACTGTGCGTTTGCCAAGATGCTCTCCCACCGCGGGTTCAATAATTCGCTAAACCTAAGTCTAAGTATTCAGTATGTGGCGAAAATGACGGACGTTGCCGACTGCCAGCGCGTATTATCGGAATATTCTCATTTTATCCTCCAGTATACGGGATGTATCTGAATTCGATCGATGAGGAACTTCGGCTTCTAGTTAATCTCGAGAAAAAAAAGTTAAAAACGTGTATAAGACCAATGATGTAAAGTGAATTCTGAGGGTGGTACACAGTTTTGAAGTTGGACCTGACGCATTAGTTTATGATCATCTCTCTGAAATCTTCCTCTTCCTTTGATAGCAGCAACACGGTGTTATTGGGTGTTGTGCGCGTTGTCTACCTGCCAGGTATTGATAAGTATTATTTTGAAATTAAAACACGAATTACTCGAAAACGACGAGACTTAGGGTATTTACACTAAACGACCTTTATCGTTAATTGTGGCATGCGGGTTAATTATCTATTATTTAAACCCCAAATATGCCACCACTTCATTGAGGCTACTTCGAAATAAGAGTATATAGTTTGTTCGCTGTTTTTTCGNTTAAACCCCAAATATGCCACCACTTCATTGAGGCTACTTCGAAATAAGAGTATATAGTTTGTTCGCTGTTTTTTCGTACATTTTGAATCAAACCTTTGAAAAATTGCCCTATATATGACGTGTTCAGTTGTTTATTCATTTATAATTAATACGAATTTAAATAGGGAGAAAATAGGTATGTTGGTAATACCTAGTAAGAAATAGTTCTCGTAGAAAATATTAAGTAGAGTGCGCACGATTGCAGCGCTTTATCTTTTTGATGTGATTTTCTAGACTTGGTAAAACATTGTTTGCGTGTGGCAAATGAAGGTTCTGGAAATACAACTTTATCAGGGCTTCAGAAAAGTTGGAGGTAACTATGAATGCACTATAGTACCCGTGATTATTTACATTAAATAATTTGATGACAGTTACAGGTATTGCGTTTGCGGATTTTTGTTCAGTTAGCCATTATCCAGATACTCAGAGTTACATCTGAAATATTTTCTCCAAAAGTTTCAATAAACTAGTGTTTCAAGATATTATTTAAAATATATATACCGCACTTAGGATTCACTGTGGACTTTAGTTTTCAACTTATTTTTTGGTGATTTACTTCCAGCCGAAGTTAGTCCGTCGAATTTACACTAACATTTGTGAAAAATGCAACACCGAGGAGGCAAAANAATTTACTTCCAGCCGAAGTTAGTCCGTCGAATTTACACTAACATTTGTGAAAAATGCAACACCGAGGAGGCAAAATGTGATTGAAATGACCTTTATATCACAGATTAGGCACATGGCAATACACAATTGATTATGATTACATAACTGTACATGATCTCTGTCCTTAATAATTCAGTTAGGTGTGAAGCCCTCGCGTGCTGCAATCAGAGCCCATAAATGTCGCGGCATGGAATTAAAGAGAACCTGGTTATATTCCTGGGGAATCTCCCTCCACGCGGTTTGTATTCAAGTCCACAAAGTATCAACAGTGGTTGCAGGAGGTCCGTGACGAACAAGTCGCGGACCAACCATATCCAAGACATGTTCGATGGGCGATATGTCAGGCGAAGGTGCGGGCCAGGGAAGCAGTGTTACCCGTCGTTCATTGAAGAAGACTTACACATTCCTCGCCACATGTGGCCAGGCATTGTCCTGCTGAAATATGGTATGTTGAGTTGCCTGAATGAGAGGCAGTATTTCAGATCTCTAAAATCTCCCTGATGTACCGGTTGCTGTTCAGATTACCCTCAATACGTAGGGGTCGAGATCTAATGTTGTACCTAATAAGACCCCAAACCATCACATTCGGCGTTTGTCCGCTATGTCGCTCCACAAGCAGGTTGCAGATTGCGGTCACCACGGTAGCGTCTAACACGTATGCGGCCATCACTGTAGGACAGGTTGAAGCGGGACTTGCCGCTCAGCGACGGCGTTCACGTACCCATTGCAGTCTGAGGCATTTGTGATTTCTGGGCAATGGAAGCCGACGTAATGGCATGCGTACCACTAGTCCAGCTCGCAGCAGACGGCGTCGAATCGTTGACGCAGACAGGTCCACACCCGTTGCAGTGCTCCAGTGTCGAGCCAACACTGTTGACAAGGCTGTACGGTCCGTTACGTCCATACGGACAAGATGAAGGTCACCCCGTGCTGTGGTCACATTGCGTGGTCCAGTACCCGCTCGTCGCTGCGTACGACCCTCTTCTATCCACTGGTNTCACCCCGTGCTGTGGTCACATTGCGTGGTCCAGTACCCGCTCGTCGCTGCGTACGACCCTCTTCTATCCACTGGTTTCACACACGCATCACTGTCGTAGCAGCATGCCGTGTACGAGCCGAAATGTCACAATATGACAAACCCATTTCTCGGAGACCGATCATTTTGCCACGTTCGAACTCACTGTCATGCAGATATGGTGTCCTTTGACATTGATGAGGCATACTGGCACTTCGATTTTCGATTTCGATTAAACAGTGTTTTTTTTTAATCAGTTATATGTATATTGAAAAAAAANCATACTGGCACTTCGATTTTCGATTTCGATTAAACAGTGTTTTTTTTTAATCAGTTATATGTATATTGAAAAAAAACAGTGAACAGGTAACAGAAAAATACACGCCAGCGTAAAAATTACGCTTTTCTGTAATCCAGGGTATGNAAAAAAAAACAGTGAACAGGTAACAGAAAAATACACGCCAGCGTAAAAATTACGCTTTTCTGTAATCCAGGGTATGGCAAGGAACACCAGTTGCAAACTGAAACAAACAAATAAGGGTAAGTGAAAAGAAAAGGGGGAAAACTAGCCAAAAACCCCCGACACGACACGAAAGGAACGATAAAACCAGAAAAAGGGGATGTAAGGAAAGCAAAAAGGAAAACATTAAAAGGAACACATGAGCAAAGGAAACGGGAGGTTATGGGAGAAACCCATAAATAAAAGGAAAGTAACGAGAACATGATAGAAAAGAACCCNAGCAAAGGAAACGGGAGGTTATGGGAGAAACCCATAAATAAAAGGAAAGTAACGAGAACATGATAGAAAAGAACCCACATCAGGGAAAAGGAAAAACTCAAGGAAAGTAAGTGTACATGTGCTCTGCGAGTATAATTGGCCCCGCACAACCATAGGTGTAGTGAGTGTAGGTATGGAAAGTAAATAAAGTAATAACCAGTGTAAATGTGTGATGTGGGCGTGAAGTCCCACAGAGCCATAGGTGTAATAGAATGTAGATTAAAAAACCGGAAAGGAGGGGAAATTGAGTGTGAGATATTTATTGCAGGAGTCGGGCCCCACACAACCATAGGTGTTAATGTTGCAAGAAAAGGAAAAATGGCGCGAAAAATAAAATCCAAAAACTACGTGGAGAAACACAAAAATGTGTGTATCTTGTGGGTATAGTTTTTCAGCCCCACAGAACCGACGTGTAAGAAAAGAAAGGGAAGAGGTATCTANACTGGTGCGAAAAATAAAATCCAAAAACTACGTGGAGAAACACAAAAATGTGTGTATCTTGTGGGTATAGTTTTTCAGCCCCACAGAACCGACGTGTAAGAAAAGAAAGGGAAGAGGTATCTACACAACAAAGGGAAAACACAGTAACGAGGAGGAAACAAAAAGCAGGTAAAAAATAGGAAACTGCAAGGCCTGGAGAGCAAAAAAGTGACAAAAAAGGACGGTAATTGACAAAGAACTGATTGCTAATTTGCCTTTTCCGGCCAGGACGGCTGTGGCCCTGGCAACACAACACAATTTGTTAGGAAACGTGGTGAAATTTAATGTATAAAACTGCACCGGAGAGCTATAAAAACGTCTCCAAAAATAACTGGCATGCGCACAATTAAATTATACACATCACAATAATAAGTGCTGAGAACGACGCAAACAACATTAATGACAGTGATTATTATGGAATGTCATCAACCACTCAGCGTACACACGTTGGGGAATGTGGAGAGACAGAACAAGAGTTAAGTATAATAAGTACTGGAAAACATCATGATAAGCAATGACTAAACTATTAAAATTTACTTNGACAGAACAAGAGTTAAGTATAATAAGTACTGGAAAACATCATGATAAGCAATGACTAAACTATTAAAATTTACTTAGACGACATTCTACACTCGACATAGAGTGAAAAGAACGAACAACAATAAAGTGAGCAATCAGAGAGAGAGTATAAGAGGCACAAAACAGTACCCGGGCCGCAGCATGCTGCGCTGGTGATAATAAATACCCAGCACCAGACCTAATAGTAAAGACCTCGAAACCAATTAACAGGGAAAAATTTAAAGAGCAAACCCGCCCGGTCGCGTTTTCTCATCAGTCCGGGAAGCGATGCAGGCGGTTTAACAAAACTGATCGACAGCAGGACTCCCTGGTAAACAGACAAGTGACACCAGTTAATGTCTATACAATCACCAGGGCAATTTGCCAACAACGAATACAGGCCGTACACAACAATATATCATCAATACAAAATTAACGGGTAATAACTCTTCAAATAACAGAACCTGATTACATGAACTTCCCGTGTATATCAACACAAAATTACCGACCCTCGACCTGCGCCACTCCCCAGGAGAATCTTCTGGCCAACAGACTAATGTAATATAAATATGTAAGCGGTCACCGGTAGGGCGACCAGGCAAAGACAATTGTGAGCAAAACACAATATTGATTGTGTAAATGGTAGAATTGTTACAGTAATAACACTAGCGAATTAATACAGGCACACTTCAAAAGCGAAATAGATACATAGCAATAATAATACCGACCAGCAGTCGTTAACTGATGTGAAGGAAAACAATATACTGCATCAGAAAAAAGGGGATGAAACCCTGCATACTTACGGGAAATTTAGCTTCCCCAAATTATGAGGGAGCCGTTCCCACACAAGTGAGGCAGAAACAGACACGAATAATTAGTCACTACGCTATATATAGAACTCAAAAAGCGGTGAGCATTAAGTTAAGAGGTACATAGATAAACAGAAGATTCTTTTAGATATATGGCTGACAATTAAAGCGATGAACATGAAGTAAATTAAGTACCAAGAAAAACTNAACAGAAGATTCTTTTAGATATATGGCTGACAATTAAAGCGATGAACATGAAGTAAATTAAGTACCAAGAAAAACTGAAATCACGAATATAAAAGCAACTGGACGATGCCAGGTCCCAAGAAATGAAAATAAACAGACTGGTAACACCAGTACAGTCACTAGGTCAATACAGACAGTCACTAGGTCAACAGGCCTATGGATAACATGAGCTGTACACAATAATATTATCATTGCAAAATGACGGCAGTAACACCACTTATTAACACAGACAGATTATAGAANTGAGCTGTACACAATAATATTATCATTGCAAAATGACGGCAGTAACACCACTTATTAACACAGACAGATTATAGAAACATTCCATGTACATCGTCACACAATTACCGACCTGCGGTCTGCGCCAGTCCCCAGGAAAATCTGGCAAACAGACAATTGAAACACGAAATCTGTCACCTGTTGGGCAACCAGCCTACGACAGTCGTGTACTAGACACAATAAGATGTAAGCGGTAGAAGTTTGACAGTGATAATACTAGTGAATTAAAACAGACACACATCGCAAGCGAAAAACAAACATATCAATATTAATTCCGACCTGCAGTCGTTAACTGATGTGAAAATTAAAACAATACAACACATCCAAAATGGATTTAACTATGCTTACTGACGGGTAATCTCTCTTCCCCAAATTATACGGTAGCCTATTCCAAACAAGTGAAGAAGAAACAAACACAGGAAATAATTCACTACGCTTGACATATAACTCAAAAGCTTTGAGCATGAAGTTAATAAAAACATAGATAAGCAAAAGATACTACTAAGTATCAATGGCTAACCCAGAATGCGGTGAGCATGAAGTAAAGTAGGTACTAAGATAAACTAAAATTACAACGAATTATAAGCAATTACAACTCAGAACAATACAGGTAAAATGGGACTGCAAGAAAAAACAATGTGACACTAGTACACAAAGTCGATACCTATACATAGTCCATCAATTGAAATTATATCGCCGGGATCTCAGACAACGGCCAAGAATACCATATGACTGATAAAGTGAACATTATGAAGAGGTAAGCACAACGCCAAAATTATGTAAATGCAAGGAAAATATACCCGGTGAGTGCAGCCTCTGGGCTTCCAAGCGAACACCCTACAAACGTAATATGCACAATGACTAAAGGGATATCCCACATAAATCCCACAACGTAACTGGCACTTGCTTTCACTTCGTTTGACGGCTCTTCATTGACTGAGCTTGGCGTGACACGGACCTCTCCGGTCACACAAGAGAGTGCGCTGCTGGGCCTACGTGTACGCCATCTCTCTGCAATCGTAATCACTTATTGCTGATGCACTGTTCTACACATCCACCGAGTTTTTATTTATTCGTGTCATTCTTTCTGGGTTTTGCAATTTTCACAAACAATTACACTACGTATTTCGTCGTCTCTCCGCACACATCTTTCCTCACTTTATTCATCACCGGTGAATCTGAGCACGAGGGTCTTATTGACGATGTGGGAGGGCACTAAATGTGCACAACAGCACCAGCCTTGGGGTCAGTGTCTGGTCAACTGCTGAATTAACTGGAGCTGCCTTTGCTGATTGAGTGTATCGCAGTGATTTGCCTTCGCGCACCTCAATAAGTTGCTGTTGTGAGGATGTTCTTGACAAGAGGGACTGAAGTTCCTTGCGTGAATATAGCACCATTGCATTGTAGGGACTTAAGGGGAACGTTCCCCCGCCATATTGGATTCTTGGTTTTTCTAGCTTTTTTACGTCTTTGAAAAACTAATTCCCAAATTATTCCTATAGCTAATTATCTTACACAGCAGTACACACATAACGACTGAGCCACAAACTCGTATTTATGTCACAATATTGATTTTGCNCTAATTATCTTACACAGCAGTACACACATAACGACTGAGCCACAAACTCGTATTTATGTCACAATATTGATTTTGCCAATTTTTGGTATAACTAAGAGTGTAACGTAATTATGAGTTCTTATTTTCCTTACCTTGTCTGTACTGCAGTGTAANCAATTTTTGGTATAACTAAGAGTGTAACGTAATTATGAGTTCTTATTTTCCTTACCTTGTCTGTACTGCAGTGTAAGCTCAACAGCTACTTGTGTATAAGGGTACGTTCGGAATTTTCTTCTTTGTTTTATATAAACAAGCTAGAAAAAAGAGGAATCCGATATGACGGGGCACGGTTCCCCGTAAGAATACAGAGGTGAAGTGCAGCCGCACGCGCCAGCAAAATGGCGTCGCCGGTCAGCAACACGTCGGAACGCCGTCCGCCAATCAGCGCCTGCCAACCCACCTGCCGGGTGGCAACCCAGCCGACAGGTGGCCTTCCGCAGCATGCAGTAGCCAATCAGACACAATGTCCCGCCCCCATAACCTCGCGCTGCCAATAAGAGATCGGGTACGGCCACATCGTGTCTGTGTACTTGTCTACTCTGTGGCCGTATCTAGTTCTCACACCGTGCATTGCCGGCTGGCCGGGAAGGACGGGTCAGCCCCTGAGGTAGGGGCAGCCGACTGCAACCAAGCGCCATCATCCTGCCATCTATGTCGACCTGGCTTTGAAGAGACTCCGTTCTAAAATAGTCCGTGGAATCAGTGTTTGCGCGTACACGCTCATCTGAGTAAATAAACGTTCCGGGAGTGCAACGTTTTTATATGAAAGTTAAGAACGATTATCTACAGTCACTACTTTTTTACTTTTATCCTATCAAATACATTCGAAAAGAAAAAAAATTGTTGACATGCATAAAAATATCATTTTTAACGCTTCCCTTTGTAGTTTTCTTGAGGAAACGTATAAAAGTACGAAGCGACGTCTGTAGTTTGATCCTCTGGCTTACAACGCGTCTAACAGTGTCNGGCTTTGAAGAGACTCCGTTCTAAAATAGTCCGTGGAATCAGTGTTTGCGCGTACACGCTCATCTGAGTAAATAAATGTTCCGGGAGTACAACGTTTTTATATGAAAGTTAAGAACGGTTATCTACAGTCACTACTTTTTTACTTTTATCCTATCAAATACATCCGAAAAGAAAAAAAATTGTTGACATGCATAAAAATAACATTTTTAACGCTTCCCTTTGTAGTTTCCTTGAGGAAACGTATAAAAGTACGAAGCGACGTCTGTAGTTTGATCCTCTGGCTTACAACGCGTCTAACAGTGTCNCCTTGAGGAAACGTATAAAAGTACGAAGCGACGTCTGTAGTTTGATCCTCTGGCTTACAACGCGTCTAACAGTGTCCTACTGCTACAGATATAATTTCCGCGGAATTCAGCAAGACGTGAGCTTGAGGTGTTTAAACATTTTTTAACTAGGGATTCTCCTTAAAGGAGGAACTACGAGCGGCAGTTCCTCGTCTAGTTCGGCGGCGAGTGACGGAACTAGGGAAACATGTAGTGGTGGCGCGTCTAGCACGCCGACCTCCCGCCGCTTCATTCCGGGGCCAACGCTGACCGGACACCAGTGCCGAGTGGGGAACTTGGCGGACGTTGCCAGAATATCTTACCACTTGCAGGACTGTCTGCAACTGCGCTATCCCAGCCTGTGTCTTAACGTAAGGATACGCTGACTGGTGAAGTGCACGAAGGGAGGAATAACAGGAGATGACGTGCTACGACATCACTGAAGCTGTATTTTTCGTCCATCGCCATATTGAGGGCACCCAAAACATTGAAAATATTGAGGCAGGGGTGTGTATTTAACGCATGTAAAATGTGGAAGTTTTTAAACAAATAACAACTAATGAAGCTAAAATTTTAAGGATGGATATCAACATTCTCTGATACAATAGTATCAATTTAATTGTGACAGGTTAGGTTTCCAATGTAGTGGGAGTCACAATGCGGAGGGCAGGTTTCATCATTAAACATGCACATCCACAGACAAGGCCACCCCTGGACGCATGTGACGGTCTGACGCCATGACGCTGTCCCAGCCTTACGTGTCCCAAGTCGAAGCGTTCAGAAGACTGAACTTTGATGATGATAGAAAAAGATGACTTCATATTCTTTTGCGCTCATCCGTAGAATGTTTACGTTGTAAATGTAAACAATGGACGTGCTAGGTGGGCTTTCTCAATACGAACGTGATTAAACACTAATTAGTGCTGTCTGCGTTCGGTGTGAACTATTTAATATAAAGGATAAAACTTTTAAAACAAATTTAGGGTAAGTTCAAAAAAAATTCTAGGATGTCAGTTGGCGAACTTATTTATAATAAAAAAGTTGGGGTCTAAATAATAAATATTAATCACTACGCATCAAAAAATAATGCGCAGAATTTACTGCTATTTAGTGTCAGATTGTGAAATCTCACTTGCGGACAAGGTAATTGCAGGACTGCGTCGATGTGACGTCACTTGACGCCGAGACTCGGGCACGTCTTCGTCAACGGGCGATTGTAGACAGGCCTCACCACTCCTGAGCAGTTCTTCACGCTCACATCGTGAACATCTACATTCCATCTCACCGAGTGTTCACTTGCAGGGGCGTGCAGGCCAAGGTCGGGAGGATGGAAATACCACAGAGTCACTCAAAGTCACGTGCCCTTAGACGCTCATGAAGAAGAATGGTTAATTAACAAGAAAGGTTGATGGTCAGCAGCAGAAGTAACTTTAACAGCAATCTATTAAGAGATATGCTACGAAGGAAAGGAAAGCTATGAGTAAGCAATGCGAAATCTCGCTAAATTTTAAACTCTTAACCTAACGACTTATCTCCAGAATACCCGGATAAAATTTAAAAAGCTACTATTAAAGTGTAAATTCGAGCATGTTCCTGGGGATATTCCACGAACCTCAGACCTCCCATACGCTCTCCTTCCTTTATTTTTTTCTACGTTCACAGTAAAAAGTCTCAGGTCTGAATCCACCAGAGTTTCCAACGTATTCCCCCACCGACTTTCGTGAGTACCTCTCTTCGAGGTCCGTGTAGCGGAATTAAGTGGAGAGATTTGGGTGGCTCTTAACATCGAGGTCTTGAGAGCCTATGATGTTGAAACGAGATGGAAATGGAGCAGCGCCGGAATGCAAGGGGGGGGGGNGGGGGGGGGGGGGACGGGAGATCCCCGAGAGAATACGCCGACCAGCGGCATCGTCCGGCACGATTCACACGTGCGAAAATCCGGGAGCTACCCCGCCGGGAATCGAACCCGGTTCACCTTTTTGGGAGGTGAGCGTCATAGCCGTTACACCACCGCGGTCTGTTTCGAAGTTCGATGTTAAGGTTGGGTACTCCACACCACGAGATCTCATTTTCTTACAACCAGGAGGAGTCTGACTCGGTGATCAAGAATGTAAGCTGCGTTTCGGGGATTTAAAAAAAATGCTTACGACGGCTATAGTTTTTCGCTGGTGCTTTTCAAGCAGCCCCGCGATAAAAATTGTGAAGGGTTGTTGCGTTGGAAGAATCCGCGCTCTTGGTCGTGTTATCTCGGCAGGGGCCCCCGGGGGCGACTCGAGGGCGATGCGAGTCTGCCGCACTGCGCACAAGAGCCGGGGTTTGGGGTGTGCAAGTAGGTCACAATTACGATATCTGGCCAGGGCGACACACTCTCCCTCCATCACTCTCTGGCTCTTCGCAGCTCTCCTGGGTGAAAGGAACCGTCGCGCGATGGACAGAATAAAAACGACGTGTTGGCCGCGCCCCGGGAAAGCCGCTGATTTTCACCGCTCGCCCCTTCGTTACTTTTTTCTTCATTTTGCTCCCTGTCTTTTTCCTCGGCTCCTTTATTGGCATCCTCTGTTCTCCTCGGCGTTTCTTCTTCGCCCCCTCCGTGTTCTCCTCGGCGGACAGAAGCGTTTGGACGACCGCCAGTTATCCCGCGCTCCAAGACGTCCCGTGGGTTTAACAAGCACAGAGCCGACAGAACAAGATGAACCTGCGGGATAGCAAGATGCCTCCTCGCTTTCGTAGTCGGGCATTCTGGCGCCATGGGGTCCTGCCAAAGGTGTCGGCAAAGGAGGGGACAAGAGGAGCATTTCCCCTCAGCCCTAACCCAAAACTATGGGCGCCACATGAAAACAATGTAGATTAAAATTCTTACTTTACGTATAGTTATTAAAAGTGTAGGTCAATAATAATAAATAGTAATGAGTGGGGTAGATCAGGGTAAAGTGGCAACTCTAACGTAAAATTATATTTAAATCGTGTTTTGTAAGTAAAACTAAAATAGAAAATAACTATTCACACTGTGCAAACATCTAAACATATTATTTTTTAAGTATTGCGTATTATTTTATTTTTTTTATTGAATTTAATAAAATTGTTTACCAAACGGCCACTTTACATTGCTACGTTGGGTAAAGTGGCCACTGAATGGCCGCTTACAATCTTCGCATTTAACAGTTGGCAAACGAATTTAAATACTAGTAAGTCGCGAAAACCAATACAAACACACCTCGGTCATTGCCGAGCGTTTGTAAAATACATTTGTCCTATTATTCCGGCTGTTTGCTGGAAGCAACGGTGCTGTTCCTAACATAAATTTCATTTTGAATATATTTACATCTCCTATTGCTTACTGCGGTCATTGCACTCTCAAATGACAAATGTTTCAATACGTTAGTTCAAACTAGAGGGCTGGCCACTTTGCTCTCTTGGACGCCATTACACAAAAGCTTGTTAAGAGTAAAAACTAAGTGATTTACTTAATTTTATAACCCGTGCATTTAAAGCCTAATTCATAATCTTTCATTGAGATTATAGTAATAGGCAACATGCTAATTTCACAAATATATTTTTTAATGACACGAACACATTTGTATATGCGTATTGAAATAAAAATGCGCCGTTTGCTGCATACAATAACTTTCGCAGCCGCTGTCACGTGAATGCGGAACGCTCTCTCATTGGTTTGACGTCACTGGTCATACGCCGGCGGCCGGCCTCGACAAGTTGCAAACACGCAGAACTAAAATGGAAGGTAAATAAGTGGCTAATGAAGTTTATTTATTTACATTTGATTGGCCTATCATAGTATTACTTACTTACCAAATTTGAAGAAAGTTATTGAGTAGTTTTCGAGATATAATATAAAAGCTTAATTTCTTAATGTGACGCTATGTTCCAAAATGGCTGACAAAAGTTGTTGTTGTTTGGTTTATATGATGCTTGTAATAGATACTGGTAGCGTAAAAAAATTTGGTTGAAAGTGGTGAAACTGTATGGTAGTAGTACCAAATAAACCTAAAACATTTGTATAGCCGCTATTTGGAAAATTATTGTTTAATTACGTTTAAAAACTTACATTTACCTGTCAAATAATAGTATTACTTATGTGTTAAATTTGGCGAAAATAGGTTGAGTAGTTTTCGTGATATAGCATAAAAGCTTTATTTTTTCATGTTCCAAAATGGCGGATCAACAAAAATATTCATCTCTGAATTTAATGCTTGCATATCGCCCTAAATTTATAAATAGCCGCCATTTTTAAAGTAAGTGTCCGGCGTGGACAAATGTCAGGTGTCCTTACTTGGTACTATATGTGTACCGAATTTGGAGTAATTCGGTTTACGGGTTCAAATTGAAAACAGTGGTGGTGGGGGGGGGGACACACAGTCGCACAGACACAGCACACACACATCACACACATACACAGCACACACAGAGATACACACGCATACACACAGATACACACACCTACACACACAGACAGGAAAGTGATCTCATAAGCCTTTCTTTCCTTTGGAAAGTATGCTAAAACGGGTATACTAAACCCAATTTAAGAATCCCTGCCTACGGGGGGCTTGAATTGCGTTTCATTGAGTTTGAAAAACACGTTTTTCCACGAAAGCATTAAATGTGCGTCCAATGTGCTGATCTACGAAAAGAACACACACTTCAGACGAGGGTTGTTGAGTGCTTTCAAGGCATCACATACATTAGAAACACCATTTCAGAGCACTCCAAAATGGCTCAAAACGGCTTTTTCAGAGCATAGTATCTAAAAATATACGCGTCAAATACATACAAAACTACTCAAGGGCCCTGCATTGAACCGTCCTACAGGCTTTCTACCAATCAAATTATATGATCACAGTTGAAAGTCCCATAGGTATACGCAGTGCGGCGAGAACACTGCACGCCAGTTCAGAGCCATGCGCTTAGCGGCGACATGGCACTTGATGCGCAGGGCATTGTCGCCTTTATCGCTTTCGTGCTTCTTGGCCTCAAAGGCGGAAAAAGGCTCCAGTTAGACGGGAGCCTTAAAAATGTTAACATATGATTTACGAAAGGTTTTGTGGTGAACGCCATATTTTTGCAATATCAATACCTTTATAATGTATATTGATAAATTTTACTATTATATGTTTTGGCCTATGTTTCGGCATGCAATTATGTGGTTGTAAAAAACTACATTTTTTGGGAAATGTTTTTTAAACAGCGCCGTACGCTTGCCTATCTCACAACTGAAATACATCTATTTCAGATTACGCATGATCGTATTAGCGTAACAGACCATTAGGAAAAAATTTCTGTTGTTCTCATTGGATATTTCTATTTGTTAAGTATCCTTCCTTTTGTTTGTTAAATTACAAGAACTACATAACAGGCAAAAGGCACTTCGGATTAACCTAAATAAACTTTTATAATTTTTTTCTCTAAATAGTTTTCATTAATCACGAGTTATAATTTTTGTTTAAATCTCGTGCAATATAAGTACCGGAATAAGCGACAACAAAACAAATAAATAATAAATTTACCAATTAAAAAATAATAAATGTAGTCACTACAAAATACTTTAGAAACTAAAAAAACTTCGCTATCATTAAAAAAATTAGTTCCTTACACCGTCGTAACATCAAACTAATAAAATGCGTAATCTTCAAAACGTTTGCAGGATGTTTACTCTATAGGGCCTACAGTGAAAAAATCTGACGTCCTATTAACAGTATGACAGAACGATTTACCATATGCATAACAAATCCAATATGTATATTTTCAAAAACCTCCACCTGAAAGTTCCATGAATTACATTTCACGCATTACTAGATTAATTTCGGCAATATGTAACATACTGATTTACGTAAATTCTTGAAGTAGTTTTAACCCGTTTAGTCATCGTGTCTATGATCGTGGTCATGTTGCATATTAAGTATACTTATGGCCATTGCTGTACACAGCAAGCAGTAAGTGCTCAGTGTTTTGGGAGTGTTCCCGACGGATACAGGCTGTTCACACGGTAAACTGAGCACTTTTAAAAGCTCTGCTTAAGATCTACTTGTATACACAATGTGCATACATTGTGTATACATAATGTATACATAATGGTCATTGTCCACCATATGTAAAATTAACATTGTCATGGGCTTGATCATTTAATTCATGCGTCGGTCAAGTGAAGTTGTAAAATTATTAGAAAAACAAATATCTTACAAATTTGCTTATACTCACTCTTGTAATAAATTTAAAAAAAATTTAAACGTAACACATTTATTCCGACGTTAAATAATGGAACTATTTTCCCTCCGTCGTTACCAACTTTACTGGACGCATGCCAGTCTGTGTGCCTGTAACAATATAATCAGGTAGGGGGCAGTGATTATTTTTCAAAGGTTGATTTCAAAAGTGCTCAATTAACTGCGAATAGCCTCTAGTTTGATTTATGGAATTTACCACGCGTCTATTTAACGGATGGTTGCGTTTTTGAGGACGCAGCAAGTATTACACGGGTTGCGAAAAGAATCCTAAGGCCAGTGGTATTACAGAAGGTTTTTATAAGGGCTTCGGTACAGCTCAAGTCATAACCAAGCCTTATCAGTATTCCAGAACGTTATAATCCCAGCTAAGGCCTTAGTTAAGCCACAGTCGAAGCCTTAATCTGAGGGCTCCGATTTTGGTGGTTTATCCTTGGTGCAAACGAAACCTACGCATGCGCAGAACGCATAACATTTTGCCGAAGCCAGTAGTGTGACGAACATCCATGTGTGAACCAGTATATATAATAATACCGCAACTGGTAGCGTGTCTGACTGCCAAATACGCGTTTCAGGTTCAAACCCCATTCGGTATATACTTTTTTTAAGGTTTTAAAATGAACTACAATTTTCATTTTTTCACACGCGTTATTATGTTAATGAAGACTTTTTAATTTAATAACTGCGCAAGCATTACAATACTTAACGATGGATTGTTAACAGTACGATATAATTGCGATTATTTGACAATAGGGCCTTTTTATTGGTAATAATTACATATCCCATAATGTATGCAACAAAACCCAATAGTCACGTTGGAAAGGCATTTTGAGTCTCTTTTTTTTAAGACCTTGCAATGCAGAATAAAATAGTATAACGTGTGTGCAAATTTCTTGTGAGCCCGCCTGCTGGAACGGTAAAACTATATCCTCAGTGGCGGGACGAGTTTGGACGTTACGTTGGCACGACTGACAACATGGCTTGTTGATTGTTGACGCTGGTTATACGGAGTTCATTCTACCCCGTGTGAAACTCAAAGTTACATTACAAATATAGTATATATTGTGTTTTAAAATATTTGCATTAGTTAAAAAGTTGTGTTTCTAATGTTTCGACGTTTCAGTGGAGGCTTAGTTCAGCGTGCGTCTTGTCGATTGCAAAAGTGATGTTCGTGCGTACGAAATGGCGCTGACCCATGGAGTAGCCTTTGGTTTCATACGTGACAGCGAAAAATACAGTAACAACGTTTACATCTTTCAACCGTGAACAACTGTTTCGACTGTAGTCATTTTTAAAGGTCACGTATGTATGTGTATATCACAACTGTATCTACGATTCGAACATTCGTCATGGCTCCACAATTTGCAAAAATGATTATTTCCAGCCAGTAAAACTCATGAAATAATACTACAATAAAACTGACGTGTGCAGTACAAATTTTTTGAAATGTGTATTTCTGGGAATATTTAATACTGCACATATATCAGTACAGAAATGTTCGTTAAACGCAGGGGTGGGTAACAATTCTTTATTACCAGGACCTAAAATAAGGTTATGTATTCAGTTCCCATGCTACATACAGCACGAATGAAAGGAAAGACTGCGTTATTGTTCAGCATTTTCACATCTGGGCTATGAACTTGATTGACGTGCTATTTTATCCCGTGACTGCTGCTTCAATAATACAATTGAATACAATACAGTTCTGATTTGCAGAACCGCAAAATATCGTAGAAACATAAAGTTGCAATTTTGCTGTTAAAAGGCACGTGCACCATTTAAAATTTACGTAAATAATTTCCACATTAAAAACACGGAACATACCATATTAAGTTCCATAAATTGTCACGCAATAAAGAACCAAATAAATACTTATATCACGTATATCACGTCAGACAGTAATAATAATTATAAGTTTTTATTACTCTATGCACAGTTATTTCAAGTATGTAATAACTGCCAGCGCTACAGATAACGTAATAAATAAACCGTGAAGATATTCATTTTTGCAAAAGCTATTGTAAACAAACACTTCTGTGCCGCTTTCATTTGTTTATATTCTCGCTCGAGGCAATGAATAACAAACCGCGGCATATCCGATACCACCTCAGGACATAAATAAAACACGTTCAGAAATACGTTCCGCGAGTTAAGGATTAATCATGGCTTTTCAATCGCCCGAGATGGTAGCACATATGTAATGGCAAACTGGCCTTTTTGGAATACCGGCCTAAATAAGACACAAGTACCGTGCGCATAAAAATACGTATTCCACATTTGCTGCTCTTCCACTTACAAATTAATGCGTCAACGAACGGGTTAGTTAATTTTATCTGGGGCCACGGTGGCTTAGCGGTTAGACTGCTCGCCTCCCGCCAAGGTGAACCGGGATCAATCTTCGGCCTGTTCACTCCGGATTTTCGCCAGTGGGAATCGTACCGGACGATGCCGCTGGTCGACGGGTTTTCTCGGGGATCTCCCGTTTCCCCCCGCCTTTCATTCCGGCGCTGCTCCATACTCACCTCACTTCACTCTCATCGGCTCTCAAGACCTCGATGTTAAGAGCCACCCAAATCTCTTCACTAGCTCTCATTTTATCTACTGCCGACCATCGCTGCATCAGAGCCACTACAAGCTCGATCTACGTGGAGTGAACTCAGCAGTTTCAACACTTTCGTAATCAAGAGATGTATGGTTTGTCCCCTCTGCAAATTTGAGGGCTTCTTCCCACCCGGGCCAGAGTCTATTTCTGTTCTGGAGGGAGGGGCGATTGCCCGAGCTCCTTTCTCCCTCCCTCCCTCCGCCAATAACGAGTCACCACTAATAAAACCCAACGACTGGTTGTAAAACTAAGCACAACAACAGCCTCAGGAGTGTTCGTCCAGTTCCCTTCAATTTACGGCTCTTTTTTTCAACGAGAGGAAGACTCGGTCCGTTTGCTCAACGTGGCCTCTAAAAACACGTAGAAAAACTTTTTTGGCCTTGCCGCTGTTTTCGGCAATTGGCCCTAGATCAGCCACTGTATTTCACGATCATAGGAAATATGATGACATTTAGGTTTTATGTATATATCTGTGAGTGCGTGTTGTATATACATATACATACATATATATACCTACTAAGGTTTGTCTCCCGAAAATAATCAAACTCAGGAAATGTACTATGTACAGTTGAAAGTGAACGACAAGTACGTTTTACAGGGGACACTACTTGGGGTATGAATGCTGGAATGTCCGGCAAGGAACAAAGACAAACATGGCTGCTTGAAATCACCGTTTAATTTATTTATTCTCGCACAACCTGCATACACACATTTGAACGTGTACGTATCATACGTGAACGAGCTGTTTGGTAAACGCTTTGCCGACAAACAAGTCATCATCACAGCATTTCGACGAGAGGTAGTGCACATTGGCTGATGTCGTGCAGCGGATGGTATTTCCCGTCTGCCTCATCGCTGGCAACGAACCGTGGACATCCTCGGAGATTACTTTGAATGGTTTTAAACAGCTCGTACACGTTCAAATGAATGTATACAAGCTGTACGAGAGTAAATAAATTTAACGGTGATTTCAAGCAGCAATTTTTGTCTTTGCTCCTTGCCGGACATTTCTGTATCCATACCCCATGTGGTGTCACCTTTAAAACGTACTTATCGTACACTTTCAACTGTACATAGTACATCTCCTGAGTTGGATTATTTTTGGGAGATAAACAATAGTTGCCATGAATTCTGAATCAGCCCTCGTATATAAATATATACACACGCACCCGCATATTATATATATTATAACATAGGCGTCAACTTCTTGTTTCCAGATNATATTATAACATAGGCGTCAACTTCTTGTTTCCAGATGGAGGTTAAGTTTTAAACTTTCTGTTGCAGTATCTATGCTCATTTAAATCTTATCTCTCTCTCCCTATTTTTTTTCTCTTCCTATCATGCTGTACGTTGTACGTTCNATGGAGGTTAAGTTTTAAACTTTCTGTTGCAGTATCTATGCTCATTTAAATCTTATCTCTCTCTCCCTATTTTTTTTTTCTCTTCCTGTCATGCTGTACGTTGTACGTTTGTGCATGCTGCGATTATGCGCGTATGTGAGGCTGGTTTCATGTGAGCCAAGGTTTTGAATATTTGAATAAAATACTTAAAGTAATAAACATTTANTCATGCTGTACGTTGTACGTTCGTGCATGCTGCGATTATGCGCGTATGTGAGGCTGGTTTCATGTGAGCCAAGGTTTTGAATATTTGAATAAAATACTTAAAGTAATAAACATTTATTACAAAGTGAAGTAGTGACCAACCAGGTTTATCAACTGAGGGGAGTAACACTCCTGCTGGCTGACAAATGGAGTGGCGACGGGGCCCCTATCTCTCCTCTTCTCATACTCGGCGCCTGTGTACCTGTATATCTGCTAATCATTCTCTAAAACAGTTCTTTATTCTGATGTTACGCGAACCTAAAAGAAAAATTGCGTTATCTTCAGCGAAACTCACTGCTATGGCTAAGATGAGCAATATTTAGTTAAGTTAAAATCTTATGGCTTAAAAAAGCGACTGTTTAATTTTTACATAGAGAACAAGCAACCGAAAGTTAAATTTAACTTATTATTATTATTATTATTATTGGTAATAATGTCGAGAGTGCTGAGTAAATTTTAGTCATAATTATCTATTACTTATATTCCTTTCTTGCGCTAACTACTTACTCATATTGCAATGTAGTTATGTTTTTATCTTAGGAGTTACAAAAGTTTTTTGTTGGATTGCTTCTGTATTTTTTAATATAAATATGTGTAAAAATGTACTGTAAGAAGTTTATTCATGACAAATACAATACGGTTATTTGGAAACAATGTTATTAGTACTAAGTGAACTATTTATATATAAACATGCACGAAAGTTTGAAATAGCGCTAAGCGTGTAATTTGGAAATAAAATACATTATTAAATGTAACTTGAGTTTAAACATTCATGTTGGCCGTCACAGTAGTTTTGCATGTTGATTTTTATTTACTGAGCAAATACAAGAGACGTTCTAGAAGTTGATGTAACTATTATGTGAGGTTTATATTACGTGGTGAGGTTTATATTGATAAGTGGTGGAAGGAACTAAACTGGGTTTTCAAACGCACCCAACAGCGAACAGCCCTTAAGTAAAAGTGTATCTAAGTTTAGTTTGAGCCGTTTCCCACTAATCTAATAGCAGAAAAGGAGTCGTTAGTGAACAACAGTTAACAGATATGTATATATTTGAATTGAAATTCACTGTTTTGAATGAAATTGATGAAAACATGTTGTCATAGGAATACGTACACCCACAATCTCTGGTAGAAAAAAAAGCCAAATATAAAGTTATGGACAAACAGTTGCGAATAAAATTTCTCCTGTCTGAAATATCTTTTCACTACCTTCCCAACTTTTAGACTGAAGAGAGTAGCTGAGAGCAGGACACAGAATACTAAGAATGAAACGAAATTAATGCCTGTTGAGCAAAATTCCAGTTGTTTCGTATCTCATCTGAATGTTAAAAGCGCAGTGGGGGCTTGCATTTTTTTTTGCTGACTCCTTTATTTTTAGTTTTTGAAGATACGGTTACTGCTACCAAAACAATATATAGTCATTATTGAACATTTACGGTTTGTTTTTGGGAGATTAAAAACAACTTTAAGTTATTTATTGTATTTGTAACATGCACGTGTTTTAAAAATATAGTAAAAGCATTAGTAAAATAATTTCCGTTCTATGCTACATAAGGAAATAATGTCTATATGACTGCAAGGTTAACTTTGGCTGTTAATGTAATAATTTATGTTTCCGTTGAAGGTTTCTTTTGTATTAATATGCTATTTTTGTGTTTGTAACCTCTTGTAATGGTTACTCTTTTTTAAATGTCACGCCTGAATTCCTTGAACTGTTTTCCACTATTTACTTTCGTGTATTTTAATCTTGTTTGTATTTGGTTGGTTTAGCTTAGAAATGCCTGTGATCTATCACTAGAGTTTTGTTGTTGCAAAACAAAATAGCGCTTATTAGTATTATCTCTTTATCCGTAACTTCATAGAATGAATTTTTCAGTCTCTTTTCCCATATTTCTTTTCTTGTAATTTATTCACCTCAGTCTCAGGGTCGTCTGTGTGAATAAGTTGACGTATCTGGCAGAACAGCCTAATAATGCTGATATAAACACAATGGCTGACAGTGACCATACAACCATACGCAATTGGAAAATTCAATTTTATACTTTATTTTAACACGTTTTGCTCTTTCATATAATTAACATTTCTACCCGTGAATTATCATAAATCGTGATTTCTTTTGCAAAAGAGGTTTATAACGAAATTATATGAAAATTAACTAATTACGAAGTAAAACTGAAATCATGAAATTTACTGAGATTTTAATGAGTTTGCACTGAATTTATAGTATTGAAGGCAGAGCTGAACATTTATTTTTTCGATTTATTTTATTGTTATGGATCATAACTTTGTAGCTATGCATGCTTGGCGTACACAATTTACTTTTGTATTCTTAATTAATACATAATTAATTTAAAAAACTCGAGAGTTGCCTATTTACTGGCGGTTTAATGATCTGGATTTATCGATTCTGCTATGCTTAGCACAATGACTACAGGCATGCAAAATGCGCGTTACTATTTGACGATGGAATGGACTTCGAAGAGTTGTTTTGATTCCTCGTTGCTTTTCTCATTGGATCACTATTTGTTTGATACGTCCTGGAAAGCTAGGAACCAACAGGAAACTAAAGTCAAGTGACCCAATTTGAGTTACCAGTCGCTCAGAATAGAAATAAAATGTCAGCATTTCATGTATCCTTAAATATTACGAGACGGTACTTGTTCAATTAATTTTTTTTTTTTTCAATAATCGTTGGGAAGTATACTTGTTAGTGTTCATTGTCATTACAATTTTCTTTTCAATTTATTATCTAACACATCCAGAAAAAAAAACATTATGGAAATAAAGACTTCGTGACCATGGATTTAAAATAATTTTTTTTTATTTCGGCTGCAAATATCAACTCACGCCGTATAGTAGTTATCATTTTTATGCTGTAATACACTACAGAAAATGTATAACTCCCAAATGAGCGGCCTGTATGTAGACACTGAGAACAATACGCAAAGCGCATACATGCAACTATCAAACATTTGCATTCATAACTGAATGAACTTTACTCGTTACCTCGCTCGTAGCTCACTCTCGTCAGCTATTTCTTCGTGCGTTTCCACATTGTCCTGTGGTTAGCTAAGGGGAGGAGGGGGGTGTTCTCGGCACCAATATCCAGCTCGTCAGCTATTTCTTCCGTGGTGCATATATTTTGAGTTTAGGCAAAATACACATGATTATTTGGTGATATCGCGTGAAACCTCTGCGCTCCACATATCTCCCGGGCAGGCGAGAGGCCTAGGGCGGTGAAGGGTGGTGGCAGGGAGGCCTACGCCTCAGCGAAACGTGTACTGCGGCCCGCCACCTGCCTCGTGGCACGTGTCAACTGGGGTATGCTCGCAAAGTGTGTCAGCGATGCTCCTATTCACAAAAGACGTCACACGTCAACTCGTTGCATCAAAATAATACAACAAGTTAAATTTCCTTTTACAAAATATCATAAAGAAAATACAGCACATTAATTGGTTTGCTAAATATGCTATAATCGTCAGATAACTTTACGTAGTGCTAATATTAGATGTTACCTTAGAATTTAAATTGTTGCTTTTGGTTGCATTCTCACCAACGCATGCACTTAATATTTTCAATTCGGCGTGTCGTGTACTGAGAAACATTCTTGTGTCCTTGCCAGCTCGTAAATCACAGCTCGCTGCGGAACAGGTGCTTCAGCCAAAATGCCCATCTTTTCTTTCAAATTTGCATACTCCTGTAACGATACGGATGTGTGACCTCGGTATTCACACCATATAGATGTAGTTATGACCACCGAGAAGACATTTATGTGTGCCGAAATATATACAACTTAAAATTACTTTTTAATATAATGTCATAGATATTCACTGATATAATCACAGTATTTGCTTCATGTGGCAAGCCATCGTTAAGCATATATATATATATATATATATATATAATAATAGTGTAGATTTTTAATTCTGAACAATCGATTATACTAACACAATTAGTGTTATTTAATTAGTAACAGGAGTATTTTGAGTTTCGGCATTTTGCTTCTAAATATTTCATACGTTCAAACGAGCCCGTTTGAAGAGGAGACGTACCCGTATTCAAAGAAAACAGAAGTTCACGTTTGTTTCATCCCCATTTCCCATTCTGTATTCATAGCGTGCACTATCACTTGCGTAGCTGTTGTAGAGGTGAGTAGGCACAAAAGTTTCATTTCAAAAAATTTCCGAAAGTTTCTGGAGGTTTCTTCCAGTTTTCAGTCTGTCCGCGCGTTACGCTATCACTCTCTGCTGGCAGCGGAAATATGCTTTTTTATATTTTTTATAAGGAATTTCTGGGTAACGTAGTAATCACATAATAATATGTGGTTTCGAATGTTGGGACAAACTTACGTTTCAGTCCATAATGTACTTGTAATAACTCGATACAATCGTGACACTTACATGTGATTGGTAATCGCGATATTGGAACCGCCCGTTATGATCTAGAAGAACATAATTATCCAAAAGAGGAAAAATTACTACATGGGTATCACGAGATAAATTTTCATTTGTGGGAAACGCGTCTGTAATTATACATTCAGTGAATGAAGAGGTAAACTACAATAATGTTTAGATTCTCTTTGAAACAACAATAATAACAAAAAAAAATTATCGATAAAACAATTTGTATTTATATAGATTCGGATTTTACTACCTCCAGCATTTAAATGTACCTGTGTTTACTTTATTGCGCTTGATAATGGGATAAGTTTAAATACGACATAAAACTTTTTTTTCCTAGGTGTATTAAGAATTTCAGTTTGTATATTTTACCAAAGAGAGTGACTTAGGTGTTGTGGTTATGACCTACCAACATACCGGTTGTCCCAAATTAATGTTTACACTCTTTAAACGTAAATAACATATGCACTTTAAAAACAATCTGATGCTGTTGTTAGTTCGGTTTGCAGTCACGATTGACAGAATTGGTATTGTAGAATTAATAAATGGTGGAGGTGATATGGTTTTTTTTTTTTGGAGCAACGTAAGTGGTTTGAAAGTGTTATTGGAAATGTGGGAACACGCTGAGGCGCAGAGACGATGGAGAGTGTACAGCGGTGGTAAGCGGCTCTTAACAGCGAGGTCCTGGGGGCAGTGACCAGGGCGCTCGCCTTCCACCACGGTGATCCGGATTCGATCCCCGGCGGGTTCACTCCCGGACTTTCGCATGTGGGAATCGTGCTGGACGATGCCGCTTGCCGGTGGGTTTTCTCGGGGTGCTCCCATTTCCCCGCCCTTGCATTCCAGCGCCGCTCCATTCTAGGGTCTCATTTCTGTCATGCCCGGGGATGACGGTCACCTACGGATCCCAGCTGGAAAGACCGTCACTCGGAGGGTGTTGCCTTGCCCTGGGTGCACTCCCCACACGCCATTATTATTATTATTATTATTATTATTAGTGAGGTCCTGAGAGCCGATGAGGGTGATTGAGGTGAGTATGGAGCGGCGCCCCCGGAGTGAACGGGCAGGGGAAACGGGAGATGCCCGAGCGGCATGGTCCGGCACGATTTCCACATACGAAAATCCAGTGACCCGGCCGGGGATTGAACACTATTCGCCTTGATGGGAGCCGAGCAGGCTATCCGCTCAGCCACCGTGGCCCATCTCTGCGTGTAACTCTGCTGAAGAACACTGTGTACGCCACAAAGCCACCGAGCAATTAGAGACGCGACTATGACTGTCTGTGAATCCACTCCCACAGGAACCATAGCTACTTTTTGTCGTTCCTATCAACAGCTTTGCAGGCGATGTCTTGCTGCTGATTGCGGACATTTTGAACATTTGTAACTGTTATTAACATTCACACACCCCGAACGTTGTCCACATAGCGTCATATACAAGCAGTTTCATCAGAATGTCTTTAACAGTGTCTATGTTATTCCCGTTTCAACAGTGTAAACGATATTTTGGAACATCCGGTGCACTACGTTCAGAGTAACATTTTATGTAGTATATTCGAGGTTTCTTCACACTTTTTAATGAAACCTTTGAAAAATTACCCCATGTACAACTTATTTGTTTGTTTACTAAATATTTCATGTTTCACAGGTGCTTAATACATCTGTTAATATAACAGCGCCTTTTTTTTTATAAATTGAACTTTTACTTATATTTTCTATAAATTGTAATAATTAATTTATAATTAGCATGAATAAAACCAGGGAGAAAATAGGCGTGTTAGAAATAGTTCTTACGCAAAATGTTATTACACTTAATGCGCACGAATGCGGTCCATTGTCCCTTTGGTGTAATTTTCTAGACTCAGTTAAGGTTTGTCCGCATGAGGCGGAGGAATATCCTGGAAGTAAAAATTTAGCAGAGGAGTTGGAAGTAGCCATGAATGAACTATATGTAGCTTCTGTCCAGCGCTGTCTAATTTCTCTCAGGGCGTGCGTTAACATCTGAATACTACTAGCGGAAACGAACAAGGTTACTTCTGCCACAGGTTGGGAGGATCAGCGTTAAAAGTTTAGCAAAGCGAACATTTACGCCTCAAGGAGAGCACCAGTGTCGGCAAGGTGCCAGAAGTTCTCAATTTTCGACGTTAAAATAAAGGATTATTGCAATAATAATAAATTAAACATAAAATTACTTCTTGACTAAGTAAAATCTTCGTCTTTTATTATACACGTAACTTAAAATTATAATTACAAGTTACCTTTTGGAACACAGCGCAACTAGCGGCAGAAAGTTTCCCCAATGCCAAACTCTCCCATAATAATTCACGTTTTGTCCCTAACCTGATTAGAATTAACCTTAGTTTGACTGCAGAGGAATCTGTGGCTGGTGTCGCTAGCCTCACGCGCATGTGGTGAGGATGCAGATACGACAAACCCACGCATGTCCCAGCAGTCGACTACCACGTCGGCGCCCGCAATGATAAAGATGTTCATCGTCTTCATCCTTTGTTTGCGTACACGTGAGGTACCAAGCACCAAACAACAAGGTGCAGTGTAGGTCAACTACAGAGCACTTATCTCCGAAATTATGCGCACAGAGCTCGGGTACACCAGACAGCTAAATTATCCTATTTAATACGAACATATTCAAGTAGCCTTATTACGTGAACATCCAACACGTTCCTTATTTTCGAGAAGTTAACCACGAATTGCGTTGGCGAGTCGGGTGCAGTGTTAACACGGTATCAATAAGAGATTATGCCTCTATTTTCTCTACGTAACATAAGAAAATTGAACTTCAATCAGAAGTCACAGTAATTGGAGGCGTGTCTACTAACACACGTCAACCAGTCGTTGACTAAAACATAATATATATTTTTTTTTATATTTTTTTTTTGTAAAAATGTACAGCTTTCTACACTATAAGAGCGCGTTAATTCATCGCCTTAGATGGGGGCCGGCGTACACAGAATTATCAGTTTTCTTGTATTATCTTCATTTGTTGTTGTAGTACGCCTAAACTAGTAAAATGGCAAACAATTTTCGAGTCATTACATTTCGTCATATGAGAAATTTGTGTGTTGTCATATAAAATTTACTTCATATAAACGATAATTGGAGGTGAAACGTAAGGTATAACTATAAATAAGTATATAAAAATTTTGTATTGGCCGCGCGCATTTTTTTAGAGCACTCTTTGCACACGCCGACGCCGTGGTTCGGAGCCCACCAGTATGGCAGGTCCTCTGTTACTCCATTTCTCTGCATGGCTGTGTGACGTAAAACCCCAAATTGTTCTTTAACTCTTAATCCGTGCCACAATATCAACAAATTTATGCAACAGTACCATGAAGCTACTTTAAATTCGGGTTTGACAAATGCTGTTTTTACTTTCACGTTACTTTT
>NQII01003650.1:165226-269256 GCA_002778355.1 Clitarchus hookeri | reverse complement strand
TACACACACATTCGTACGCGTATAACTCCCGAAAAAATCAACCAATTTTAATTCTGTTTTTTTATAAACCTTCCCTTCGTTCCCACAAGTGTTTGTACACCTTACTTTTTTATCTGTTTTACCTGCAAAGGTACTAAAATCTGCAAGAAGCTAATTTTTACCATGCTTTCGCGTCAGGAAGCGCCTTTATAGACAGCTGTCTGTTTAAACATTTAATGTTGTTGTTCTCAGTGTTTTTTTTTTACATGTATACGTATAGTTGTATATATGCTTATACTTATTTCAATTAATTTCATAGAAAAGAATAGAACCAAAATCTTTTATGCTACAGCAACGCGTGGCCGGGTAAGCTAGTTTTCTATATAATTGTATAGTCTACTCTTTATGCAATACCTACTTTGCTTAGTTGAGTAGGTACGGATTTTCCCCATTCACATATCGACTCACGAGGCTAACAACTTCACAAGCCTCAACATTGGCTGTGAATCAAATACGAAATCAGAGCCATGGAAGAGTAGTCACCTGGCAGCGATTTCTATAATTTTTTAACTGTCTTAATATGCATGACTGTAAAATATTTAGGTATCTAAACGTAAATATACATATTATTCAGCCATAAGGCAGAATAAACATGGATGTCTCGCTCGTGAGAATCGTGCCTAACGATGTCGCTGGTCGGCGGGTTTTCTCGGGGATCTCCCATTTATCCCGCACTTGCATTCCGGTGCTGTTCCATGCCCAACTCTCTTCATATTCACTGGCTCTTGAAATCGCGTTGTTAATAGTCGCCCAAATATCTTCACTCCACTCAACGTCGATGCTATGAGATCGGCGCTAATTATAACCGGCTGGTCCACTCGAGACTGGACCAGTCCTGGCAAGCCCGAGGAGTAGATCGGCAGGTGAGGGAAGATGCGGTTCGAAGCGCAAGCCCTTCGGAAAAAAATCCTCAAATCCCGATTCTCCTCACTCAAGAATCTCTCTTAGGGAAATATTCCGCGCTTCGTGGACTGGAATCGAACCGGGATCTCCCTTAGGTAACAGAATTTTTAAGATAACAAATTATTTATAATTATATCACTTAGAAATATTTTGTGGAAATACGCTTAGCAAATATATGTGGTAAAATGTTTTGTTTTGTAGTGACAACTAAAGTTATTGCAAAAGGACTGCTTCATTGAAATAAGTTACAATCAATTCAACGAAAGCTAAAAAAATTATTTTGTGTTCACCACAAAATAAGTATTTTGTAAAATTAATGCAAACGTCCTTTTTAGCCTACATTCACAGGAAAACAAAGGCTTATGAGATCACTTTTCCGTATGTGTGTATAGGTGTGTGTTTGTGTGTGTGTGTCCGTTTGTATCACAGTCTCCCACGTCACTTAAATCTTTCGAACGTATGAACCGAATTTCACCAAACTCAGTACACATATAGCACTTAATAATTACATCTTACTTTTATAGTTTTCAACCACGCCAGGTGCTTGCTTTCAAAATTACGACCATTTTTCAAATTAAGGTGCTATATTATATCCTGGTAACATTCAGCCGATTTAAACCAAATTTTGTATGTTGAAAGTGCATCAGCATGAAAACTTAAATATTTTACATTATATTTTGAAAATTAGTGAACCAATTCTTGACAAATTGGGAAAATTACTAATACAATGTTAAGCTATTTAAGAATATGTAATTTAATAATCCATCAGTTATTTTCAGAATGCGTCCATACAAATATTTTATGTTTATTTGGTATATCTACCATAACATTAATCTAATTTCAGTCACTTTTTTATAGGTTGCAATTATCTACTGCAATCATCATACATGCCAACAAGTATTTTTCAGTCATTTTGTAAGATAGCACCACATAAAAAAATAAAAGTTATTTTGTCATATGTCGGAAAAAATCTACCAATTATTACCAAATTTAGCAAACGTGTTGTACTACGTTAGGCGATATAAACCCTACACATTTTAAGTGGGTAAGACACTTATTTCAAAAATGGCGATTATATAAATATTTTAGCTTACTATGACAAATTTACTAAACCGCGTAAACAATTTAAATTTAACTTAGAATAATAGCAGTATTTATTACATCCATAAAATGTGTCTACATGAAGCCTCTTTAGTCTGCCATTTTGTGAGATAGTGCAAAACCGATAGACATGAAGGTTTAATTTCATAGCTCGGGAAAAATTGATCGATTCCTGCCCGATTTAGTACCCAGCAGTACTTAGACAGGTGATGTAGCCGGTATGTTTTAAGGGAGACAGGCACTTATTTTCATAATGGCTGTGACATTGCTATTTTATCTTAGTATGCTCTATCGTCGAAACCAAGTAATCAATAAAACTTTTTGTTTGCTAGCAGAATGTGTCTACAAAGTCTCTTTTGCCCCTATTTCGTAAGATAGCATCACATGAAAAAATAAATATTTGTGTCCTATCTTTGTTAATAACAGATTCCTACGAAGTCTAGCTAACAAATGGCACTACGATATATCATGCAAATTTATATTATTTGAGGGTCATTCATTTATTTTCAAAATGAGTACTAATATGAAAGCTTAATACAGTATGCTATATCGACAAAATAACTAAAAAAACATTAACTTAATTTTTAGTGTTGGCGTTAATGTCGCCCACATCCATAATGGGGATCGTAGTCAGTAGTGTAGTTTGTGGCAAGATTTTTACGTTTTTCTTTAAATTTCTAAAGATTTTTCTCGATGTCGTAAAGTCACGAATCGGTGGTTGGCAAATCGCTATCATGCACTTGCATGGCAAGACGGTGACACGGAATTTGAAAAAATAAGCGACATACTCACCGACATGTTGTCCGTTGAGATGGACGGGGTAGTGTTCGTAGCATGTCTAGAACAAAGAGTATTTCTCAGTATTTACTGCAGTGCTAACATGAAAATGTACGACCTGCAAACTGATTATGATTGTTCATCACTAAAAAAATTAAAAGTGCGTTACACAATCATTAAAACACACTTGAAATGCATGTAAGAATTATTTTGCTTGTCTCTGCTTCAACGCTCTCGTCTTACGGAGGTAGACTATGGACTGTGAAGATGATGGCGACATGCTGGAAGACGAAAATGAGGTCAGCAACTAACGAGTAAAAAAAAATAACAATACAAGCTGGAAGACAAACATGTAAATGAGGTCAGCGGACATCGTAAATATAAAATGGAGAGGGAATTGAGGTAAAAATATCAGTTGAATTACAGCTCTGCTGTGTACACGTCGTGTCACAGCCGATAATAATGAACGCACTTATAGAAAATTGAATCGTTTTGTTCAGTACAAGAAATTTCCGACATAAAAGATCGGACAGAAGTACAACGCATCAGATTTCCAGGAGATTGATACGATCTACGGTAAAATGCTTATTAAACAATGACTTCGAGTACATTTACCAAAACGGTATGTTCAATTTATTCACCAGGACATGGAATATCTTAACAAGACCCTGGTACATATTACTTACAGAGGTATGATGCCTAACAGCCGTGGAAAAAATACACACATGTTAGACTTTTCGTGACGAGTATGTGCATCTCCTACAGAAGGAGGGAAGAAGAGGAAAATTTATACTTTTATTGAGCTACAATGTGTCGAAAATCATCCTTTAATTTTCGTATGTGATAGTGCCACGTCTCTCTCAGGAAGAAAATAATTCAGTTGAACTTCGACCTTCCTTCACAGCAGTGGAAAATTCCAAGATGGCAGCAAAGATGAAGATGGCGGCTAGTACTCTGGTCCTCTACCAGATTCTATGTGAAGGAATGACAGAGCAGGGGGTGCCTAGGTGAATGACAGAGCATCAACTGGAAAATTTTAGAAACAAGTTGGCAGCATGGAATGACAGAGCATGTAGTACCTGGTGGATAGAGGTCAAGGTCAAAGGTAGGTCCATTTGTCCACTGCCAGATACCACTGTCTAGTCTTCCAGTCATCTACTAGATGCAATGTGCGCTCGGGCATACCAAATCATACTACTCTCGCAGTCGCAGATTTCCCTTCCACTGGTCAGTTTTGTCGCCGCTCGTCGTCTATCGTTCGGTACTCAGCCACTCATCCATTCAACAACTATTAAACTCGCGGCCCGAAGATTTGTCGCAATATCTACGTTCTCCTGGCCATGACCTGGAAAGTTCGATGCGCCCCGTGTCATGCTTGGGGAAACTAGGGCAGCCAACCACTAGAAAATTCTTCATATAAATACAGAAACTCAATACAGCCAAGGTCAGCAGCAAGCGCAGCAAAAGGATTATCTAGTCGGCTCGCTTTTAGGTAATACATACCTGGCTCTTGGTTTAGCCCGCGCCTGTAATTCAAAACATTCCATTAACATGCCGCCGCCGCTATCATGTAACTGCTGTCCTTCACTTCCACTCTCTCGCACGGGGTGCAAAGAACTGACCGCGTAACAATATTGTGTTTCCTCCTCCTTTACAAGCCCTTATTAATCCAGGCTCTGCCATCGATAATCCATTCAATGAATTTAAAAAAAACCTCACTGAATTAAAATCACACTATTTACTCTAAAACATTTTCAAATGGGTTTTATATAAATAAATTCGAGCACGTATAAATCGCCGCGGTGTTTTTCTCCCAATTCTGCTGCTGTGGATTTAGTCATATCTGTGCGTTTCCACATCAATCAGGTCAGAGATAATTTTTATCTTGTCAATGAGCAGCCAGCTGATTGGTCTTTGACCATGAAGAAGGTATCAAATTGTCGTCTTCGAGATTTTTCACCATGCTTCCTTTCTGTTATGTATTCGCTACGTTGAAAAGATAAAAATGTTAAACCCTCTTTAAATCGTAAGAATTTCTGCTATATTTACTAAAACAAATAACGATGTGCGTGCAGTAATTTACCATTTTTACGATAGTGATGTGTAATATTTATTTTACTAGTTTTCTACAGTAATTTAAAAAAAAAACTTGATGATGTAAACTTTTTAGCGTGCTTTTAATGCAACACACACCTAAGAATTTTTTCATCTGTGAGTTCATCTAATTCACCGACAATTTGAATAATAATGACAGTCATTATATGGAGCTGCAGTGCCAATCGATAAACATGCAAATTTCACGGGCGCGTTATTCCGAAGTTACCAGGGACGTAGCATTTAATGGCAATGCGCTAGCGTGGCGGAGTTATTCAAATGTGACGTAAAAGCTGTAACACCTGACGCCGAAAAATTTGCATGATCCGACCCCATCTCTTTCATTCATCACCAAGAGCAGAGATAAATTTTAACAACATAATGCCTTTCCCAGGCGATTCTTCCACAGGTATGAACAATTTCACCAAATGCAATTTGAAACCACTATGATGTAACGTACCGTTTGTGTCGTCTGAAATGTGCAGTTAAACGTATCGGATACACAATGTTTTTTTAAATTATTTATTTAGCCTATAAATACAATTTTTTTTCTTTAAAACATATTCTAATCTTAAAGTTACGGCTTTCGTTTTGCCCAACACACACGCGCGTGCACACTACAAGTTGACTGGAGTAAACTGAGCACTTTTAGAAGACCTACATATGCTCTGTTTGACTGCCCAGTAGGTATCCTTCCGCTATCCGTAAAACTAACTTTTTCGCTGGCCCAGTAACTTCAACCATGCGTGGAGCCACGGTGGCAAAGCGGTTAGCCTGCTCGCATCCCACATAGGTGAACCGGGTCGAATCCCCGGCCATGTCACTCCCGGATTTTCGCATGTGGGAATCGTGCCGGACGATGCCGCTAGCCAAAGGGTTTTCTCGGGGATCTCCCGTTTCCCCCGCTTCTTCATTCCGGCACTGCGCTTTACTAACCTCAATCACCCTCATAGGCTCTCAATACCGCGCTGTGGAGAGCCGCTCAAATCTCTTCTGTCGCTCATTCATGCGCGAATCTAGGGAACTACGACATTGCTAGAAAAGAAAATATATTATTCTTGAGCTATTTTTTATTCTTACATGTAAAAAATGAATATAAACAAAAATAAAATAGACCTGATGTCAGTGTAAATATATTTAAACTTCACACTGTTCATACAGCATTCTGATATTGGAACTACTTTTCATGAATCGCTGCCAACTCAACTGAGAGCATACCACTAAGTGGAATCGTTATAATATTTGCAGCCAGAAACAGGAAATTATTCACATGGCCAGTTCTGATGAGAGCACAAATTAACACCTCAGCAGGGAGGCGGATACGTAAATGACATCTGGTTAGGGAACGGATATTTTAACTAACTCAGCTACTAACAAGGAGTTAATTTAATTTGATATACTTGGCTGGGAAATGCTTTTCACCACCTGTCTAAAAACGTATGGCTTTTAACAACTGGACATACACTGAGACGACAAAAGTAATGGGATACCTCCTAATATATAGCTGGATCTCCATTTGATCGCGAAGTGCAGCAACTCGACGTAGCATGGACTCAACAAGTCGTTGGAAGTCCCCGGCAGAAATATTGAGCCATGCTGTCTCTATAGACGTCCATAATTGCGAAAGTGTTGCCGGTGGGATTCATGTCGGACAATCATGGTGGCCAAATTATTAGCTGGAATTGTCCAGAATTTTCTTCAAACCAATTGCGAACAGTTGTTGCCCGGTGACATGGCGCATAGTCATCCATAAAAATTCCATCGTTTATTGGGTACATGAAGTCCATGAAAGGCTGCAAGTGGTCTCCAAGTAGCAGAACATAACCCTTTCCAGTCAATGATCGGTTCAGTTGGACCAGAGAACCCAGCCCATTCCATGTAAAAAAAGCCCACACCATTATGGAGCCACCGCCAGCTTGCACAGTTCCTTGTTGACAACTTGGGTCCATGGATTCGTGGGGTCTGCATCACACTCGAACCCTACCATCAGCTCTTACCAACTGAAATTGGGACACATCTGACCAAGCCACGGTTTTCCAGTCGTCTATGGTCCAACCGATATCGTCACGAGCCCAGGAGAGGCACTGTAGGCGATTTCGTGCTGTTAGTAAAGGCACTCGAGTCGGTCTTCTGCTGGCATAGCCCAGTACAGCCAAAGTTCGCCGCACTGTCCTAACGTACACGTCCGCCGTACGTCCCACATTGATTCCTGCGGTTATTTCAAGCAGTGTTGCTTGTCTGTTAACACTGACCATTCTGCGCACACGTCGTTGGTCTTGGTCATTAAGTGCAGGCGGTCGGCCACTGTGTTGTCCATGGCGGGAGGTTATGCCTGAAATGAGGTATTCTCGGCACACTCTTGACACTGTGGATCTCGGAATGTTGAATTCCCTAACAATTTCCGAAATGGAATGTATCATGCGTCTAGCTCCAACTACCATTCCGCGTTAAAAGTATGTCAATTCCCGTCGTGCGGCCATAATCAAGTTAGAAACCTTTTCACATGAATAATTTGGCTACAAATGAAAGCCCAACCAATACACTTCCCATTTATACATTTTGTACGCGATACTACTGCCATCTGTATATTTGCATATTGCTATCACATGACTTTTGTCACCTCTTTGTATTTATACAAGTGATTTTAACGTTTCACCTGACATACTTGAAGGTTTTTTTTGCTATATGATTTTAGCTTGAAAATTAACTGAGTAAGTAAATGTTGGATTTTAATACAGCGTGATCGGTTTGATAATTACACCGGATGTTTGAATATTACAAGCCACAACTGCAGGGCCATGTAGAGGACAATGAGACAATGACAAAAGTCCTAGTGAACCAGACGTTTCCGAGACACGACGTGGGCACACGTACAACCATTGCGCTATTACAACATTGCTCACGCCTTGTCTCCCAGGCACGAGGCGCTCGCGTCGAACGTCAACAGCGTTCCCTCGCAGAAGACAGCCAGGCAGCCGAGGTCCAGTCATTTGTGAGAGAATGCTTCGTGGTACAATAGCGCCGCCTCCCGTGCGTTGCCGTCAGCACGCCCGCGTGTGGAAGGGATGTCGGCCACCTCGTCGTTAGGAAATGCGTGGGGAGCCGCGACAATGGCTTCAAATGTTTATACGAGTGTGCGCCGCTGTTGACTTTCAACGTGAGGGATGGTACCTTTAAACACAAGGCATGAACAATGTTGTAATAACGCATTAGTTGCACGTAGGAGTCCGTCGTATCTCGGAAACTATTGGTTTTTGGTCCTTTGATATTTATTTTGCCATTATTTCATTATCACCTACACGCCCCTGCAGATTGTACCTATAATAGTGAAACAACCGGCATATATTAGGCGATATGAGTTTCAGAAAATGTATCATTATTTACCATTTTGATTTCAGTGAAAGAGTAGAAAACGTAGTAGCGACACACATGCCAACAAAAAAACTCTAAAATTTTTTTGTCGAGTTGGTATGTGGATTTTATCCCGATTCCTCACGAATGATCACGAATTTTGAAAGGAAACAGCTAAAAGCCAGCCAGTTTTTTATGTGGGTATTAAATCCTGCTAGACTCTTTAAAGATAGTCTATAATCTGAATGATTGGCAGACTGCAAATACTAAAGTTAGGAGAGACAAACATTTTGAAGGCTATGGTCAATAAATAAAATGTATTATTTGATATGTGTACGAAATACCGCTCAACTTGTGGATATTACAAATATTCCTTATTTACATAAACATTTTTATATCCCATTGTTTTTGCAATATGGCAAGTAAAAATCACCACTTGAGTGTTTTTGGGATGTACAGATAAAATAAATGGTAAACAATAATATAAAATTTAAGATGGTTGGCTAATGATCATATATTAATTTATTTAAAGGTATACATATATGCTTGGTAAAATGTATTAAAAAAATAATCATAAGCTGCTACAAATAGAAAACACGCAAACATTTTTTTTCTATTTCGAGCAAATTTTTAAAATTGCAAAAACATTTTATAACGTGATTTTAAACATTTCTTGACATAACATACGATATCATATTTAAATATGAATTATCTCATATTGGTGAGTTAGTTTTTATTGTTTGTACATCCCAGAAAAGCTAAAGTTGTGATTTTGACATGTCACTATGCAAATATTGTGCGTTATAAAATTGTAAGTTTCTTCTTAAGTAATATACAATATATCCCATGTTTTGCTAATGTGTACCTACTTAACGTGTATTCTATCCGCCATGCGAGTTATAGTGTTACATGGTGACAAAATATGTTCGGTTATGTTTTAAAGTTGGGAAAGTGATGTCGATTGAAGATACCTTTTATTGGGTTCCATAGTTGTTTTTAATTGTTTCAGAACATTAGTCACTTAACTCTAACTTGCATACGTGAATGAAAATTATATATATAGCCTAATAATATAGGTTATACATACTGTTACACCAATTTTTACACAACATCAGATATCGCAATGGCTTGTTTTCTTTCGACGGATTGCAACCCAGCTTCACCACAAAACTGCAATAAAAATATATACTGAGTCGTACTTTGTAATCACTCAAATATGTTGTGTTATAACTGCAAAATACTGTTATCTCCACAGCGTATTTAAAAATGTATACTTTAAAAGACTTGTTTGACGGTGACCACAGTAATGCTGTAATTTTTATTTGCCAATGACTTGCGTAGTCAGTTAAGGCTTTTGAACTTTGTCGTACGCGTCTTTCAAATGATGGAGGTGGAACGGTTATACCGTATAGCTGATTAAACTAAAAAAAAAGTGTATTTCTTTATACTATGACGAATTATCCGTAGTTTATTACGGTGCAAAAGAAACTGCTTCAGCACGGCCACTTCATTTAATTCGTCCCTACGTGATAACATCTAGTTAAAATTTAGGGGTGCCGCAAGATCATTACCAGCGAAATGAGATGTTATGGGAGAGGCAACAGGATAGGCGCTTGGGCTTGCATGGCAATCATCATTTAGGGTCCATAATGATGCATCATGCGTGATGCGCGGGAAAGGTTAATGCGTAAAATAACCGCGTCACATGTTGTTCATACCTTCGTTAATGTGCACGTCATGGCATCGCCCTGCAACAACATCCATGATGAAATATCTCATTCTGAAAATAATTTCGTGTTTCGGGTTTGTGGAAGAAATGTTAATGGCGAGTTTTTTTTTTAACCTTTCTAGTTCAAGTCTGACGTACAAGGAGCTGCGTAACTGATTTCTACGCACTTGTCGTTAGGGCCGCACATTGCACTGAAGTGTCACTCACTTTACGATAAAACTGAACTATTATAGCTGCGGGACCACTGCAATATAGGAAATTCTTACAATATGTGACATTTTGCGATGTTGACGCCACTGAGTATTCTGTGATACTGTATATAACCCGACATTGGAGTTATTGCGTTATTGAGGCACGTAACTAACTACAGATGCGTTAAGGTTAAAAATTAATGAGTTATTTGCAATGATGTTCACTGTGAATAGGGGAAGAATAGTTCCATATTTCAGTGCCTTATTTAGAATATTATTTTTGAACGGGTGAATATTGAAATTGAATTAGTTTTGGTTTGTAGACATTAAAGCAAATACGAATTATTGAAATCTCAATATTCACATAAAAGGAAGTGTCCTCACTCACTGACTGGCTTAATAATGCTCTGTCCTAAACTAGAAACGTGAATTTTGTCATTCGGCACCCTTCTGGTATACGTAACCACTAAGAGGTATTTTCTTTTNGTCCTAAACTAGAAACGTGAATTTTGTCATTCGGCACCCTTCTGGTATACGTAACCACTAAGAGGTATTTTCTTTTCAATTCGGCCATTAATTGGTAAAAAGGGGTTATATATGTTATCCCGGATTTCTTGTTTCCTACCACTTAAACCCGATGCGATACCGCAGTGCAGTATATTTTTTTTATCACAGTGATTCTTACTTCAAAGTACTAAACATGCAAAAGCCTAGAAACTTTTTTCAATATTTTCAGAACTTCAGCACTTAAAGAGGTGAAAAGAGGTAAAATGAGTTTAATGGAATCGTCAATAACTTTTAAACCTGGTGAGTTGCGGGCCAGCTTCTTGCTTCAATATACTACAGATACAAAAATGTTTGTTTAAAAAATATCGCAATGTTGTACGTTCAACACTGTGGAGTATAACGGGGGTAAATTCTGTTTCCAGGTAATCATCAATACCTCCCTAACCTTTTGAGATACCTACGTGCGTTTCGCTTCAAAATACTGCAAATATAAATTGCTTTTTTTAAAAGGGGTGAAATATGTTTTTACAAAATAGTGAACATCTCTCAAACAAAAAAAATATTTCGGCTTGACTTTTTCTACTAAACGCTACATACCTTACACAATTCCTAAAAACATATTTCAGATAGCCTATTTTTGGATAGGCTATTCAACACTTAACGGGGCGAAAGAGGGTTAAATATGGTTTCAAGGGATCTTAAATATCTCTTAAATCCGATGAGAGACAGTCTACAATAATGCCTAAAAACAAATGCAGTATTCCAGATGAAAAATTCTCATTGGAANACGCAATAATTCAATTTTATTTCAAATTCCGAACGGGCGTAGCTGTGCGAAATTAAATAGTTTCTATCGGCCACAAACAAAATTTTAATGGCAGAACCAAAGAAATAAAAATGCATTTACTTTAAAATGGTTAAATACAACAATTTAAACTACGGGTGGGTAAGGTTGCGGGTGCAGCTAGTTTAAACATACTTATGACTTGGAGTTCTACATTTCCACTCTATCAGCTCACGAACGCTACTAATACCACTTAGTCTGCGGGCATATCCATTTATACACCTGGCAGAGGATAACACAAAGAGCGATAAGAACAGCCTTGGTAAGACTTTCAGGAGTTTTCACTAAACCGAGGACCCAACGAAGCACGACCTAGCCATATAACAAAAGATGTTCATACTATCGGGCCGTGAGAGCACTCAGATCACTCTTCGCTCGCCTCGCAGGAGCTACCGAGGAAATGAAAAAGAATTTGAGTGGGAAAAGGGATTGTGGCGGTGGATGGGGATGGGGAAGTTGCGTTCGGGTTGGGTGAGCAGAAGAGAGAGTTTCAGGAATGGCTGCCGGAATCCCCGCTCGGCTGTAATGCGTTACATGGAGACTCGCTGAACTAACTCCCAGATCGTCTATGTAAACAATAACGTCAAGACTGAATCCTCCAAAGCCGGCTGCAAGAACAAAACATTGTCGCAGGCCTACCTGAGAGGCGTTTATTTTTACTAGTGTATATGTTATGCATAAGTGTCGGTAATTCTACTTTGAAAGTACCCATGGGGAATTAAGACATGCATCATAAACTTTTAGCCTTTCGCCTTTTTAATTTTGCTGACGACAAACATTTCAATTTGCACTCCAGCTCTATATCGGTCAAATTCCTTCCAGAAAATTGTATGAACTAACGACTTTTGACATAGTTACTATAAAACAAAAATGTTCTGTGCCCTTTTTTCCCCAAGCACATGAAATTTCTAAAACAGTGTGACATGTATGGAATTTACATGATTTAAAAATTGTAAGTCCCTGAAAGCTGCTTTTAAACGAAGTTTTTTAGAATAAAATGAAAAGTGGCTAATTGAAAAGAAAATCCCTAAAGTGAGGCACTGGTTTTCTTCAGTAGTTATAAAATGTCCCTAAACCGTGAACTTCTAAACGTGCGAATACTTACATCCGACATCTGAAGTGCTTCGTCTGTTGAATTCCTGAATATTATACATATACATTATTTTTATTTTAACAGGGGAATTTAAATGGTATTTCAATTATAAGTTTTGACCGTGCGCCATTCCACATCTTTGTTGTTTGTCGCTAAATATCCACAACATGATACAAATAAACGTGCACACACGAGGATTAATTGCTGACAAATGTGTGCGCAACGCAACGTTAATTTCGCAGTCGAACTCTCTCCTCATATGACATTTAATATGTTTTTCTGTGTTTTCATATGCTGTCTCCGTTGGTATGTCCAGATTTATTTGCATTAATTTTAATGTACCGTTCTTATAGTTCCCTCGTTTAATTACTTATTTTGTTGAATTTTTTGTCTTGTTTGGTTAGTAATTACTGGCATAATGTTTTCGGTGTTATTATTAATTGTGTAAAATTTACATACCCTCGATGGAAGGTTCGCTTAATTTGTTCTGGTGTGTAAGTGATTTGCATCACTTTCTGGGATTTCATTCAATAAATTACGCCTACGGCAAAAATTCGTCAAAGAACGTATGAGTGTTTATACCTTCAGAGTGGTGGTCTGTACGAGTATAATCCTTTACAATTCTATTTGCATTTTGACCAATAGCAACTATTTTCAATTGAGAACCACTTTGGTTCCCGGCAGGCTTTAGAGGTGGAATGGCTATATATTTAAATAAATTTGTCATCTTTCAATAATTAACGCAACCTAATGATGTCATCAGGTACACTCAACGACACGATTCCCATAACAAATTACTCTAACATGTGAACCCATATATGATATGGTGACTGAATCCACGGAATCGGTTAAGGATATGGGAGTTTCAGAGATAAACTGGTTATCTTAACGAAAATTATGAGGCAAAGATCAGCACAGTCGTCCGTATTATTTGCATTTTTGTCTGTTTAATATGATTCAGAAGTAGCAATTTGCAAATACATGTTTTAGCTGTATTGGGGGACTCCAAAATAGTGTTATTATATGAGTTATGTCACAACCCAATTGAAGTAAGTGATATTTGGTAACACATTTCTTAAGGGTAAACACTTTCAAAAGTTTAACGAATTGTAAGAAATTGTTCGCATATTTACCGCATCGGAGTATAAGTTTAGCGAAAGAACGTGAATGGTTCAGTTTTTACCTCATACATTCATGGTAGCATTCCTACATTTCATAAGTAAAGAGTGAGTGAGAGAATGAAGAGATTTGTGCAGTTCTTAACATCGAGGTCTTGAGAGCTGATGAGGGTGAAATGAGGTGTGTACGGATTATGGCCCCACGACGGGAAATAACAGACTTTGAACGCGGAATGGTAGTTGGAGTTAGACGTATGGGACATTTCATTTTGGAAATTGTTAGGGAATTCAACATTCCGAGATCCACAGTGTCAAGAGTGTGCCGAGAATACCTAATTTCAGGCATAACCTCCCACCATGGACAACGCAGTAACCGACAGCCTGCACTTAATGACCGAGACCAACAACGTGTGCGCAGAATGGCCAGTGTTAACAGACAAGCAACACTGCTTGAAATAACCGCAGGAATCAATGTGGGACGTACGACGGACATGTCCGTTAGGTCAGTGCGGCGGCGATCTTTGGCTNCAGCCGACGCACATCAGACAAGGAGAAAATATGCTGATAAGAAATAGTCCCTACATTAATTAATACATATTATTTTACGTGATCATAAAACAGCGGTTTTTAGTGTTAGAAACTAAACTTCGTACTGAAGTAAAATTTATAGGCGTTCAAAATTAAAGGCACATTAAAAAGATCTCTATCCAAATGAAATGCAATTTCAAAACCTATTTTCACGTTTTATCAACTCTCTTCAATCCTGCTTTCCATACGACCCTGCTATTAATTCCAAAAGTATACAGAAATATTGCATAATAGTGTTGAATTATTTTTGCTAATAATTTGACGAAATATATTTCAAATTCGTGTCGTTTATAGCCAGTAATAGAAGAACAGTTAGCTTTAAAAAGACGCGATCTATTGAGCAAAGTGAGCGGCTCACACCTCGCTCTTGACATGCTGTGCGCGCATCTATCGGATCTTTTTCGAAACATTGCCAACCAGAAAAGAATAGCGTTTGTGTGCTATATACACAGAGGTGACAAAAGGCATCGGCTAGCAATATGCAAATATACAGATCGCAGTAGATTCACGTACCAAATGTATAAATGGGCAGTGCATTGGTTGGGCTTTCATTTGTAGTCAAGTGATTCATGTGAAATGTTTCTGGCGTGATTATGGCCCCACGACGGGAAATAACAGACTTTGAACGCGGAATGGTAGTTGGAGTTAGACGTATGGGACATTTCATTTTGGAAATTGTTAGGGAATTCAACATTCCGAGATCCACAGTGTCAAGAGTGTGCCGAGAATACCTAATTTCAGGCATAACCTCCCACCATGGACAACGCAGTAACCGACAGCCTGCACTTAATGACCGAGACCAACAACGTGTGCGCAGAATGGCCAGTGTTAACAGACAAGCAACACTGCTTGAAATAACCGCAGGAATCAATGTGGGACGTACGACGGACATGTCCGTTAGGTCAGTGCGGCGGCGATCTTTGGCTGTACTGGGCTATGCCAGCTGAAGACCGACTCGAGTGCCTTTACTAACAGCACGACATCGCCCGCAGCACCTCTCCTGGGCTCGAGACCATATCGGTTGGACCCTAGACAAATGGAAATCCATGGCTTGGTCAGATGAGTCCCAATTTCAGTTGGTAAGAGCTGATGGTAGGGTTCGAGTGTGGTGCAGACCTCACGAATCCATGGACCCAAGTTGTCAACAAGGAACTGTGCAAGCTAGTGGTGGCTCCATAATGGCGAGGGCTGTTTTTACATGGAATGGACTGGGTCCTCTGGTCCAACTGAACCGTTAATTGACTGGAAAGGGTTATGTTCAGCTATTTGGACACCACTTGCAGCCATTCATGGACTTCATGTACCCAAACAACGATGGCATTTGTATGAATGAAAATGCGCCATGTCACCGGGCCACAACTGTTCGCTATTGGTTTGAAGAACATTCTGGACAATATTTAGTGAATGAATTGGCCACCAAGATCGCCCGACACGAATCCCATCGTACAATTATGGGACATAATCGAAAAGTCAGTTCGTACACAAACTCCTGCACCGGCAACACTTTTGCAATTATGGACGTCTATAGAGGCAGTATGGCTCAATATTTCTGCCGGGGACTTCCAACGACTTGTAGAGTCCATGCTATGTCGAGTTGCTGCACTTCGCCAGGCAAAAGGAGGTCCGACACGATATTAGGAGATATCCCATGACTTTTGTCGCCTCAGTGTATAACAAATTTACAAACATGTATCAATAGTTTTATTTTTCGTGAGCTCTGCATAGTTTTTAAAGTAACATATATTTCGTGTACAGCGATTTTGAGTACTTGTAATTCCTATTCGGCTGGTGATCGTTCGTCTGCGTAAATTATATGCCACATTGTTCTCCCGGAAACCCATTTCCTTGTTTCCGAAGAAAGTGGGACATGCGTGAATAGTTTTTAAACAATTATAACGTTATTTCACATCGCATATTTCCAACTAGAAAATATTAGCTGTAACGTCCAAAGTGTGATTACAGCTACTACTGCCGTCTCGCAAATGTTAACCCGAAATAACTATATCGGACAAATTAAAAAAAGACTTAGCAAATATTTAATTTTTGCAAGGTTTCATATTTTTTCTCTTATAACGTAATATTTTTTTTAGACACATGTGAGTCTAAAATATGTCAACATTGGTTCAGCATTACAGTACAATGGCAAGTGGATTAGCTGACAGCATGTTGGTAAAAAATACAGCATCCACTTGACGCACCAGCTGATGGCGAAAGGATACATAAACGAAAAGTTAACATTGGCGCTACTTTCGTCGAACTGTCAGAATCTCGCCAACTTACATGCGAATGACTATACGTAGGTACGTTATCCACTTCGTGTAGCAGAAACGCTCAACATTCCTACAAGGTAATCAAAGAAGTTCTTGCCATTTAAGGTCGTCAGAAACAAAAAATATAAAGCAAGTGTCACATAGCATTATACCTCAAACTAATTCCCATCGGCATCCAGTGACTTTCACCTACATGCCTTTAGCTGCGCAAGGCCCTGGCGGTAAAATTCGAGGGTTTTGGACGCAAAGAATTGCTTGAGTGCCTGCCACAAGTCCGCTTTTTTTTATTAAGGATTTACCAGGAAGTTGGTTGTCCAGGGAATTGAAAAGGCGATAATCTGTTGTCCCAAGGTCTGGCAGTACGATGGATGACGCAGTGTCTCCCAGTGACGTCTATGTGTCGTATCTCTGCCACCCACGCCACATGTGGCCTGGCATTGTCGTGAAGGAACAGTACACCCTTGCGATTAGCCAATGCTGGTTGCTGCTTCAGTGCCTATTGCACACGTTCCAGATGCTGCGAGTACAGGTCCTCAGTAATAACTTGCCCGTTGGTAGCATCTCGTAGTACGCCGCTTGGCGACCAGCCCACCAGATACGGAGCACGATGGTGTANGCTCTTGTGTGAGTGTGCCGATGATCTTGTGGTGTAAGGCACATGGTCCCATGGAGACAATCAATGTGTGGCACGCCTGGGAGTGCCACACAGGACAGACTGTCACTCGTTGTTGCTTGTTGACTTCCGACAGAGTGTGATGTCTCCACTTGTTCAACTCGAACGCCTTCTCAATGCGGTGCATTTGAAGTCTGACTATTTCATCAGAGGTTTGGAAGCGTTCGGCAAGCTCACCGCATGTTCGGCTACTTTCTTATATGGCCCCCATCTCAAGGACTCGTCATCCAGGACCTGTGTCCGCCCACTTCAGGGTTCATCACAAAGTGATAGTTCTACCATCGTGAACTTCTGGAACCAATGCCTGACAGTGCGTTCATTCACAGCATTATCCGCGAAGGGCGTACGTATTCGGCGACTTGATGCGGCTGCGGACAAAGCTCCCTTAGTCATAAAACAGACAACCCTAAACGAGGTCCTTCGACACATCCAATTATCTTCGCCATTTCTCGTGCTACGACGTCTGCGATTGTGACACGCGCCTGTATTGGTCAAGGTCAATGTCCCCGCTCCCACCCCGACCGCTTCTCTGGTACGTTACGTACATATTTCCGTATCAGTCATCACTTATTGCCAAGCTACATCAAATACGTCAAGGACTTGTTTAGTTGTCTCATATATATGCATCCTAGTATGGGGTATGATGGCCATATTATATATGGGTTAAAAACTTCCATTGCCGTTTAGGTAGTTTACTATAATATTTCTACAGTGTATAAAATTTTGGATTTAATAGCATTGCAGCGCATTTCAAACGGAATGTGTGTGGGCATTTCGTAGTTTACCGCGCACACTTCAAATGGAAACGACTTGTGATGGTCTTTCTATTTTACTCCCAAGCGCAGCTGAGCAGAACTCCTTTACGCTCGCGCAACTGCCCGAGAGCGTTTTGTCTTTGCTGTGATTGGCCAGAGGTTCTAGGTGTTGCCAATTCACCAGGGAATAACCTGCGTCATTGATGATCGTTTTCCTGTGTAGATTCTCCGCAGCGCAGCATTTACCGTCAGTTCCACTATCACATTTCTGTCGTGGTGTTAAAAATACTGCCAGTTTACGGGATTCTTCTCAAGAATTTCCCATTACGTACGCGAATGTTGTCGTTTCATTCATATATGGACTCCCTTCCAGTTTTGGAAACCAAAGTTTCGTGAAGTGTCAGCTGTACAAAATTGAAAAAAAAAAAATTGTTACGCATATTTTTACAGTAGGTGGTACTCGCCAAGACTAAATAAACTTACTTTCATATATACGCACGAATTTTTGTGTGTGAAACTCGGCTGTTGGGAAGTCACTATAGAAGTTACCGTGTCGTTGCCATTCTTTATCAGAAGTCCTTGCGCCCTTCGTCTTACAGGACCATGTGCTCTTGTGAACAAATTGGCTGTTCTCGAATTTACGCTCATGCTTATCTGTACGTTTCCAATTGTTGTGGCGTACACTAATGCTTTCAATTTTATATAAAGCCAAACATTTAAATAACAGGTAAAGAGGATCCCACGCATGCCGATAATGCACAATAATGAAAGTTCCTGTGCTGACTACAAGCAAACATTACAATTGAATATGGTTCAGATTCCATGTGCACTTCTTCCCCATGCAAAGGAAAGCTTTCGAGTCTTGACCAACGCTGTCAGAATATGTGATAATTTTTGCTAAGAGTTTGTGCAAGCTTAACAATTTTGACACAACAGGAAATGTTCTTTGACTTTGCTAACATTAAATAAGTTGCGTTCACAACTAGGAAACTTTGATATTGATAATGTTATAAAATATGTGGTAGTGATACGTGGGTCAATAACTACAGTAATTTCGATCTATTGGTAAAAAAATATGTGCGATCGCTATTCGAATTCCGAAAAATAAAGAAAAAAACTTTTACGGTAAGTACCAAAATCTTGAGAAATTTATGTTTGTGCGAAACTAGCGCCTGTCCTCGAAAAAAAAATTTCTAAATCTGAAAAAATTTAATTATTGTCATTATTTTAAAATGCATTTAATTTTTAAAGTGTGGGGATGTGTTCACAAATTGCTCCAGTACGTAAGATTAAGGAGAGGGCAATTTAATGATGTCCTTAAATATTTCCCATTATCCTCTTTATTAAAGAATCAGTAAATTATTTCGCGGTAAGTCTCCCAAACAGAGCAAGCACAGCGCCGCTGGAAATGGTGAGCTTCCTAAGTGTTCCGGAGCCAAGAATAGGTGTGTTCGGATAAGAGTGGGGATCCGGAGGTATAACAGAGGAAGCCAGAATGGCGCGAGGAAAGCACACAGGAAGGATGGAGAGGAAGCCGAGGATTATGATAGCAGTGAAGGAATTCCCGTGTAGAGCAGTTAAAACGACACCGCGAAGCGGGAAGGTTAGAAACCATTTAGGAAGAGAGGCAGTAGCTGAGGGAGAGGTGAGTGGAGGAGGTGAAAGGCAAAACCACAGCACAGGAGGACAGGATGAGGAGTTGGCATTCACTACACTATAGACAATGATGACAGACTTCACATTTTGAGAGTACGAGGTCGAACAATAGAAGTGCACATGTTGCCGTCTTGAATTGATATAAAGTATTTCAGTGCGTTATCTCTCTCTCTCTCTCTCTCTCCCTCTCTCTCTCTCTCTCTCCCTCCCTTTCTGTATATATACGACACTTTTCCCTCTTCATCGTCACAAAAATGTCCATTCAAAATTGTGGTCGACTTCAGTTGTATATCCTCTTAGAAGACTGAGCTCACAATACAAGAAAAATGAGGAGAAAGAGGGCATTTGAATTCGAATCTCGTGTGAGATGTTTACATAAATGCCACTTTTAGTGTTAAGTATATGATTTGTTCCTGATTAGCCGATTAGCGTAAACAGAGTGCGTTTAGTACAGAACAGTAAAAAAAAAAAAAATTCACAACACATTGAATTTGTACAACATGATTTTATTGCGGTATGAAATATTTCGAAGATCCTATCCCATTTACATATTATGTCGTGTAAACTCATTTACTTGCCATGTGTTGTAGAAAGGGTAAAAAAAACGGTTGGTACCCCGCAAGTCAAAACTATCACCAATACAGACAGCGTCTTTCTTTGGGTAATGCTACCAATTGTTGCTGGCACGCCAACGTTTCGTAATTGGCTGCTTCAGAGCCATAAACCAACAGAAACTATTTCCATAGTCCCAGTTATAATAAGGCATTCGCAAGTACTTGTCGTCTAAATACCTCCTCTGTTACACACCTGAAACGAAAAATTAATGTACAATGTAAAGTGTTAAATATTTTATGGCAAAATAGGTTGCGTACTGGAAGAACCACCGCAACCTCCGTAGAGGTGGTATTGGGTATAGAGTGAGTATGCGAGCTGTACAGTACTCAATCCGTGTGTTGCAACGTTAAACATACCTTTTAATTTATATAAAAGTGATGTTGTGTTGAAAATTCGAACGTATACTAACACGCCCATCGATGTTTGCTATGTGGCTTCGGCAATACTGCATTGGCGTTGGGCGATTTAATGTCATGGGCATGCGCAAGAGATGAAACTCCGATCTCCCTCGTCTTTCCCCTACAGTAACCTCAGGCTTGATAGGAGCTGCGGTGCTGCGGTGTTATAGGTTGTTCAAGCAATTAAGAAATCAGTCTTTGAACGATGTAACTGTCCCTTCCTCTATATAATTTAACAGGCACACCGAGTGCCTTACGCGCAATGAAGTTGGTAACGTCATTGCAAAATGGTTCAATTTCACCTGTGGAGTTTAATGGCAATGGTTAGTTCATGTTATTATGACGGTTTGATTGGACTGTGTCCATTGCCGACCATGAGACTAAATAAACACACACAGAATCAGCTAGACAAAAATGAAAAAAGATTTTTACAACACCACGGACAGATAATCAGGAAAATCTTTTTCCTTGTCAATAGAATATTAAAACTTCAAAAAGACGGACGGACAACTTATTTTTACAAAATAAGCCAGACAACAAAAAGAAAACCAAAAGAAAGGACAACAGGATAAAACAAAACACCACAAAAGTGAACAGAACAGAGGAATAAAAAAACGCAAAATCAATGGTAACGGCTAAACTATAAAAACTCAAAAAGAACACGAAAATAAAACAATGAAACACAAGTCAGGAAAGTATTCCTTCTCAGATTATAAAACCCAATAACTCAACACAACGAACAACGCAGAAACCACAAAAAATAACCAGAGGAAAGAATAGATAAACCAACAGAGTACACAGAACCACAAAAAAAAAATTATAAATTTTCACGACGTTTAGGGGCCTGGAATTTGTCCCTTTCTTCCGATGTGACACAGGAAGAACAATCGCAGTGGACTGAACTGAGGTGGAAAAAAGGTAGTGTAGATACGATTATGGCACTCTTCCGATCCAACCAATAGGAGGGCAGGTAGTCTCTGATTGGTGATGCTTGGAAAAGTGCTTGCTGATTGGGCAGAAGTGCTATGGAGTGGAAATTGCGGGTCTAATTCGAAGTGAAATTTCTTCATTTTGCACAACAAAACTTAGTTTTTAATTATTGGTAGCCATAAACCTATTTATTCTATGCTCTTTTGACTTATGACATTATTATTGTATTTGATGAAAGTCTATTATTTGATTTTTATTTATATGGCATTCTGCTCTTTAGCTACGGGTACAGAATTTTCCTGCATAATATTAAGATTATATGACCAGGGGTGTTCAGCTAGTTTCGATTTTTCTTTTTCACCCTGTTTAGTGTTCTTTTTGTGTTCCTTGACACGGGTGGACAGTGGCCGGCCTGTTAAGCCTATGAGCACATTGTCGCACTTACAGGGAATTTGATAAATACATTCCTGTGTGTGTTGTTGATCACTGGCGGGTTTTCGTTTTGTTAGTATTGTTTTAATTGTTGTAGTAGGTTTCAAGGCAGATCGTATATTGTGTTTCTTAGCCAGTCTTCGTATTTTTTCTGATAGTCCTTTAACATATGGAATAACTGCAGTAACTGCAGGAGGTTCCATTTTTTTCTGGTTTTGTGCTTATTGAATTATTAGAATACATTATATGTTTAATGAATTTGTGTGGATAGCCAATAACCTATATGCAAATTACATTTAAACATATTTCTATGAGCAACGTCGGAGCAGCCGAAGCAAATAATCGGTTTAACTGTGATGACGAACCAGTTTAATTTATAAAATAATGTGGCGTATTTAATAATTGTAATTGATGTGAACGTGTACCACGTCTATTACAGTGGTTGTTAGTATATTTAAACCTGTTTTTCTAGAAAACTTATCGTTTTCCAAGAAGAAAACTATTACAATTATAGGCGTTAAATATGTAGATATAATTTATATAATCGGATCCATAAACAAAATGACACCGTAGAAGTTTATTCAGCATGATTATTTCCTGGAATAATACGGAAATGAATTCAGGCACATTGTCAAACATGATTCCTTTAAATTTGATTACCTAAACAATAAAATTATGTTTCCCGGATGTGATTACGTAAAACGTTTTCAGTTATTTATCAGGGAACAAATAATAATTAGTGATTTTTTTTTTATATTCCATGCATTTTTCGAAAGTAATTTGTTGTGTACGTTCGTGATNCCGCACGCCACAAGTAATGTGGATAAATAGGTTGGATTATCCTTATAGGCTGTTCACGGTAAAGTGAGAACTTTTGAAGCTCTAGTTACTTTTCCTTTCGGCCCACTTTTTATCCTTTGTCCATATTTTTAAATAAATATTACCATGTAAGCAATAAAAACAGTGAGAATATTCCACCGCACTCGAAAGACAACGTCTAAGGCTAAAATAAAAGATATTTATTGACTATTATTCCAAATGAAAGGGCTTTCAAAAGTGCTCACTTTACCGTAAATAGCCTATAGTAATCAATGATTCTGATGCCCTTTCAGTGTAGAGAACATCATCCCATGTGAACGACTGATAAGATGGTGTTTAGTGTAGGCCAATGACACGTATCAAATGTGGTTAACTGATTTTAATCATTTCTGAGGTAAAAAAAAAATTACAAAGGTGTTTTAGCTGTAACCGTGGAGAATATATGTGAAAATAGGTTACATTAAGTTGCCGTAAATCACAGGTTTGCGTAGTGTTTGACACACAAGAGAATGGTGTTAAACGTTTTGTCCAACACTGTTAAAGAAAATTATGGGATTATTCTGAACGCCGTGTAACAAACACAGGCAACATTGGGGTAGAAACTAATCAATAAAATTAAAAATAACTGTTTCAGCACTTTTGTTTCCTTTAATTATGTTATAAACCTAAGCAAATATGAAAGAAGCCTACCCTACAATCATAACAGTTTTTTCCATGACAGTTTAACGTAAAACTCAGCCTTTTTAAAGTGAATTTGAGAACGAAATTTCTTTAATGGGTGTATGTCGTAAAGGCGAGGATTGTGTTAGCAAGGTCAATCGAATCGCCTACTTGCGCCCGCAGACTCAATTAATTCTTGTGGCCATTGAGATTGAAGTTGTATGAATGTATTCCCGGGGGAAAAAGGATTACCACTGTGAGGTTCCAAAAAAGGTACCGGTTATATAAAGGAAACATCACAACAACTAGCCCCCGTATTGAAACAAATACGTTTCCTTATAATCGTATATATGTGTAGGAATTACAGTGCGTATAATTTAACATTTTGATCCGCGGAAATAGGTGCATTACCAGACACTAGTACATCATTTTCTGCGTCCGCAATAACCAGCGGTTTGCATACACCATCGCCGTTTCTAGTACATGCAAAATGCTCACAACTTCTACAAGGGACACGTTTTATTGTGGGACCATCATTCCCTCTGCTAACTAAAATCCAGCATAATATGATGATAGAACTTGGCAAGGATAACGAAAAGAGTTTAGGAGATAAAAGCACTTTATAAAACTTCGCACTGTAATATGGAGCTGGTACACTGTTAGAAAAAATGTCCGTAAAATTACGGTAAGTACCGGTTACAAATTATTCAGACATCTGCGTGAAATTACGGGCTCTTCATTTTCTTCTACAATGTTCTCTCCGTAAATTTCATATTAATCTCTGCAAATTCACGGGACGTGTTCATAAACTTGCAAGAAGTTTTTTGGTAATCTGCTCTTTATAAAAAGGGGTACCAGAAACCTTTTATTTTGTGATTGTTTCACTGTGTTTAAAAATTACTATAAGACACTTTAAGGATTTTTGTCCGGTATCGGGATTTAACTTGGAAATAAAACCTAACGTCGAGTGCATTATACATTAACCTGCTACGCTTTTACAGGAAGTAAATAGGGTTGTAAATACGGGATTTATGTAGAATGATGTATGTAACTCTCTTAGTTTCTAGTCATGTTAGAGTGATTGCGAGTTTTTTTTTCCAGGTTTACAAGCAGGGGCATGAAAATGATATTTGTTTTCGTGATGTGTTTCACTGTGTATAACGGAGAAATTAAAAGAAGTTTAATTTTTTCCTGTAGTGGGATTTGACCACAAATCGGAAAATTAACACACAATAACTCGAATCACTCACATACCACAACTTTACACGAGGAATTTCACAAAGGCGGATTTTACACGAAATTGACGAACGCGCCTCTCTTAGTTTCAAATCCGGTTAGAGCGCTTGCTATTTTTTTTTATTTGCGGTGTATAAATCGAAGTTACGAAAAAAATAGTTTCATTTTCGTTATGTGCGTGTTTCACTGTGTATACAGAAGTTATTGCTCTGTAGTGGAATTTGAACAATAATCAACGAATTGGCAGTCAATGAGTGGTTCGCCACACCCTGTTACTATTTTACACGAAGTAGTATTTAAAAAAATTGGATTTTATACGCCTCTAGTATCATCGGCATTGTTCGTGTCCCAAAATCGAAGCCATAAGAATACGGAGAGCTTCCGTATTTTATATTTACGAAGCTCATTTTCTTTATTGGTTGTTGCGGAGTGCCTTTCCGAAAATCAATTCTACATCTCCGTAAAAGTTTCCGTAAATCTACTTAAATTTCTAACAGTGTAGGTAAAGTTTATTTGATCATTGTAGGAATGAATATAACACCAACTTTATATTTTGTTTGTTGTATTCTGCCGGCAAAGGAATTCAAACAAGTGTGAAGTTGGCATTTATTTCAAACGTGTGATGACATTCTCCTTCCTGAGACCTGCGTACTCGCCGGATGAAAACATCTGAAGTCGTTTGGGATGAAAAATAGTGGATTATCACGTTTCCAGCTTTCCAGTGGCGCAACAGGTAAAGTTATAATTGTGTGGCCGTATTTTTTTTACAGCCCCCGCCGTTCGTGAAAAAAAGGTCCGTGTCGAACGCTTCGATTCGATTTTAAACCGGAGAAATTATTTTGGTGTCACTGGCAGAACTACGCGATTCTACGACAGCGTGGCCAGCACAGAACTGGAAACCTTTTAACACTGATGTACTATCATTACATGCCGTTACGGAAGCATCGTGAAGGATGGAAAACGCTAAGATCTCAAAGGATGTGCCACGGCACATCCATGAGCCGTAAGTTATTCATTGGTGTGCCGCGAAATGTTTAACGGCGTATATTTGCGTGGAGATAGTAGCACACGAAACGGGCCATTCAATAGGATATTTTTCCAGCAAAATATCTATTAGTCAAAAATTTTATTAGAATGTCATTATAATATAAGAGCTCTGAGCAGCCATTATGCAGTTACGTTGGGAAAGTACGAACACGTAAATACAGGCGCGTTTGTTAAATATAGTAATATTATTTATTAACTGTAAATAAAAAAAAAAGTAATATAAAATGAAAAATTAAGAATACTTTGTCAATAGAACCCAGTATTTGTGCAATTCAGTGGGAAATGTGAGGTGGCGGACTTTTTCATGAGTGTTCAATACCTGAAGTAATTGCAAACCAATACACAGGTAATTATTTGGCCAACAAAATTAAGACGCTCAAGTTTCTTATTTTCAGTGTTTGCCAGTTCCGAAACGCACTATTCGCTCAGGTAATTTGTTGAGCATTGAAGTATTATTGATAGGACAATTTCTGATAGCACTAAGAACTCTCTTTTTTTTTAACTCAAACTTAAAATTGAATTACTAAAGTTTCCTTTAATGTGATCTTAGTAGTTCGTTCAGCCTGAAATTCAGCAAATTGTTTTGCCTCTTTTAATGGTAGATGTCCTTTGTCTTCAGAAGCAATGGCAAAAAGTTTGCGGAATCATAGTCACATTCCTGTATAATGAGAAAGAATGAATAGTTGCTGTTTGACTTCGAAAACTGATACATGTTTTAAAACCAGTCTGGAATTTATATCAGTACCAGCTGTGAGAGGAAACATTTTAAGGTCTCGACTTTTTATTTCAACGTTTTAATTTTTGCTTGCAGTCTATGGAGTTTGTGACTTGATGAAAGAATATTTTCTTCCTTTCTCTTCATACTAGTAACGTTAGAGTTATTTATATACTCTCCGCTTGGGTTCGTGATTTATCAGAACTGCTACCTAGCATNTTCATACTAGTAACGTTAGAGTTATTTATATACTCTCCGCTTGGGTTCGTGATTTATCAGAACTGCTACCTAGCATAAGAAATCCCCCTCAAGCAGGCAGGATTGGTTCTGCTTCGTGCCGAAGTATTCCACATAGCGAAACTGTCTTCCGCGACTCAACAAAGTTTTGAGAACCCTTACTCCGGANCCTTCGTGCCGAAGTATTCCACATAGCGAAACTGTCTTCCGCGACTCAACAAAGTTTTGAGAACCCTTACTCCGGATTAATCTAATCCCACTGCTAGATAAGTTACGATAAGAGATTTCCTTCGCAATCATTATAAAAATAAAAGTATGGGTATAGACATTACAAGTGAGAAATTAAAAGCCTTTGTTCTAAATGTGTGGCTCATCTTCAGAATGTCGGACGTCTGCATTGGGGTAGTTTGTTCCAAGTGGGGCTCCATCCCAGTTTCAGGCAATTGCCAAGGCAGTGCCTTAACACCAACTTCTCCAGTTTCTCAACCGTCAGGTAGAAGTATAACTTATCAATGTTTCCATCGCCTTGGATTAAACCTAAGCATGCACAATATATTTGCTACTACTAAGTGCTTAATTTGCACAGAAGAAAGATTAGGAATTGCGTACAATCCCAAGGCTTAATTTTAAATAGTCAGAGAGAATGACTACAAAATTATAACACATGTATTTATTTTCATATAAAATGACATATGTTAAGAGCTTTTTTCTATTGGTCTGCTACCAAAAAAAAAAANACACATGTATTTATTTTCATATAAAATGACATATGTTAAGAGCTTTTTTCTATTGGTCTGCTACCAAAAAAAAAAACCTCAATGCAAGATATAAATAAATAAATGCGATTTTCGTATTAATTTTTATCGTCACACTTTAANCAAAAAAAAAAACCTCAATGCAAGATATAAATAAATAAATGCGATTTTCGTATTAATTTTTATCGTCACACTTTAAGATGTGGCTTGCTGTGTGTACTAAATAATTGTGAGCCTACTTCTTTGTTTTACAATATTCTGATTACTGCTTAATATTTTTAATGTATTAAAATATGTCTCTGATACTGAGTAGGAAAATAAGAATATTGTTCTACTTGCTGGACCGACACTTGAATCAGTGGTTAGTCACCAGATTCAGACAAATAGTGTCCCCGGTTCGATCCCAAATCTTCGCCGATGGGAATATTTTTCGGAACCGACTCTTCGTCTGGTTTGCGTGGCGGGCATTGCTGTACTGCTGGGTATTTTCTCAGAATGCTCCCTCATATTCATTCCAACGCTGTTCCGCCCTGCTCTCACTGCTCACCAAATCGACTCCTCGCGCTGGCCGGCACGACGATTTTGCCCCTGTAACAAGACAACCAGCGGCAGCTTATCTCTCATAGATGCTGATCCAGCTTGAAGGCAGGAAAACTCTTCTGCGGGTTTAAGAGCGTTCGCCACAATAGGCCTAACTCAACTGCCGTGTGTATAGCTTCTGTTTTCGTGTGTGCGCACACTCACGCCATTAATTCAAGTAAAAAGGAGAGAATTATATCATTTTAGCACTTCAGTTTACGACACCAAGCGGCAAGTCGCTTCGGGTCATTAACTTGCAGCATTTCTGCGCGCCTCCAACACGCTAGAAAAGTGTGCATTGCGCTCGTTCTCTAATGATTACTCGAAATTTTTCACGGTGACGATGGAGGACTAAGCGACAACGTTTCTTGTTAATAACGGAAGGTCGGTCCTGTTAGCACGGAATGGAAATTTGTCCACAATTCTTGTCTTTGAAGCGATTTTAAAATGGTCGGAAAACGGAATTTTAATGCAGTTTTTATAGGATCATAAATTATGTTTCCAACAATGTTGAACACTCGGGCCTTTCATTGACAATTTACCTCCTTTGCTGTTCTATCGGAAATGATCCACGTTCAATAACGCCAACATAATCCTTTGAGTCCTTACAGATTGCATCACTGATTTGACTGCCATGTGACGCACGCTCTCAAATCACTGTAGTACTTACTCGAAGTTAGCCATTCAACCGCAACACAATAGCTTGACTTTCCTCCCGTACGTGTCGACCGCCAAATATTGGCAGCATCCAACGCCTAGTCTCTCACCCGCCTGAGCAGCACACGCTCCCGACGAAGCGAGACAGTTAAACTGATTATTCCCGATTAGTCAGCATTAAATACAGAACTGGCGAGGATCCGTTATTGTGGCAATAACGCTGCGTAATGGTGGCGATTGGCGAATCAGCGTAGGGTTCATGCGCAGAAGACGAAAACCCGTCTCCGCAGTGCATACAACGGAAATCCGGTGCAGACAACGAAAATATTTGTACCTGTCACGTCCTTGTTCTACAGTGTAGACGACGCAAATCCGTCTACCTACCGCATCGTTAATCTACACCGAAGACGGCGAAAATCCTCCTACCTATCTCGTCCTTAAGCCGATATTACACGATACCTGCCGCCGTACTTAGTTCTTGTACAATGTTCTGCAAGGTCTGGTGAACGAGCCGCTATGTGAGCCGCCAGGGAAGATTCATATTGCACGACAGCAGATCGCGTTCTAGCATTTGACACCCTCAGTGGGTGCACAGCGTGTGTATCGTAGTAAATAAAAAGCCCATTCGTAGATCTGCATTGACATATAAAAAAAACTAACATATCTTAATATTACTATATTGTTGTTGGCCTTTACATCTATTCATTACTTGCTGGTGTAAATTCGTTAATTTTCTTGAAAATGATGTGAAGTCACGAGATTACAAGTGTTATTTTTAATTTTGAGGAAAATTATTAACCGTTTGCAAAATGTAGCTTTTTCTTAACGTACCAAGTTTTTGTCCATATGTAATATTTTATGGGGGGGGGNCCGTGACTTTACCACTGTGCTACCAGCTGTCACAACAACTTGTCGTCATTAAATAAAAATGATATATGTGTCCTTTTAAAATAATGTTTTCATAGTATATGGAGTGTTTTAAGTATTTGGGACGATTTTAAACAGTAATTAGAAGTTGTTATCATCAATATTATTCGTATTTGTCGAATTTTAAATCTATTTCAAAGAGTTTCCACCTCACGAAAGTATAATCAAGATGGATGTGTCCTTTTCGGTTTCTTCATCAACTGACAACTCGTTTCAAGTAGCAGACACGGGAGCACCCTGCGCTTTGAAACTGCGGCGTGATTGGCCAGGTACGAAAGCCGGTGTGGAACCCGCCACGAAAGATAAGACGTGTCCTATTACCAAACCTGTTATGAAATATGTCCGCAGAAGGCAGCAAATGTCATGACGGGTCCCATGCTAGCCGGTATAACGGCCGCTATGGTGGACCTTGCACAAGTGTTCACGGAATCTGGTATCGTGTAATATGGCCTCTAATCTACAGTGCAGACGGCGAAAAATCGTCTTGTCTATCTCGTCCTTAATCTACGGTGCAGACGATGAAAATCGTAGATGGAAAATATGGTAGGGTACGAAAACGACCTGCGGAGTAGTTACTCTACGTGTCCCAACATTGGACTATTTTCGTGCCAATAGGCTTATCTAAAACGTGAATAGAATTTGAGATTTGTACACAGTTTATGTAATAACGTGCTTTACAATGGCCGTATCCTGTTTCTGACTTCGTTCCAACGCAACTATAATATATTCAAGTTAGTGAAAGAATTTTATTCATGCAGAATGACATACGTGGAATATTCAATTGTAAACAAACACGTCCATCACTGTTTACCACGTGACTCTGACAGTTGTATTGTCGATTGGGAGAGAAAATGTTTGGTACATGCACGGAAGACATATATCGGTCTACCTCATATTTAGTCTGTGACGGAAATCACTCGCATTTCTTGTTCAGCCCGTAGAGTGAACATGTGGNTAGCCATTCAACCGCAACACAATAGCTTGACTTTCCTCCCGTACGTGTCGACCGCCAAATATTGGCAGCATCCAACCCCTAGTCTCTCGCCCGCCTGAGCAGCACACGCTCCCGACGGAACGAGACAGTTAAACTGATTATTCCCGATTAGTAAGCATTAAATACAGAACTGGCGGGGATCCGTTATTGCGGCAATAACGCTGCGTAATGGTGGCGATTGGCGAGTCAGCGTGGGGTTCATGCGCAGAAGACGAAAACCTGTCTCCGCAGTGCATACAACGGAAATCCGGTGCAGACAACGAAAATATTTGTACCTATCACGTCCTTGTTCTACAGTGTAGACGACGCAAATCCGTCTACCTACCGCATCCTTAATCTACACCGAAGACGGCGAAAATCCTCCTACCTATCTCGTCCTTAAGCCGATATTACACGATACCTGCTGCCGTACTTAGTTCTTGTACAAGGTTCTGCAAGGTCTGGTGAACGAGCCGCTATGTGAGCCGCCAGGGAAGATTCATATTGCACGACAGCAGATCACGTTCTAGCACCCTCTGTGGGTGCACAGCGTGTGGTTCGTAGTAAAAAAAAATTAAATTCTTAGATCTGATACAAGTCAGTAATTTGCATTGCCATAGTAAAAAAAATATTAGCATATCTTAATATTGCTATATTATTGTTGGCCTTTACATATATTCATTACTTGCTGGTGTAAATTCATTTATTTTCTTGAAAATGATGTGAATTCACGAGATTACAAGTGTTATTTTTAATTTTGAGGAAAAATATTAACCGATTGCAAAATGTAGCTTTTTCTTAACGTACCAAGTTTTTGTCCAAATGTAATATTTTATGGGGGAAAAAAACTGGACGAGCACCGTGACTTTACCACTGTACTACCAGCTGTCACAACAGCTTGTTGTCATTAAATAAAAATTATATATGTGTCCTTTTAAAACAATGTTTTTATAGTATATGGAGTGTTTTAAGTATTTGGGACGATTTTAAACAGTAATTAGAAGTTGTTATCATCAATATTATTCATCTTTGTCGAATTTTAAATATATTTCAAAGAGTTTCCACCTCACGAAAGTATAATCAAGATGGATGTATCATTTTTGGTTTCTTCATCAACCAACAACTCGTTTCAAGTAGCAGACACGGGAGCGCCCTACGCTTTGAAACTGCGGCGTGATTGGCCAGGTACGAAAGCCGGCGTGGAACCTGCCACGAAAAATAAGACGTGTCCTATTACCAAACCTGCTATGAAATATGTCCGCAGAAGGCAGCAAATGCAATGACGGGTCCCATGCTAGCCGGTGNCAGCAAATGCAATGACGGGTCCCATGCTAGCCGGTGTAACGGCCGCTATGGTGGACCTTGCACAAGTGTTCACGGAATCTGGTATCGTGTAATATGGCCTCTAATCTACAGTGCAGACGGCGAAAAATCGTCTTGTCTATCTCGTCCTTAATCTACGGTGCAGACGATGAAAATCGTAGATGGAAAATATGGTAGGGTACGAAAACGACCTGCGCAGTAGCTACTCTACGTGTCCCAACATTAGACTATTTTCGTGCCAATGGGCCTATCTAAAACGTGAATAGAATTTGAGATTTGTACACAGTTTATGTAATAACGTGCTTTACCGTATCCTGTTTCTGACTTCGTTCCAACGCAACTATAATATATTCAAGTTAGTGAAAGAATTTTATTCATACAAAATGACATACGTGGAATATTCAATTGTAAACAAACACGTCCATCACTGTTGACCACGTGACTCTGACAGTTATATTGTCGATTGGGAGAGAAAATGTTTGGTACATGCACGGAAGACATACATCGGTCTACCTCATATTTAGTCTGTGACGGAAATCACTCGCATTTCTTGTTCAGCCCGTAGAGTGAACATGTGGNCATCGGTCTACCTCATATTTAGTCTGTGACGGAAATCACTCGCATTTCTTGTTCAGCCCGTAGAGTGAACATGTGGTAGAGTGATCTCGCTGGCTGCGCAGAACCAGTATCCGTGTCCCAGCATTGAACAGCTTTTCTGCCAACACGACTATCATAAACGACGTGGATAGGATTTGAGGTTAGAACACTGTTTTGTAAACAAGGGCTTTGAGATGTTTGTATGCTTCCTCCAACCAATTTCTAATTCAGTTAGAATAAATTAAAATTGGTAAACGTATTTTGTTCATATGTAAGTGTTCGTCTTTCGAAAATTAATATATGAATAAACACGTTCATCAGTGATGACAGTCGTGTTGGTTCGGCGTAGGTGAATGTTGGGTACATGCGCGGAAGACGAAGAATCGGTCTACCTCGTCTTCGGTCCACGACGGAAATGGCGCGCGCTTCATGTTCAGCGGCCTCGCGGTTCGCGGCTCCACCGCCCGCAGCGCTGCGAGCGCTCCCCCACGCCATATTTCTGCGGGCTGTCACGCAGTGCATTATCTATGGAGCCGCTTGGCGCTGACGGCTTCGGCCCGGCTCGCCGCTGCCTCATCTTGGGGCACAATGCGACGAGGGGTCAACTCTCCCCGCCAAACCCCCTCACACGATTTATTATTAACGGCCCGCCCGCCGTGCTCGCGGGGGGATAATTTTTTTCTCTCCGCCGACCGCTCGTCGGGCGGGCGGGGACGCATATCGGCTCGGCCCCTGTGTAATACAACCCCTTTCAGCAGCGCGCATTGTTCCGCGCTGACCAGAACACGGGCATCCCCTGTCAGTCGCGTGGATGTGACCTACCCGCATCCCACCCCCCTCCACCCAGGGGTGTTGCCAGGTTTACACAACACCGTCTCTTTCACGCCTTATTCGTGCGTTTTATTTCTTTATTAATATTTGTTAAAGGCGTTTCGGGCGTAAATCAACACAGAATGCGTTTATTTTTCTCCCTATAGATATTACATGATAGGAGAATGAAGAGAGTGTGCAAGCCTTCAGTTNACACAGAATGCGTTTATTTTTCTCCCTATAGATATTACATGATAGGAGAATGAAGAGAGTGTGCAAGCCTTCAGTTCTTTGTTTTGTTTTGGTATTTTATGTCCCCCCAGTTTTATACCGGAATATGAACTGGACGAGTGGCTTATGCACTACATTGGCGTAATCTAAACTTTAAAAACGACACAAGTACAATACTAAGAGAGATTTGAGACCAGAATCTCGTTGCCTGGAAACTTGCAATATGTGAGTTTTGATCAAACAGGGGGATTACATATAGACGAGGTAAAGAACGGGGAAAAACACAGGAAAGAGGTGGGCTATTAAAAACAATAAACCTAAAAAAAAAAAAACTCTCAGTGGGGACATTCAGGAAACATTTGTCGTTGCGGGTGGGTTTGAAGGGTTTTGTCAATGGCTCCATTATACGAGGAAGATGAATTTTAAAATGATAGGTACGTCGAGGCGCATTATGAAAAGGCGAAGAAGGCAACAGAAAGCAGGGAAATCCGAATGAGAATCTAACGGAGTGGCGCTTTAAACGGTAAAATACTCATGGTGATGGGTGGTTAGAAGCCAATGTAGGGAGACACGCACGAGAGTAGGCAACAAATGTATTGAATGTGATTAGTGCAAAATGCTTTGTAAAGTCATCTGCCTTAGCAAAAAAATAACTAAGACAGTTAAGCATTACGTAAAGTACATGGTAAACTTATAAAAATTTCTTTCTATTAGCAGTTTTTAAATAGAATATGGAGCACCACTAAATCTAATTGTTCATCATTTTTATTTTTATTTCGGCAGCTTCCAAGGGCAACTGCTTGTTTAATCATTGTAAAACAGTTCTGAAAATGTGATACACGCCCCTATCTGAGGGGAGACCTGAATCCATATGCTCTGAGGTGTTGACAAGCTGAAACTATTTACATATTTTCCACATTAGACAGCCTTCGTGACTACCATACCCGAAGTTTTCGAAATACGGGTAACTGTGTCCGAATCACGGATATGCAGTGGTTGGTTTTGTGNGTGACTACCATACCCGAAGTTTTCGAAATACGGGTAACTGTGTCCGAATCACGGATATGCAGTGGTTGGTTTTGTGAATTTACGAACTTGTTTAGCTCAGCATGTAACCCGTCCTTCTGAGTATTCTACTGGTAAAATCTGATTATTTAAAAAGCAAAAATTAAAAATAGCGCCACAAAATGTAGGTAAATATTTTATTGGCACCGAAAAAGCACTCTACATCTGGGCTGTTAAGTAAAGGAACAGTGATCCACTGAGTATTTCTGAATGTTCTTGAATTTACTTGAAACTGAGAGCGCGGTTGCATCGCCGAAAAAAAAGTATTATTTTTTANGTGACTACCATACCCGAAGTTTTCGAAATACGGGTAACTGTGTCCGAATCACGGATATGCAGTGGTTGGTTTTGTGTATTTACGAACTTGTTTAGCTCAGCATGTAACCCGTCCTTCCGAGTATTCTACTGGTAAAATCTGATTATTTAAAAAGCAAAAATTAAAAATAGCGCCACAAAATGTAGGTAAATATTTTATTGGCACCGAAAAAGCACTCTACATCTGGGCTGTTAAGTAAAGGAACAGTGATCCACTGAATATTTCTGAATGTTCTTGAATTTACTTGAAACTGAGAGCGCGGTTGCATCGCCGAAAAAAAAGTATTATTTTTTANGTATTTCTGAATGTTCTTGAATTTACTTGAAACTGAGAGCGCGGTTGCATCGCCGAAAAAAAAGTATTATTTTTTAAGAACAATCACTTCTCACATTTATTCTGAGTTTTTCTTTTAATAAACCGCATTTATAACAAAATTGTTTCCATTGCTTCAAATATATCCACTTTTGACATTTAATTTCTAAAATGTATTAGGAATGAGAGTCTGCTTAACATACTAGGTAACATATAAACTTCATTCGTATTTAGTAGTAATAGCACGCTTTCCAAGTTTCTTCACTCTAAGAAATTATTCGGAAATTTACCATGCCAGTGNTCGTATTTAGTAGTAATAGCACGCTTTCCAAGTTTCTTCACTCTAAGAAATTATTCGGAAATTTACCATGCCAGTGTACACGCTTAGTGAGAAAGCAGGAATGGTACTGCTTTCCCCTATACTTTCATTGTAGCGTTCCAAAATTTGCTCAGGAAACAGTCAAATGCGTAGGGAAGTTCCCATCTTTATACAGTAGCGACGCTAAACATTCCTGTATCTGCAGCTTGATGTGTGGNGCAAATGCGTAGGGAAGTTCCCATCTTTATACAGTAGCGACGCTAAACATTCCTGTATCTGCAGCTTGATGTGTGGTATTATTAACATACAGTGTTTAGGTTAAACACTTCCATTAAAGTTTAGGAATTTTACCAGAAGTTCTTGACGGTGTTTTATGCGTGACTAAGACAGACATAAAACTGGAAAGTTCAGCTCTACACGAAGGTTGAATTGAAATGTCAATTTATGAGTCCGGGATGCAGTTTATTCAAGAACAGCGTTGTTCCGTGAAATTTAAAATGATTTTGTTCTGCAAAGAGAGTGATGGTGAATTCTGAATCTAAATAACTTTACCACAATTAAAAATCCCTCTATAAAGAAACGTATATGACATGGTCTAACGCAATTTATTATAATTAAACTACGCTGAGCATACCGGGCCAAACTTCGGTTGAACTTAATCGAAAATAGTATTAAAAACGCATAAAATCAATTATTTGTGAGCAAAATATTGTCCGGATTTATTCCTGCAATGCAATATTTAATTATTAAAATTAATTGAGAACATAGCATGTGATAAAAAATATTTTAAGGGAAACAGGGTAGAGTAGCATCAAAACTTTATTGTAGGGCCTGCATTACAACATGCAATCAAAGGCTCTATTTGGATTTATCAATTTAATTCAGAAACGCTTGACGTCATTTACTTGGAAATCCAAAATTTTGGGGAAATCACATCCCTTTCAAAAAAATAACTCATCACTTTCTATAAATAGTAAATTAAAAATTTATATATAAAAAAACAAGTGTGCAGACATACTAAGTGAAGTACAAAAGTGTCAGCATTATTTCAACATATAGAAAATAAACCGGAGTCAGAAAATTTTTTTNACATACTAAGTGAAGTACAAAAGTGTCAGCATTATTTCAACATATAGAAAATAAACCGGAGTCAGAAAATTTTTTTTAGTGTTATCCTGTACACCTATACGCCAACAATTTAACACGAGTGACAATTTTCGAAAGTATGCAAAGACAGTAGAACTAATTGAACTGACTGACTGGCGTAGCTGTTTCATCGAATCTGCCGNAATTTTCGAAAGTATGCAAAGACAGTAGAACTAATTGAACTGACTGACTGGCGTAGCTGTTTCATCGAATCTGCCGAAAGTGATCACCATCAAGGTAAGCAGACTTTGCCAACTCGCGCGCAGACACGTCCCCACGAGGTAACATTGCGGCGATGGCTTGGAAGCGTAAAGGGGCGTATCAGCAGCAACCGTTACGACGGGCAATTGAGGCCTCTCAGAGTCTCCGCGAGCGGTAAATGAAATCCCATGGATGAGAGATCCTCGAGGTTCCTGTTGGCCTGATTGGCTGCTCCTGCTTGGNATCGCCCACCCAACTGACGTATTCCGCGGAATAGATGTGGCGAATGGTACGAGCTTTTATGGTATATGAATAGAAATTGGGGAAAAGGCACTCTGGGGAAGTCGTGCTTAATGCGCCGGGTTCTCGCCCCTTTGCTTCTTTAAAGGCATAGTATTACATTTTAACGTAAATCTCATGTGGTGGAGTGCATTCCACGGGCTAGAGGACGTCGGCTTACGCAGTTGTCTGCTCAGCGACAGCGATGTGAAACTGTTTACGTACACTCTCTAAACATTATTTTTATATATAATTAATTGGTATATAATAGCATGATATCTAATAATTATATACGGTAGAAATCTCCGTATTATTTATTAAAAAAATATAGGAAGCATTTTGCTGACGTAGGTACAACAGACCTGTACTAGCTAAAATACAAAATAAAGAAATTATATAATTGGTTCTAAATATCAGAGCAAAAGTCAAAGCAAAGGGATACATTAAACAAAACAAACAGTACACAATATTCTTGTTCTTTCATTTCACTTAAGAAAAATTTGAAAATATAAATTTTAACATGTTACTGGTTTGCATTGCTTCCTTTGTCCCCTCCCACACAAGTGAGCGAAACAGTGTGCCGAGGGCAAAATGGTAACACGAGGATTGCGCGGTGATTTACAAAGGCGAGCCGCCACGTGTTTCAGATAAGCCTATGGGTACTTTTGTTGTCCCGTCCTTCAGCAGATTGAATTCCTCGGATCATCGTTGAAAGAATGTTAGTGACATTGCCCTAGCCGCTTTCAGCGAGACTCCGGGTGCGAGGAACCTTCGAGATCGAGACAGCAAGACTTCTTAATCCGCGACGGACCTCCGAGCCGAGAGTTAAGTGTTTGTAGGAATGCGGGACCTTGAAGCACCAGGTGTGTGAAGACATCGAAGCAACTAGTGGCAGCGAGAGTCATCAGCGGGAGAGAAGTCTGCGGACTGCGAGCATCGGTACAGTGTAGAGTGAGACTGACGAGCGGGAATATTGAACTGGATGTGTTAGTAACAGGCATTTGAAGTGATGACACTACACATATTGAATATGTGTAAATAATGAGAGTGAATTAAATTACTGTAATCAATATAGAGACAGCGATAAGGACTTTAATTAATATTTAGATATACATTAAATATAGCACTCACTGTGAATAACAAGAGTAAAGGCATTTCACAGTAAAGTGAGCACTTTTGAGGTCCTAATTACTTTTTCATTTCAGCCATTTTTTATAGTTTAACTACCTTTTAAAATAAATATTGCCATTTAAGTAATAAGGCATTGTGTATATATTACCGCAATCGAAAATTAACTTCTGAGGCTAAAATAAAATTAATTTTTTGAATATTATTTCAAATGAGAGGGCTTTCAAAAGTGCCTAATCATGGAGATAGGTAGTTAATGTTGTAAATAATAGCTGCATATATAAATAAAATATCAAATTCAATTATTCTATGTTTTTGAAACCTTCATCCTCGCGAACTTTAATACGCACCTGTCGACTTGTAACAATATTTTAAAAATATTAGAGTGTCTTATGAAAGAGCCCTAATGCAACAAAGTACATGTAACTTTAAATTTAGTATGCAGTAGTACATAGGTAATGAATATTTGTAAAAAAAAAAGATACACTCAACATTTCGATTATCATTAAATTTTTCACCTAAACTTGCAAAATAACAACATTCACGATGTACTGTTACGCGGATCCCGCACCAGGCACGCATGGAAATTTTTTCCCGGGGGAGGGTAGAGGTTGTTAGATCACCGTCACCTCCCTCCTCTCCCGCAGGCCCTGCCATTTCTCCGTCTCCAGGAGGGCGTGGAATGATTGACAGCTGACCTTACTGGCATCACTGCAATTCCCTTCCCCACTGGAGGGGTCGGTGGCTACGAGCTATTGCACGAACTATCTGGTAATCTCCTGCCTCGGCTCAATCCGAATAAGGTTCTGGGTCAAGGTGCATCGACTCTATAAATACAGCTGCAGCCGGAGAGTCGGGAGTATGTGATAGCCACCTGGCGAAGTGTGGCGAATGGTGAATGGAGATCGGGCCATCGAAGGACGTCGTGGCGACGAATGAGGGGGTCAGAGACTGAGGCGGACGAGTGCGTGTGAAGCGGCTACGAGCGATAGTGCGCGACTGCTGCGGAGAGCGAAGTATATACGACGAGTGGAGGACTATTGTGTGTGGTAGTGCTTGGGACGGTCCAGAACATTCCAGTAATGAGATACTGGTCATATTTGGACTAAAAATGTAAGGCGTGACGCATTGTACGTGCGATACAAACATGAGCGTAAATACTGGAACTACCAGATATAATATATAACTGTTAATAGCAATATAATATGTGTAAAAAAAACTCTTTACAGACTGTTAACTATTCTGTTGTAATTGTGAACACCAGGAGGGAAAGGGCAGTGTATCGTTAAAAGGAAGGACACAAATTTAAGACTCTGTATGTTGTGATATGATGATGAGGGCATTATGAAAGATAAGCTAAATGACCACCACTTCGCATTCAATAATATATCGTAATGAAGTTGGATGTCACCCAAGATGGGAGGAGATATATAGTCTGTGCCCAACAGTCAAGGCATACTGGCCACAGTGGAAATCCCTTGCACTGAAGAATCATATGCTTCGTAGGAACTGGGAATTTAATTATGGGAAATACATTCACGTGCAACTGGTTCTACCAGAGCGCAAAATCCCAGAAGTTGTGAATGAACTCACAATACAACAGCAGCTGGATACTTTGGTGAAAAATAAGAACCTCGACAGAGTTAGACTAAGATATTATTGGTTCCACGATTGGAAGGAAGTTGTAAAGTGGCGCTATCTGTGTGATCCCTGTACTACAACAAGTAAGGTTCTGAGGATTAAGGGATGAGGCCCTCTCAGAAATACAATGTTGAGGCCACATTTGAGAGGATGGCAGTGGACATTCTCGGACCATTACGAGTTACTGAAAAAGGGAAGCAGTATCTTCTTGTAGCGCAATCCAATTTCACAAATTGTCCTATGATCATACCAGTTCCAAAACAAAGATGCTTGCACTGCAGCTGATACAGTCATATAGCATGCATTCTCCAGGTTTGGAGTACCACTCGAGTTTCACTCGGATTAAGAGAAAAATTTTTAATTCACTTTTTTCCAAGAAGTAACGAGGATTCTAGTAATGAAGAAAACTCATACCACAGCATTACTCTCTCAGACGGATGGGATGGCCGAGAGGTTAAACGTACCATGGAGCAGTTCATGGCGATATTCGTGGAAGAGAACCAGAAGGACTGGGACTCCAATGTACTCTTATTTTTCTTGGCATCTCATACCGCATTTCACGAGTCACCAAGGGTAACTAACACCTTCTAGAATGCTATTTAGTAGACAGCTCCACCTCTCTGGTGACCTGCTGGTCTAATGTCCAGTAGAAGAAGAAGAAGCTGCCACCACGGAATATGTCATTAAACTGCATCATAATACTAGTTGATATTCATGAGTTTGACTGGTATCAAATTACGTCAAGACTGACCGAATGAAAATATGATATGACCAGAGAATTGCCGAAGAGGTTTTTTCAATGGCGACAGCTGGTGTGGCTCTACAACCCTTAAAAGTAGAAGGCATATTGCCGAAGCTACAGAAATGTTGGAAAAGCCCATGCAGGATCCTGAAGTAGTTCATTGATCAGGTCTACCTTAATTGACGTCAGGGCTCTAGGGCGAAGCCTAAGGTTGTTCACATCGACTGACTGACACTCTACGAAGGACCAGACGTTAGAGACTAATTGGAACAAACAGATTTGTGAGGAAGCAGTGTTTTATACAGAGCCCTATGCTGGTCACATGTGGCCAGTCTCATTGTAGTGGGGGGTAGATCAACACGAAACACCCCTTACCCCAGGCATATCCAACCGCAGCAGAGATCGAGCCATCGAAGGGCAATGAAGAAGAGGACTGGTAGCGAATGAGGGTGTCAGCCATTGCGGTGGAGGAATGTGTGTGCAGCAGCTACGAGCGAGAATGCACGAGTGCTGCGGAGAGCGAGGTGTCAGACGAGAGGTGGGATGCTGTGAGTGGGAGCGCTTGATGTGCTCCATACATTCCGGACAGGTGATATTAGTGGTATCTGGACTAAAAAATAATTGAGGCTGAATGGACATGTGATACAGATTTGACTGTAAATACTGGACCTAATTGTTATAAAGGTTTGTTGCAATATCCTGAAGAACCCAAAAATCTGGTACACCTGCCTAATATCGTGTAGGGCCCCCGTGAACATGCAGAAGTGCCGCAAGACCACGTGACATGGACTCGACTAAAGTCTGAACGTATTCAGGAGGCAAATCACACCACGGATCCTGTAGGGTACTCACCAAATCCATAGGAGTGCCAGGCGGTGGAGATCTCTTCTAAACAGCATGTTGCAAGGCATCCCAGATATGCTCAATAATGTTCATGTCTGGTGACTTACGTGGCCAATGGACGTGACTGAAGTCAGAAAAGTTTTCCTGGAGCCACTCGGTAGCAACTCTCGACGTGTGGTGTGTCTCATTGTCCTGCTGGAATTGTCCACGTCCGTCGGAATGCACAATGGACATGAATGGGTGCAGGTGATCGGACAGGATGCTTACGTATCTGTCACCTGTAAGAGTCGTATCTAGAAATATCAGGGGTCCCATTTCATGCCAACTGCACACGCCCCATACCATGACAGAGCCACCACCTACTTGAAGAGTCCCCAGTTGACATGTAGGGTCCATGTCTATCCACCCGATACAATTGGAAACGAGACTCGTCAGACCAGGCAACTCTTTTCTAGTCATCAACAGTCCAATTGCGGTGTTGGCGGGCCCAGGCGAGGCGTTAAGCTATATCGTGCAACCAACAACGGTACACGAGTGGGCCTTCGGCTCCGAAAGCCAATGTCAATGATGGTCCGTTGAATAGTTCGCACGCTGGCACTTGTTGACACCCCAGCCTTGAAATCTGCGCCAATTTGAGAAAGGGTTGCACGTCTGTCACTTTTAATGATTCTCGTCAGTCGTCGTTTGTCCCGTTCGATCACATCCTTTTTCCGGCCGCAGCGATGTCGAAGATTTGATGTTTTACTGGATTCCCGATATTCACGGTGCACTCGTGAAATGGTCGTACGCGAAAATCAAAATTTAACGCTACCTCGGAGATACTATGTCCCATGTCTCGTGCGCAGACCATAACACCACGTTCAAGCTCACTGAAATCTTGATAACCCACCATTGTAACAGCATTAACTGATCAAGCAACTTTGTCAGACGCTTGTTGTCTTATATAGGCGCTGCCGACGGCATGACGTTACTCTGATTGGTTCCATACCTCTGTTATTTGCATACGCACGCCTGTACCATTTTTGTTTTGGCTCTCCGGTATAGTACAATAGGTACTAGAAACTTATTGTAGAATGATTTCAACTATTTATTATGTTAATTTCTGTTCGTTGAAGGAATATTTTGCAAATATTAGCAATAAATAGCAAGTGATAGCAATTGATGGTAAGATATTGAGTTTGAAATTCTTATTTTGTGAATTGCTTGTAAATTCATTTGGAAATTATTTTTAACTATATTATTTGATTTACAATTTAAATGCATCCCTTAAATAACGTGGATATTACCAGATACTCGGGAATAAAATAACGAAGAATAACAATAAAGTTGTTACTCTTAATAGTCTTCAAATTTACAAATATTTCACATTAATATAAAATAATAAGATAAACTGTATTTCACACTCAGTGCGCTCCTCTTAATGTTGTGTCTTTGCACTGTCTTGAGGCGCTGTCAGCAGCTGGACATGGGATGCCTCGAGGTGCTCTAAAACACATGCACGAGCACGAACCCGCGCCCATGACATTTCCTTGATCGCTCCGCCGAAAAGCACATCAAAGGGAAAGCTCGCGAGCCCCTTACGCGCTGCGAGCCAGTGTGGACGGCTTGACTCGCGATCTGGGCCTTTCGTGCTGCCCACGACTCCTCGCACGCAGTTTGACATGGATTGGACTGACGGCGTTTATGTGGTGGGCATGTTACCAAAGTAAATAATGGTGTGGTGAGGTGAATTGTCATTGGCCCACGACATGTTAAGTATATTCTTCCGCCAGTGTCAACTCTGTTGACCAAAACGTGTTCGCGTGGCCATGCTGACAAACCCGCAAGTGCCATTGAGTGTCCATAGTACTACAGCCAATCGGAACGGCCCCAGAAGAGGTTTTCTCTTTTGACCGATTTATTGAGTTGGGCTCGTGGTGGTAGTGGCAATACTCTGTTCGATAGAAATCATTGAAGTAAATCCAACTCGCACTGATTGGAGGAAGCGTTAAACTGTGTCAGTACTCTGGCCTGTCCTGGACAGACACAAGACGTGGGGTAGTGCCGCAGCCGGATCACGGACGTAACTTAGTACAATGTGAGAGGGTACTGTCTACATCAATGATGTATCAGATTGGGCCATCGTTTTTTGATAAACCAACAATGGGAGATGGGAGCACTTGTGATGATGGGGCAATAGCTCTATCTGCCGCACCAAGAAAAATGTAGACATAAGGTTAAATTGAGTCTCTTATTTATCTTAAACACCCACAATAACTCCGTACTGGGGCTCCAAATGATAAAGTTTCACACAAAGGTTGTATAACTGGAAGGTGAATATAATCCGGCTGGGGAGTCAGCCTTATAGCATTGTTCATTAGTGAGATAAGAGTACTAACATCAATATTTTAAATGATACCATGTATCTATTGGTCAAAAGTTCAATGAAGCTCGTCAAGACATATTTAAAAATGTAGCACAATGTACACTATCATAACATGGACATTTAATACGACACAGAAAGTGGGATCTCTACATCTCATTTGTAGTACTATTCATATGGTTACTGTGAGGGGTATAACATTCACATTAGATGTTCAAAGTGGTTACCATTAGCAGCGATACACAGGTTCAGTCGCTAGATGAATGGCAACACTGATTCCTCCATTGTTTTTTGTTGAAGAGCATACAATAGGTTCCTGCATGTTCTCTGGAGTTGTTGGAATATCTCGATAGATAGCGCCTTTGAGGTAACCCCTAAGAAAAAAGTCCAGGGGATTAAGGCCAGGACACCACACAGGCCACTGAACTGGTCCTCCACGAACAATCCACCCACCAGGATATTTTCGGTCCAGAACATTACGTGCATACACAGCATTATATGCTGGGAATCCATGATACTGGTACCACATTATCGTTCTGTACCTTAGAGGTACCTCCTCCAGAAGCCCAGGAAGAGAAGGTGGCATACTACTTGCCGTTACGGTTACCATTCACAAAATAAGGCCATATAACCTTATTGCCGACCATCCCACACCAGGCGTTAACTCTCCATTGAAAATGATGGTCCACCTGTCGAAGCCAACATGGATTCTCAACAGCCCAATAATTCACGTTACTCGTAGGAGAACGACGATTCATCGGTAAAAAGAACATCCGAAAAAAAGGTTCGGGTTGGCGATAGTGTGATGCTGTGATCATTGGCATAACTCTACGCGATTCTGGAAATCATTCCCGTGCAATTCGTGGTGTAAGTGTACATGATAGGGATGGAACATATGATGCTTAAGAATGCGATGTGCACTCGTTTTTGGAATGCCAATTTTGGCTTCACGTTGGCGTGTGCTGGTGTGTGGATTATCTGCTACAGCAGCAAAAACAGTAACATCAGCAGCTTCATCTGTGCGAGTTCTACTACGATTGCGTTGCTGTGAGTTCAAATTGCCTGTTTCACAAAGCTTCAAAACGAAACGGGAAAATATCCGTCTGGAAGGTGGGGTCTTGTCAGGGTATCGCTCTTTGTAGAGTTGCTCCGCCTGATTAACATTATGCCGACCTTCAACAGAATGAACAAGTGAGCAAACCAAGCTATTTATAATGGTAATAACATAACTGTGTGTGCGTGTTTCAGTACCATTCACTTGAACGCACTACAATGTACTGTAAAATAATACGAACACATTCATCTGCTAACTTACATTCTCCATAGATGAGCAGCATTTCTACCTTCTTTTGTTGGAGTACATTTCCATAACGACAACTCCCACCTTACAGTGTACTGTATTTGACTGCACACGGATGACTTTTTGAGTAGTCGTCACATCATATATGTTCCCTTGCTTCCTCCAAGTGCAACCTCTACATAATGCGGTACGCAACTCTGGGTACCTGTAGTATTTACATCACCTCTACATCAAATGCAGAGCGTCTACATCATACTGTACTGTACCATGCAGCGCAATCGTGCCGCAAGGCATCACGTAATAGGTCTTCATGAACCCTTATGAGTCCCAATGTCGGTGGCGGTTTGTAATGATCTGTTTATTAGACTGCTTATTTATACTGATATATTTTTTAATAGGTGTTGACGAACTCCATTGAACTTTTGACGAATATATACATGGTGTTATTTTAAAAACTGATGTTAGTACCCATATCTCACTAACAGATGTTGTTATAAGGCTGACTCCCCGGCAGTATTATTTCGCCCTTCCAATTATACAACATTTGTGTGAAACACTTCTTCATTTGGTGCCACGGCACGGAGTTATTGTGGGGGGTCGAGATAAATGGGACAACCTGTATACTGAAACCAAATTTTTGTACCTATAACCTATCCAGGCTGTTAAAACAGGGACAGCACTCACAATGGTTCTCTGTACATCTAAATATTGTTAAAGTAGATAGTAATAACAAAATAACTGTAGTTTGTGTCCATGTCTGTGATTGTATCTCCAACTATGAATATAGTTACTACAGCAGAGTTCTCTGCCCCTACTATGGAACAGATCGTCCCGTCTACAGAATAACTTCAGCGATATTTATATTGTTCTTGCAACAAAAATAACTTTAGTAAACTAACAGAACATCCTAACACTGGCACCGAAGTTTGGTTGCTGCTTCTGTAAATCCAGATTGCAGAACGGTTTTACTGTCACTTCTCTGCTGATTTTTTTCATTGCACTAAATGGGTGGCCCAGGAGCGAAAAAGTCTCAGCAAAATGTACAAAATATTTTTTAAAAAAATATTTTATTGTTGTTTGAGAGTTATCCCACGTGTATGGGCCCTTCCATGGCACACACCACCTAGCGATCCAAACGAGCACACCTTTTTGTTCAATACACGAGCAAGAAGTTTCTGTAGTCCACGTTATCTCGTGACTAGCAAGAGGATAAACACTTATTTCCATTGTGTGGGTTCCGCAGGAGTTTAGAATATCGCTATGTTGTAATACGTCGTGCTACGATGTTGATGCCAGAATCAGCTGATTCTTCAGCCAAGACTCTGAGCCAGGATTGCACATGCGAACTACAGCATTCTATAAATAGGAAACGCAGAAAACAGAGTGCACTGTTGCGCTCCTTGCAGAAGAGAAGTCCGGAAAAAACACTAAATATATTTTAATGCGTCTTGCATACACAGCTGAGGGGATTATTTTAGTTTATCCCACTATCATCTTGGAGCGCTGAATAACGTCAGAGAGCATAGCTGTAAAGATTATCGGTTATACGTGACGCCATCTCTGAGGCACACTCGTGATCTACAGAGACTCATGTACCACTTTAGTGCTAGAAGTGTTCAATTCCACACATCAAAAACATAAAATTCACTTTTATACAACTAGGTACATTTAGTTTATTTGTTACACACGAGCATACAGGCTGACACACTGATACTTTTAACACAACTATAAAAACATTTTAATAACTGCTTAATTTGCTAGATGTTTTTAATGAAGTGTAATTTTTAACTTATGAGTGTGTGTTTCAATGTCGGCCTTCCCAACTTCCCGTGCTCATATTTAAACACATATGAAACCAGTAATGACTAATTCTTTCGCTGAAATGAAATAAGATGAGAAAGTTGCCTTTGTTATTTCATAAATAGGCTTATTTTTCTGTTCAGGTTAATGTGGTTGTCGTGTTGAAACGATTATGTCCTAAATCAAAATGCGAATACATCTTGTGACAAAGTGCGGGTCTGGATATGGTGGTTAACATTCAAAGTTTATAAACAACATGTTTTTAACTCCAGATATTTACATTATTGCTGACTGGGAATCTTACAGCGGTGATGACAGCACTAGAAGTAGTGTATCAACGTTTATTTCAATGTATGATATTTATGTATTTAGCAAACTAAATATATTTAATTTTCTTTGGAAAATTTTAGACCAGCAGCAATTGGAAGGAATAACGGCAATTCAATTTGCACCTAAAAGCGTTTACGTCAGTAAGTTCATGTAACTCTCATTCAATCTTCCATGGTTCATAGTTTTATAATTATCCTGACTTATTAATTATCACAATATTTTTTAATATTTTATCTTGATAAAGAAAATAAAATTCCGTATTACGCAATAACTTTAAAAAAAATAAGGATTTGGTTTTACCATTACGTTGGAGCAGAACACGATAAGGAGAGATTTGGCTCACCATCTCGACGACTGCGACGTCATTAATATACACAATCGAATCACATTATTATGACCACCTTCTAGAAGTGCCATCTGCAGCGCGTAGTCCATGGCGTATGTCCCGTGATGTTGGCTGGTGAAGTAGGTATATAATGCGACCGACAGACTGGCTAAACACAGTGTGCTTCCTGCTGTCACGGTAAAGGGAAGCGATTTAACCGAGTTGCAAAAAGAGAAGATCATCGACTTTCTGGCCAAGAAGGGTGGCAGCATTTCGGAAACAGCGGTGTTTGTGAACTGTTCACGTGCCTCTGTTTTAAAGGTGTATCGTGAGTGGACGAATGGCACCATTGAGAATAACCGTCGTGGAAACTGCGGAACTCCACGCGCCATGGATGTCCGAGGTGAACTTTGACTACGGTGGTGCGTGAAGGCCAATTGACAGACTACAGTGGAACAGCCCACCGTCCAAATGAACCAGGTGGCATCCAGGCACGTGTCTACCGCAACAGTTCAGCGAACTATCCTGCTAATGGGACTCCCGAGTAGACGGAGGATGACTGCATCCATGCTTTCACATGTGCATCGACGAAAACTACTGGAATTTACTGGACAGTATTGCGACTGGGCCACGGCTGATTGGTGACGGGTATCCTTTTCCGATGAGTCACGTTTTCAGCTGAATATAACAGATGGACGTCAGCGTGTCCGGCGAGAAACGTCGGAGAACCGACACCCTGCAGTTATTGCTGGACGAACGAGAGGTGATGGGGGCAGTGTTATGGTCTGAGGAATATTCTCGTGGTATTCTCTAGGTATCATCATCCGCGTAGAAGGCACTCTTGATCGATTTGGCTATGAACCCATCCTCAGCGAACACGTCCACCCGTACATTATGATTGTCTTTCCTCGGGAGGATGGGATCTTCCAGCACTATAATGCGCCTTTCCACGCGGTTAGAAGTATCCGCACATGGCTGGAAGAGCACGATCAAGACTTCAGAATTATTCCCTGACCCTGAAACAGCCCCGATCACAATCCAATTGAACATTTGTGGTACCACCTAGATCGTCGTGTCAGCCGCCTGTCTCCTCCGTCACGCACCATTCAACAGTTGTGTGACGCACTGCAGACAGCATGGCTCCAGATACCCGTGGAGACATATCAGCACCTGACTGAATCACTGCCAGCTCGTCTAGCTGCTGCCCGTGCTGCGAATGGCGGATACTCTGGATACTAGCAGGTGGTCATAATAATGTGATTCGACTGTGTATGGATCACTGCGAAGCGGCATCCACTAATAAAAATTAACAATAATTCGTTAACTGGATAAAAGGCGGAATCAATAGCTAAATTGGGATCGGGAATGAAGAGACCATGTCTGTAAAAAGAATCGATCCCAGCCTTCGCCTCGATCGATTTCGGAGAACCGTAGAAAACAGTAATGTGTATACGACCGAACCGGGAATCGAACCGTGTCCTCCCTAGTGTGAGATCACTGTTACCATTGCGCCAACTCTCTTGGTAAACTAAACCGAGCGGCCTTCTATAACACCAGGCCCAGCGAAACTGCATAAATAAAGATGTTGCCGTAGCAAACTTTGTAAATGTTGTTCAGACAAAATAAACCAGTACTTTCACATTGCAGGCAACTTTGTTTTCATGTTTACAACGCCAGAATGCGGTAGCCGTAAGTTACGGGCAGCGCTCCACTGTTACCTCCGTGAGATATTAAGACAACACATGCCGTGTTCGTTGCTGGCGCCGTGAGATGATAAACCACATTCAGCGCGCGATGTCTGATGCACGAAGCCACGACCATAAATAATGCAAGAATCAGGCGAGCAGGAAACATCCCAATCTAGTGCCGTCTGTGGGGATAGCACAGTCGCATCAGGTGTCATAAGTTCAGACTCAACGGTAAACACGTGGCTGCCCGAGGGATGCTGGAATTTTTGATGCGCAGCACTGAGATCGATATTCCTGTCTGGTGTATTACCGGGACGTGGAGAGGAAACTAGGGCGTAGTGGCACATAACCGTTAAGCTAAGAGTTCTTCCTTCGCGGCGTAATGAGTTGGAGAAGTTTTTAAGAGAGAAATGCATTTTCGCATCTATTTGTTAATTTATAAACGTGATTCCTTAGCATCGCAGAAGCGCAAGGGGTAGCTAATTAATTTCAATGTTCTGGATATATCAAAAAATTCCTAATAATACAGAAGAAGTGGTATTAGTACCAAAACAAACTTGTGGTGGAGCTACCGTAATGAAATAAAGTTATACACTGAGTTTTACTATTCAACGAAGTAAAGTCAATATTTTCAACTCTGTGTGTAGTCTTATTTACCATTTCGCCATTCCTGTAAGCGCCCAGCTTATTTCTGGGCACTAGTCAAGCAGCAAAAAAAAAGTAAAAACAACGCTGATGGCAGATACAGCTGTGTTGTGTGAGGAAAATAAATGTAGTCGGGCCTAATTAATTGGAAATACACTTTTTTTGCAATAAAAAAAACCACCATGAACGAATAGCGAGAAGACAACGAAGATTGCCACACAGTATCGTCAGAGCCCGACATGTTTCCCAGGAGGTTAGCGGAGTGGGATCTGTCGTCGTGGAATATCTTACGACGCCTACCATTACGACCTGAGCATCAATGAGAACTTGTGGCATTCTGCAGGGACCGAGCAGCACGCCAGCTTGTGGATAGGCGACGAATAGTGTTAAGCGACGAATCACGGTTCTGTCTGGATACAGACGACCGTCGAATTAGAGTCTCGAAACGTTCTGGCCAGTCCCATGATCCGCGCTTCATTGTAGAGCATGGCGTCGGGTGACATCTCCTGTGATTCTCCCACTCTACTTTTGGTGATTGAAGAAACCCTGACTGCACGGCGATACTTCCAGGAAATTCTGCGACCATGTGCACTCCCCTTCTTAGTGCAGTTTGAACCCCATTTTCCAGCAGGATAATGCAAGGGTATCTCTGGCCACAGCAAGGGTATCTCTGGCCTGCTTTTGTGATGTCAACATGCTTCCTTGACCAGCAAGGTCCAGAGAACTCTCATCTATCGAGAACATTTGGGACCAGATTGGACCGTAGCTTCGGCCAGCGAAAACTACGGTGGATTTTGAGCGTCATTTGCGTCAGCTGTGGGCGGATATTTCTCAGCAGAACATCCGAAGTCTGTGTGCCTCCGTTCCCGACCATATTGCCACCTGTCTCGCTGCTACGCGTGGTCCAACACCGTACTAAGTGAATCCTGCAAGTGTTGATGCAATACATGCTTGGTGTGGTACTATATTTTGATATTTTCTGTACTCTTACAACCATGTATTGTGCCTGTATCCACTTACGTACCCCAGTGATGGCGCCTTTAGGGTGATCAACTTTTTAGCACATGAGGACTGCTCTCCTGATTGAAAACGTAAGACACTTACAAAATTAAATTTTCTTGACAAACCGTTGGCGGTGGTTGTAAGTTTTTGTATTTCGTTTTTCTTTGCATGTTCTGTGGATCATCTACAGATAATCGACTGTCTCCAAGAACGTTATTCCAGGGAAATCTGTGCTACCGATTTACCTGCTTCATACGTAGCTCGTAAGTAAATATGAAAAGGGTAAATCTGTGCGGTCCTTTGTGCTCTCCGTACCCGCGCTCCAGAAAGTAGAGTGGTGCAATTAGAAGTGGAATTGCGCTTACGGAGCTAGTGTTTAGCGTAGTTAATAGTTTCGTGTTTTTTTTACATTAATAGTGAACTTATTATTTTAAATTTTATATTCCATAATTTCATATTTATGGCAACCCACCCCATCATAGCGTATCTTACCAGGTGCTGCGAATACGACAATGCACCTTGCGATTGTGTTATAGCATATTGCCTAAACATACCGTCTCACGGTAATGCTTCTTCGCTTTTCCAGGAAAGCAGCGACTTTGCAAAATTATCTTTGTATTTTCTGTGATGACGTGGTGGCCTGATATACTCGTAATTTCCTTGGTGGGCCATTCACGTGAGTTCCATGAGAACAAAAAGTTGCGCTGAACGCAGTATGTGAGCATAGCGTAAAATAGGGCAGCAATCATTTTCTGTTTTAATAGACCTTTCTTATACACAGCGAATATCTAAGTACGGGAGGATTTATGCTGGAGCTGTCTGCGGAGAACAAGATAGTGCGGAAATGCATGCAAATCATTTCCTGCCACCGCTGAAAATAACTAGCTTGGTTACAAGAATAAATAAGAGACAATGTAATCTATTTACAAGGAGTGAATAACGAGGAGATACAGATTCAGTAATAAAGCATAAATGTAAGCTTATAATACTGTGGCAACTGTAAATAAGCTCGTAATTCTTTATTATCATTGACGTTTTCATCAAAATTTACTTCGTAGGCATCAAAAAGTAATGCAACCGTTACGAATCCAAAATTTATTATCTGTGGTGCATGCAGTATTTAAAAAATAATGTCATCCACGCACTGATCAGGAATCGAATATCTTCCATCTCAGAAGATGCTGCAGCTAAAATGGTATTATTTTTTAAAATCAATTAAACTGATAAAGAATTGATAGTCTGTGCCAAATATCCTAAGAGAAAAAAATAAGATTGTGACAGATAGGAAACAAACAACTACAAAAACCAGCAAAAAGTAAATTTAATAAAGCAGTATAATATAAACGTATCTTCATGCTAGGAGCTTCGTGTAACAGATTCTTAATTCAAGTGCAGCCAATATAAATATAAAATGTGACGATTTTATTTTGTTGATGTACACCATATCCGACTGTTTAATATTTTTAAAAATTCCATTGGTTTAATTTTCTATACATTTTCCTCAATAGAACCAAACTATCTCAATATTTCAGATTTTAGTGCAGTAAAATTTTAAACCGTTCAACTTAAATTTACATATTACAGCCACATTTAAGATACTTTCAGGAAACAACACCTACGATAGAACAAAATACACCTTGTTTATATCCCTTCGTTTGTATTAATTACCAGCTCAATGGTTAGTTTAAAACCGGAACCAAGCCTAGAAAATTATCCATAACACAGATATACACTGAAGAGCCAAAAAAAACTGGTACACCTGTCGAATATCATGTAGGGTCCCCGCGAGCTCGCAGAAGTGCCGCAAGACCACGTGGCATGGACTCGACTAATGTCTGAAGATATGCAGGAAGCAATTTACAACATTAATCCTGCAGGGCAGTCTACAAATCCATAGGAGTGTCAGACGGTGGAGATCTCTTCTGAACAGCACGTTGCAGGCATCCCAGATATGCTCAATCATGTTCATGTCTGGTGATTTAGGTGACCAATGGAAGTGTCTAAAGTCAGAAGAGTGTTCCTGGAGCCACTCTGTAGCAACTCTCGACTTGTGGGGTGTAGCATTGTCCTGCTGGAACTGTCCACGTCGTCGGAATGCACAATGGACATGAATGGGTGCAGGTGAACGGACAGGATACTTACGTATCTGTCACCTGTCAGAGTCGTATCTAGACGTATCAAGGGTCCCATTTCACGTCAACTGCACACCCATACCATGACAGAGCCACCACCAGATTGAACAGTCCCCTGATGACATGTAGGGTCCATGGATTCATGAGGATGTCTCCATACCCGTACACGTCCATCCGCCCGATACAATTGGAAACGAGACTCGTCAGACCAGGCAACGTGTTTCCAGTCATCAACAGTCCAATGGCGGTGTTGGCGGGCCCAGGCGAGACGTAAAGCTTTGTGTCGTGCAGTCAACAACGGTACACGAGTGGGCCTTCGACTCCGAAAGCCCATATCAATGGTGGTCCGTTGAATAGTTCGCACGCTGGCACTAGTCGATGCCCCAGCATTAAATCTGCGCCAATTTGAGAAAGGGTTGCACGTCTGCCACGTTTAATTATTCTTGTCAGTCGTCGTTCGTCCCGTTCGTTCACGATCTTTTTGCGGCCGCAGAGATGTCGAAGATTTGATGTTTTACCGGATTCCCGATATTCACGGTACACTCGTGAAATGGTCGTACGCGAAAATCCAAATTTTATCGCTACCTCGAAGATGTTATGTCCCATCTCTCGTGCGCCGACTATAACGCCACGTTTAAACTCACTTAAATCTTGATAAACTGCCTCTATATAAGCAGTAACAGATTTAGAAACTTTGCCAGACGCTTGTTGTCTTCAGGCGCTGCCGTCTGCATCGCGCTACTCTGATTGGTTCCATACCTCTGTTGTTTGCATACGCGTGCCTATACGATTTTTTTTTCGGCTCTCCAGTGTATAAATAAAGCCAACTTAGTGTCGCTTTGAAATGTAAGGCTATGTAAATAATTTAAGAAGTGGTAGAACCTATAAATCTTTTGTAAACTATTAATAGACGGGCAGTAGTTGATTACTACCAACAAAACATATTCATTTATACCGAAAGAAGAGTGTGGCACAATAAAAAATTATTGTAACCATTTTAAAAATTAGAAAGAAAGAACACTTTCTTCTGAAAGCAAACATTATGTGACAGTACCTCATATATTTACAAATGTCAGGCGTATCAATAAAACCGTTCATGTAAAGCAACTTCGTAGAATAAAGTTTTGTCATAAACTTAAAAATACGTACAAATGGTTTAAAAAGCCTAATAACCCACGTATTAAAAATTTGTACAAAAATAAAATATATAGTTGAATCTTTAAAAAGTTCAAAACTAAAACTACCACTTTTTCAATTTTATATTAATTTTTTACCTTATTTACGTGTAGCTAGTTTTAAACAGAGCTGAATGGTAAAACTTAAAATTCATAACGCAATTCTAATCTGTCCTTTATGAGCTCGTATCGCCCGCCATATTGAACGTTTTTCTATTTTTTCCTAATTCAAATTTATGAGGGTTTATTAAAAAAATGCGACAATAGAAGCTTAACTTATTGTCGTGCTCATCATTACGGACATTTATATATCAACTGCAGACGCATATTTATGTAAGAATTAACGAAATTCCAAATTTTACGTATTCATTATCACCTTTTAACGACAACCAGAGAACACCTGTTGACAATCAGGTACAAAAATTTGCACGGAACTATGAAATGCAATGCTTATATAATGAAAAATTTTCACTAATGACCCTGGCTGTTCTGTAATGGCACTAAAATTAATAATTCTTGTATAAGGGGTGACAAAGCCTCTTAATCTGGAGTGGCAACAGTAGATCTGGCCTTCAGATTACAATTGTCCTTAATTATTATAGTGTCTTATAAAACAGTACTTACGCCATTTATACCACGCCATTCCGAGTCCTTACATTAGTGGCCATTCACCAATACTCTGGGACAAGATGTAAGTAGTTCTAAGCGCGTTCGAAATAATGGCCATAATGAAAAACAATGCCAATGGCAAAGCACTTTGTTATGAACTTTGCTGTAGTCTATGTACGGTTACTTCAAACTTTTCTAAAGCCCTATTATAGTTATATTATACTTCCAGGCTATTCCTCGGCCTCATACAAACAAAGCTTAACCAAGTCTAGAAAATTACACCAAAGTGCCAACCCACCGTATTCTTGCGCATTCGGTTTAATAACATTTTGCGCAAGAGCTATTTATTACTAGACAATACCGACACACCTTATTTGTCCCTGTCTTTATTCGTATCAATTATAAATGAAATACTTTAGTTAGAAGATAATTCAATTTAACCAATTATAAGACACTTTCATGTTGACGAAAGTAAAACGATTGTATTGTATGGCGTTTTTAGTAAACAACCGAACACGTTTTTATGGGGTGATTTTTTAAAGATTTAATTCCGAAAGTTTGAAGATACCGCGAATAGACTATGAGTAACCCATGAGCACACTTCGCACTCAGACAGCACTGTTTAGGTACATTTATTATAAGTCTATAGACACCAACAATTCATAGGACTGTGGTGGCGTACACTGGCTAGACAACTCACATCTCACCACGGCGAACCGTGATCGGTTCCCGACAGGATACAAACCAAATTCCTGTTTGTAGTAACTGTAATTGACGTTGCCGTTGGCCGGTAGACTTTCTCGAGGTACTCCCGTTTCCCCAACAAATGCATTCCGTCTCTACTTCATCTCCACGTCATCTCACCCCCTTGAGTTGCTGAAGACCTCAGCGTTAAGCGTTAAGCGGCAGCCAAATATACCCCCCCCCCTTTTTTTTTCTCCCTATCTCTCTCTCTCTCTCTCTCTCTATCTCTCTCTGCCTGTCTCTCCAATCATTGCATTTCATATAAAAGGGCTGCGCACAACCCAAACCCGAAACTTCCTCTTAAATAAAATGAGATGTTTTCGACAGGGACAATGTTAAAACCCTTATTTTAAAGTCAACCTGCTATTGTTGAATGAAGACTTCATGGAACGGACTTCACTTATTTTAATGTGACGATACAAACCGTACAGTGAATATGGAGCAGAGTGCGCATGACAGCTCCGCATTAACCAATATTCGTGTTCCGACACTGAACTGCTGTCAAAACCACGTAAATTCAACTGAGGTTGGTAAATTGTTTACATATATAAATGCTTTGATGTTCTACTGCACTATTTTTGACAAAGTTTTAACGTAAACACGACTTAATCAAGTTTCGCAAAACGCTCTCTTCTTTCTCCGTAAAAATGTGCGTCGTTTGCAAAACCAAATATAAAATGATAAGCGGGCCCGCCATTGTTTGAACACTTTTTTTGATCGTTATTATGTCTTCAATCAATGTCGAGGATATGAGCAGAAGATGAAAATCATTGTACCTCGTCTTTAGTCTGTGGATGTAAACCAACGCGATGGATTAATTTTTTCTGTGATATGTTGATTTTAATAACTATGGCCAGAGCTGCAGAAAAAATACACAGAACCTTATATGAGAAAAACTGAAAAGTGGGAAATATATGGTAATATTATAACGAAAATGCACTGCTAAAAATATTTCGCGGATACGCGATACTAGCACTTCTTGCCGCTGGATTATTAGACACTATTGCTATTATTATAAATCCTATCGAATATAAGTTCGGTTTGCATCTAACAGAATACTGTCTGAACTGATTGATGCGAAAAAAAATTGCCCGGATGTGAATATATTTCAACAAAAATGTGACTGACACATCTAAAATTAGGTACAGTAGTCCGTGTTTACTTTGCACCTGTTCGGGTAGCTTTCCACCACACAGAATGTTTTTTTTTTTGTGTAATTTGGTGAAGAGGTAGCAATCACTATCAGTACGTAATGAAGTTTAATTTCTCTCGTTTCGAAACCATTTTTACTCCAGCTTTGCGTAGTTTTTTCTAGAAACTACTATAATCATGTTTTTAGTATCCCAGTAGCATGGTAGAGTTTTGTAAACAATTTCCATAAGCGCTTTCTCGATAAGCTGCTTGGAAATTTGAACATTATTAAAATCCCTTACTGTCATTAATCTACCCACACCTGTCTGATATGCGCATAATTATAAGGTTTAACATTTAGAGAATGTCTTTGTAATTCCGCAACCACACACTAGTGCCTCTCGGTACGCTAATAAAAAGCTTGAAAAGTGTTATCCTAGGGCTGGAGCGGGGGGGGGGAGCTAACACCCCCCCCCAAAATTAAAGTAAAATATAAAAAAATAAAATTTAATAAAAAATAATTTTTTTTTTTAATATGAGAAACGTGTGGTTTCCTTGGACATGAAGAATGTTTGTAGCATTTTGTGGTTCCCTCTCTGTATATTAGTCCATTGATTGTAAATATTTTTTAAAACTAAATATAAGTAAACTGATATCTTTATTTTTCACAAATGAGAAATTTGCAATCCCCCTTGAACACGAAGGAGGCCTATAGCATTTTGTAGTTCAGTGTCTGTATATTAGCTCATTGGTTGTACATAACTTTTCCAACTGATAACCTGTAATATTAGAACATACGTATTTTTTTCTCTAAAAAATATATACTTTTAATCCCCCCCAGCCCAAGGCCATTCCTGGCTACGTCCTAGATGCAATCTCTTGAAGTAACGTCCAGAAACAACAGGGTGGCTTTCCAAAATGTTACTCTGCTAGTAAACTTCTCTTTCTGGCTGTCCCAAAACACTTTGAGTAAATATTTTACTCACTCTCGGCAGTGTCCCAAAACTGCAGAGTAATTACTCTGAGCATCTTGCGCCAGTAAAACTTTTACACGCACAGAATTTGACAAATTGGAAGGAAATGTGGACATTCTGTTTAGACACACACACAGGAAAATTAATAATGACGAGTAATAAAATTCGTATTTTTGTTTCGAAGTTAAAGTTAGTATTATCTGGACGTAATGTTTATGATTAATTCATCGCGAGTAAAGCCGTTTATATATAAGTAATATATTGATAAAGTAAGTATTTGGAGAAATTGACAAATATTTTTTTTTGGAATTTACATTGGTTGCTTAATCAGTGCATATTCGAAAACACGGCATGCTATTTACATTATGCTCGTTCCAAAAATTACGCGCACTTTTGCTTTCCTCAGCTGTTAATCTCTGTTATTTTACTCTAGCGTGTTGGCTGCAAGTGTCGGCGGCCCTGGTGGACCACGCGCCTCCAAGTGGTGCAGTGGAGGGGAGGTGGTAAGAACAGCTTGCGTACGAAGGCGGAGGGGGGCGGTGCGGACGGAAGAGAAACTGGTAGTAGCGCGGCCCCACCACACCTGCCTGCTTCCCCCGAGGCGGCGGCTGGAGATTCCAGCGCCGCTCATCTCCCGGGGCGGTATCTCCCCCGGCGGCGCGGCGTGACCACCCGCCTTCTCCTCACGGCTGCTGTAGGACACGCCGCTTCTTGCTTGCATCTACTACAATGTGTAACGCGACGCGGCGCGCTTCGGGAAGGTGCCCACCAAGCGGACCCGCGCAGATCCTTCGTCGTTTGTGTGCTCGCGGTTTGCCCGCAGAACTGCCCGAATCGCGTGGGCAAACAGCGAAGTGGCGTTTCTATGCATTCGGTTTTCGAGTCTTGTCTTTAAACATTTTGAATCAAAACTCTAGAAAATCAGCCCATGTATGACGTGTTCGGTTCTTTCCCAAATATGCCATGCATCAGAAGCCTTTTATACTTCTGTTAACATAAAAGTAATTTACTTTTTGGTTAGATCACACTTTAACTTATATTTAATCTATAAATTGTAATATTTTAATTGTTACTAATATGAATGAAAACATATAAAAAATAGGTGTGTTGGTTGTGCCTAGTAAAAAAAATAGTTCTTATGCAATATATTACCACACTGAGTGCGCACAAAAGCGGTGTGTTGTCACTTTGGTGTTTTCTAGACTAGATGTGAATTTTGTTTGAACGAGGCGGAGGAATATCCTGGAAGCACGACTTTATGAAGGATTCAGAAAAGTTGGAAGTAACCTTGAGTAAACTATAGATAAGAAATTTCTTTAAAAAAGTATAAATCTTTTTTATTTGTTAAATACTACAACAGGCAATACGCCCGTGAACTCACTGGAGCCTGGAGTGTAGGCCGCCACGCACCACCGCATCCGCGAGTTTAAATTATTGCATTACCTATACCTTCGATACGGAACCACCCGCTCATAGAAGCTATATAGGCCAGTAGGGCTTAAAGTTTTTCAACAGCGAGGTCATTAGAGACGGAGCAAGTTGCTCAGAGATGCAGGTTTAGGGAAGGAATCGGCTAGCATTCACCTGGGGTGATTCCAGAAAAACATAAACAACTAAAATCAGGATAGGCGAACCGGGATTCGAACCCGGATCATTACGAATGCGACCCCAGTGTGTTACCACTGTGCCATTTGACTCTGTAGCTTACATCAAGTGTAACAAACTTCCAAATAACGTCAAAGATAGCTCTTAATCTTGCAGCGAGCTTTCCTTTGATATTAATTCGCCTTGCAGAGCCAGCTTATTATATCATGTGTGATTCAGGTTTGATTCAAGCCAAATTCCAAGACACTGATACATACTTGCTGATGGCAAGACTGAATTTTACTTGCAATTTTCCAAGACAAGTTTGCAACAAGTTTCTTAAATCAAACATGTTACAAGTTTTATGCGTGGAGACAAATAAACTTGATAGCAAGCTTGCAAGCTTGTCGTTAGAAGCTTGATTCAATATTATGCTACGGGGCAGCGATGGTGAAGTTGTCAGTATACTCACCTCCCACCTAGGCGAACCGGGTTGGTTTCCCGGCGGGGTCGCTCCCGGATTTTTGCATGTGGAAATCGTGCCGGACGATGCCGCTGTTTGCCAAGTTTTCTCGTGGATTTCCCGTTTCCCCGCCCTTGCATTCCGGTGCTGCTCCGTATTCACCTCACTTTCACCTCATCGGCTCTCACGACCTCGATGTTAAGAGCCGCCCAAATCTCCCCAATACATTCGTAAGAATACGGAGGTGGAATGAATAGCCACTCTGTTAATTCTAGCCCTATACGTAACCAAAATGGCGTCTCTGGCCAACGACATATTGGAAAACGGTTTGCAAATCTGTTCTTGTTAACATACTTGCCAATCAGTAGCCCAGCCAATAGGGAACCTTTAGCAACACACAGAAGCCAGTCAGACGCAAGGTCCGTTCCCAAAGCCTCGCGCAGCCAATTAGAGAATGGGTACGCCCTCATCAAAGGAACCACGAAGGCATTTCGCCTCTGTGTACCTATGTACTCTTTGCTACAGCCATCACTTCTGGAATGGGGCAGTCGAGCGTTACTGAAACCACCAGACCTGCCCACGCAAGGTAGCATTTGCAGGTATACCGTTCCATTAACAGGCATACTTCAATAGCTCTGAACCACATTCGACAGCAGTGTGAAGTTGATGGCGTTTATGCGAGGAAGGCAGTCCAAAATCACACGATGGTGCTGTTATATTCTTCGACTGGTAGGTTTTAATTGAGAGGTGAGTAAATGACCATATATTGGTTTCGTTAGTTCTTTGGCAACCGTAGAGGATGGACGTGTGCTTCGCGCGCGCGGTTAACTGCACGTCGTTCCGTCAACCGTAATGTATGAGAGTGCGATTTGTGTGGTCAGCGTATTGTGGTCAGCGAAATGCGGGCGCCGGAACTGAAGCGAGCTGCTTGACACGAGCCGTCGAAGTAGAGGAGGACTAATGGCAATGTCACCAGCGGCTCGCCGGCCGAGTCAGCAGCGCTGCTGGCCTGGAAACACCGGCAACCAGTGTGGTCGACTAAAGCCTAGTACACACTAGTAGACATGCTGCGCGATTTTGGTCTCTGAGACGTGTCTCAGGTTGTCTACGTGGATATGTCTATAGACCAGGCCCGTCCAACATACGGCCCCCGGGCCACCATCCGGCCCGCGTAGGCCCTACATCCGGCCCGCGAGCTAGTTAAAATTTTTAAAGTCATAGCATAGATAGATGATGACATATAATAGACAAATATTGCGCAAACAATCTTTAAAAAGTCTCTTAGATAATATGTTTATTTTATCGACTACGAATAATATTCACATGTTTGTAGGCAAGTAAATAATGTTTACCTACGATTTATAAACAATAACACGAACTGCGCTTCGTAGGTATCAAATCCGCGCGTGCACTGAGACGCGCCCCACCCTCTCACCTCACCTTCGCGCTCGTAGCACCGCCGCCGTGTCGCTCGCTCAAAGTCACTTGGCCGGCAAAGTTTGTCACGACGCGAGTAATTACTTATTTGGTTTGTTTTGTTCGATCGCGATTGTGTTTCATTTGTAAATTAATAGTGAATGAAGTTTCTTGTAGTGAAAAGTGGTGAATAAACGTAGGTACTTAATTTAAATCTTAACAAATAGATGAAGTATATTTATTTAATTACGGTTAACGATTGTCTTTTGTTATCCATACCTACATTGTTTGAGTAAATTTTGAGATACATATTTACTTAAGTAGGTGCATAATTTTGTGTTGTCTTATGGTTGTTTCAGATCAGGATGTCAACAGAGAAAAAGCGTAAAGTTGACACAGAATGTCGAATATTTAAAAACAGTTGGACTGAAGACTTTTTTGTCACAGAACATAATGAAAACATACTGTGTCTTATATGTAATCACAAAATAGCAGTTTGCAAGGAATACAATGTAAGGCGGCATTATTCTACAAATCACGCTTCTAAATACGATATGTACAAAGGCCAAATTCGAGTCGATAGTGTAAATTCGTTGAAGCTAAATATGATCGGTCAACAGGCGTTGTTCAAAAAACCAAAAGAAAACTCCGAGACAGTTACAAAAATTAGTTTCATGATAGCAGAAGCTATTGCCAAACGAAGTAAACCCCTATCTGACGGAGAATTTGTCAAGGAGTGTTTGGAGATATTTACATCGGTAGCGTGTCCGGAGCAGAAAGCAGTAGCTAAAAATATAAGCTTGTCACATCAAACCATAGCAAGAAGAATTGATGACATGGCCATAGATATTGAATCATCTTTAAAAACACAATTGAAGAAATGCGTTTTTTACAGTTTCGCTCTCGACGAAAGTACTGATATGTCGGATACGGCGCAGTTGGCAGTTTTCGTGAGAGGAGTGACAGAAGACTATACCGTGGTCGAGGAATTACTTGATTTGGGTCCAATGAAAGATACAACGACAGGAAAAGATATCTACGAAGAAGTAAAGAGTTGCATAGAAAAATATGAACTTCAAATCGAAAACCTTTGCGGCATTACTACAGACGGTGCACCAGCAATGACAGGAAGAGTAAATGGTTTTGTGGCTTTACTGCGGAAGAGCATCAAACACATGTTTATCCAGCATCATTGTATTATTCATCAAGAACAGCTATGTTCAAAAGTTCTTGAACTGAAGCACGTGATGGATAAAGTAGTGCGGACCGTTAATTTCATACGCGCAAGAGGACTCAATCACAGACAGTTCCAAGCTTTTCTATCTGACGTAGGTTCAGATCACGAAGACATAGTGTACTTTAGTCGCGTTCGCTGGCTCAGCAGAGCAACCACACTGAAGCGATTCTATTCGTTGCTTGATGAAATAAAAACTTTTCTTGAAAATAAAGACCAAGAATTTAGTTTTTTAACTGATGAGCAGTGGTTGGCTGATCTGGCTTTCCTGGTAGACATAACTAAATACCTCTCTGATCTTAATCTAAAACTGCAACGAAAAGATTAACTATGTACGCAGTTATATGAACGTGTTCAAGCTTTCACAAAGAAGCTCCTATTATTGGAGAAACAGCTGGAACAAAAGCAGTTGGCTCATTGGGAGACCTTGTCTTCAAGAAACCAAGAGACGTTGGAGTTAGGCAAGTACGCATCATTACTGCAGAGGTTGAGGAATGAGTTTGATGAGAGATTCGCAGACTTCAAATTACAACTGCCCACCATGAAAGTCTTCCAAAATCCCTTTGATGTTGAAGTTGAAAGCGCCAGGCTAAACCTACAGTTGGAATTGATTGAAATACAAAGCAATTCTCTTCTAAAAACCGCATACGATGGTTGTCTTCCGAATGGGTTGGTTGAATTTTACAAAAAGTATGTTGACCAAAAACAATACCCAAACATGACCAAATTAGCTCTTCAACAAATTTCCTTATTTGGTAGTACATATACTTGTGAACAGCTTTTTTCCCGCATGAAACACAACAAATCCAAAACAAGATCATCATTATCAGACATCCATCTTACAGGCATTCTGCGCATAGCCACATCTAAAATATCAGCTGACATAGATGCCCTGAGTAAACAAAAAAAATGTCAGGTATCTCATTAGATTGGTTTTGATTTATTTAAGTGTAAGCATTGTAAAACTAAGGTTTTCTTTTTAATAAATTATCCATATTGCATAATATAAAAAATTCCGTTTTATTTACATTTATTAATATTTTAGAGCTCACTTTGCTATTGGGTATTTCGTTTGGCCCGCTATGGTTACAAACATCCTTGACCTGGCCCGCCGCAAAATTATGTTGGACACCCATGCTATAGACCAATCCCCGTCTCGGGCCTGTTGCGAGACCAAAAATCGCAGGTCTCAGGTCTCCCGATCGGAATGGGAGACTGCATGCAACGTTAGACATGTTGCGCAACATTTTGACAGTGTGGAACTCACTCGGCGTCTAGAGGCGAGACACGTCCCAGTCTGTCTCCAGCTACCGAGTGGTGTGGTTCGGTTTCCAAAGTTTTACAGTTCTTCTGAAAATATATGGTCTAACGAAACAGTTTTAAAACTAATTGAAGATTACCATGCGTCTTATTATTTGTGGGATGTTACGAGTCCCGACTACATAAACCGGGTAAAAAGAAAAGTGGCCCTGGAATCTCTGGCTGCAAAGTACAACGTGGAAGTGGTGGAGATGGAAAAGAAAATCCAAAATTTAAAAACATCATTCAACCGGGAGCGAAAAAAAAAAAAAAATACTCCGATGAGTGGGACCTCTCCCAAAAAGTCCACATGGTTTGCTTACGTGTATTTGAAATTCCTGCTACCAGCGAACGAGTCAAAGGGCAGCCGGAACACAGACTTGGATCATTCACAGAGTGGAAACAATGTAGATGAAGTAAGTAAAAATTGCTCTATTAAATTCTTTATTAAATTAATTTTAATTAACCTTTACTTAAATTATTTGCTTAACTTGAGGTACAAGATTGGCTACTTTATATTTAACTAAATCGTATAATTATTTAACTAATTCTTATAATTAATTAAATAACTAAATCTATCTAACAAATATATTATTGACTGAACAATATATGCTACTAGTTAACAAAATGTAACTATTTGAAAATAACACCTTATTTAGTAATAGATCTGCTGTCCCAATTATTGTTCTATGTCTAATTATTTGAGCAAATATCATTTGACTACTGTAGCTATTAAGTAAGCATCCACCTTTTACATTTGTTTCGGCTGAATGGCAAGCAAAAGTTAAATAAATAAATTACTTTATTGAATCGTATTGCCAAGCTAGCTCTCCCTCTGGAGAAACAAAGTAATAACGAAATTCATCAAGAATGTTATGCAAGTTAGCTGAACATTTTCGGGGAGTGTTCTGGAGATCCACCAAACGACTCTCTTCATCAATTTTCCTTCTCCAGAATCCTTCAATTACCTTTCCATCACCATCGTACTAGTCAAAAATTCCGGGTGGGGTGTAGGCATGTCTTGAAACTGAATTCCTGCGTAAAAAATTGTGTAGATAGATGCAAGCCAACACGACGGACTTCACTCTATCTGGCTGTAAAGCTATCGGTTTAAGAAACACCCGGAATTTTGAAGACATGATACCAAAAATATTTTCTATTATCCTTCTGGCTCTACTCAGCCTATAGTTGTACACTCTCTCCGGAATGTCTCATGCACGACCAGGGTACGGTTTCATCAAATACTTAGACATAGAAAAAGCGTCATCTCCCACAATAACGTATGGTACCGGTTCCGTTCTCCCTGGTAATGCCTCGCTTCTAAGTACGTGTGCAGTATTGTTTTTTAGATCATTGTACAGTGAGGTGAACTTGAAAACACCCCCATCAGAAATTCGTCCTTGGCATCCAACATCAGCGCAGAATAACTTGTAGTTGGCGTCTGCAACGGCAAGGAACACAATTCTGAAAGTGCCTTTGTAGTTGAAGTACAAGCTCCCGCTGTGTTGTGGTGCCACCATCTGAACCTGCTTACCATCGATACTGCCTATGCTTGGTGGAAAATTCCATCTACTCTGAAATTCCTGGGAAATAGCTTTCCATGTAGCTTCAGAAGTCGGTCTCTGAAACGNCCCACAATAACGTATGGTACCGGTTCCGTTCTCCCTGGTAATGCCTCGCTTCTAGGTACGTGTGCAGTATTGTTTTTTAGATCATTGTACAGTGAGGTGAACTTGAAAACACCCCCATCAGAAATTCGTCCTTGGCATCCAACATCAGCGCACAATAACTTGTAGTTGACGTCCGCAACGGCAAGGAACACAATGCTGAAAGTGCCTTTGTAGTTGAAGTACAAGCTCCCACTGTGTTGTGGTGCCACCATCTGACCGTGCTTACCATCGATACTGCCTATGCTTGGTGGAAAATTCCATCTACTCTGAAATTCCTGGGAAATAGCTTTCCATGTAGCTTCAGAAGTCGGTCTCAGAAACGAAAAAAAAAAAATAAGTAACGTTTGGTGGAATCTGAGGAAACGGTGTAATATTTTTAATAAAGAAATAATTCTCCTAAGCTCTTGACAATTTTTAATTAAAAAAATTAATTTTTGTTTTAGGACAGTTTGTTGGATACTGGTGATAATCAGGAACAAGAAGAAGCTCTAAATGTAGATGCGGAACGTGAGGACGACCGCCCACCATTCAAAACCCCAGGAAACCCTCCTAAACGCGTCCGGAAGAATGAGGACCCCTGTACAACAAGCTGTCAACTGCATGAAGTGTCTATCAAAAATTTTTACTACCAGAGATGAGAATTCGGTATTTGGGGAATAAGTTGCGAATAAAATGACAAATTGTAAAAGGCCGAGGGTGGAGGTCTCTTTGGCTCAGTGCTATATTAATTATATATTATTTCGATTCGGCATGGGTCTGCTAGCTACTGAAATTACGTCAATTCAGACGCCACATACACTTTTCATCTCCATCTCATCAATGGCATCACATTCCCCATCATCATACGTTCGCAAGACAGTTATTGCTCAAATCCTTCTACACCAACTGAAGGTGGTATAGAAGGAGTTGGAGATGTTCAACTTCAGCAGCAATTAGAGCCAAGGGATGAAATTGGCAATGACATTCGTGATTTTGTACAGAACTATACCAATCTATAAATGTTTTGCATTGATTTATTGATTTTACATCGTCTAATTTTATATTGATTTTGTTATTAAAATTTAAATATTTATAATAGTTTTGTAATTAAAAATTGAATATTTATAATAATATTATAATTAACAATTTGTAATTAAAATTAATATTAAATAATATAAATTGTTTTATACGTACATTTACATATTGTTTTAATGATGCGATAATCGCTTCGCAAACCTCTGGTACCATTTTCGATATTGCCTGCTTAGATNTTACAGATTGTTTTAATGATGCGATAATCGCTTCGCAAACCTCTGGTACCATTTTCGATATTGCCTGCTTAGATATACTGAAGGTGTACATGAGGCTCGTGAATGAGTCTCCACATGCTAGGAAACGCAGTGTGACTGCTAGTCGAAGAGAANTCTGAAGGTGTACATGAGGCTCGTGAATGAGTCTCCACATGCTAGGAAACGCAGTGTGACTGCTAGTCGAAGAGAAGCTGTGATGGTTTCTCTGAATTTTGTATCTTGCTTTATTATTATCCCTCCAACCATCAAAAGCAGATCTTCGAAATCAGTAGGCGTCAGCCGGGTGAAATTCCGAAAAACCATGGCGTCATCCACTCTTAATTTATTTAATAATTCATTACCGAGCCTAGGTCCTTCTGCGTGCACTTCACGCGTCCACCAACGTTGACGTTTTCACGTTTTTTCACTTGTATAATCGTGATTCGTCCTTGAGTAAGGTGTGTTTTGTTAAAGGAGCATGGTGGACTGCGAATATGAGACTTAGAAATTCACATCGTAGTGTGGACGCTAGACGAGACAAAGAACGGTATCTCTAGGCGGTCCATGGACACGGTCTCTAGACGGTCGCGAGACCGTCTAGAGACAATCGCGCAACATGGTATACTGGTGTGTACTAGGCTTCTTAACGTACTGCCACAGAACACATGGGAATAGGTGAAAAGGTGTTTTTTATATGTTTTTAACAAGTTTTTATATTAAGTGTATTATTGAATTGTGACAATGTGTGCAACAGAGTGGTGGTTTCCCTTCGTAGAGGAACATGTAAGAAAATTTCATGGCAACAAATCACAGAGAATTGAAGAGTTTGTCACATTATCTTCTTAAGTGCACAAATGTCAACGAACATATGCCATGAGTATAATGAGGGATTAAAATATTAATTGGAAACAAATAAAGAAACCAGAGACAACATATTACAATGGATGAAAGCGGGTCCATCTACTTATCCATGGACAACCTGCAGAGGAAATCCTGAAGGTTGTGAATTAATATTACCATGATGGTTCAGAAGATGACGAATGCATGGACATTGGAGGAGGTCCAGGCACCGAGATGGAGGAATTGGACAGAGTGAAGACACAGACTGACACTCTCCTTTGAAAGTTCTGGATTACTGAACTTTGGAAAAGAAAAAGGTAAACAAAAAAATGCCAATTTTATTTACCGAAGGTGCACCTTCTAAAGTCTTCCCTCGACAGGACACTGCGAAAGTATTCCTTCCTGCAAGAGAATGTGAAGGGATTGTAATTCTGTATGATAAACAGAGCAAGAATATAAAAAATAGACAAATGAGTGAATAAACCAGAGCCAACCTTTGCCCAAGTGACAAAGGCGGTGAGGAAGTTTACTCAGGAGGCAAAACCTCCAAGGAAAGTGATACTGACATATCCGGCGAAAGGGAAGCAAAGTAGTTAAGAAAGAAAAAATAATATCCAGGAAATTGTGAACACTTTCGAGAAGGGCTGTAAGGTGAATAATTTCCAGAAAGTAAGAGATTGAAGAGTACTCATAGAGGCAGGTGACGAAGCCACAATCAATAAAATAAGAGCAAGTGAAGGAATAAAGTCAATGGGACTTCGATTGGACGAACCCAGGAAAAAAGGCCCGAAAGTAATAGTTTCTGATGTCCCAAGGAAATAAGACAATGAGGAACTGATTTCAAGGATCTGGAAGCAAAACTTAGAAGAAAAAGAAAGCAAGAAATATATTTTCACAGAGGAGGTGACAGTCAGTCTGCAGACTGGATGAAAAAAGGAGAATTTCAACAATGTTTTAGAGGGTCCTTGTGTATATAGGAATTTACTGATCAGCCAAGAAACGATCTTTATTGGTTTCTAACTGTGCCCGCGGCACCACTCGCGTGGACTACAGAATTATTGTTTAGTTTTCTTTTTAATAAAGTCCCTCCGCCCCCCTGCCCCAAACCGGTTCTCACCAGCCACTGTCATGGCTCTCCTCGTCCGTGTGTGGTCAATCGACTTGCGAAAAATTACTTTTTCACAAAACTTTTGGTATCTCTTAAAGTATTGGCGGAATTGTACGCTGTATAGGAAATTAACAGCTTGAATTTTACGTATTTATTTATTGAGAAATAAAATGGTAAAAGAGTTTGTTAATATTTCTCGGTTATAGATAGGTATATACTACCGCGGAGTTTTTTTTTTTAGTTATTTTTATTCTACACAATTCTTTACTACATGATATTGTACCATCTTTAACGGTTTATACAGCATATAGCAAGAGAGCGCGCTGGTGGCAAACTTTTTTCCAACTTTATTCACTATTATCGTCACTGCTTATTCCTTATGTCACTTAACAAAATATATACTGAAACCTGGTCAGAGAACATAGCTATGAATTTTAAAAAAACTTGTAAATCGGATACGTGGTCCTTGAGTGATAAGCGCACTAACAGACAGACAGACAGACGTTGAGATTTATAATATGTATAGATGAAGCCTGCAAGGTCAGAGATTTTCTAGTTCCAATGAGGTGCTATAAGTGCCAACAATATGGGCATCTGAGCAATTACTGTAAAATACGAAAATATGTTTGACATGTAGAATGTGAAGGCACAAATAAAATGATAAAGATAAATGTAAAGGCAATAAAGAAAACCCTTCCTGTGCAAATTGGCGTTGAGACAAAAAGGTGTACAATCATCGAGTCGATTCTAAGAAAAGCCCCCAACATGAGGAAGCATTCTGAATTAAACTGGATAGGACTGACTATGGAGTGCAATGACTTCTCCAATGAAAATTATTGCGGGACAAATTAACCTATAAAGATCTGTGGTTGCAACATCTGAAGTAATGACAATTTCTAATGAAAAAAATCTTGACATCGTAGTAATGCAAAAATTTTATAATTTACACGGAGAAGTGATTGGATTGCCAGGAACGGTAAATAAATTTGGTGATAACCCAATGCCAGATATCTGGATGAGAAATAATTTGAAAATAATGAAAATGGGCAATTTGTCCAAAAGTCATTACTTCTGCATTCATTTAGAATTGGGAGCAACTAATACATATTTGGCCAATTCCTATTTCCAGTACTTGGGTGATCTCTGAGTTCATCTTGAGAAGTGGGGCAAATGAATTGGTGTACTGGGTAGGGAATGCTTGATAATCAGTTCTGAAGTTAATTCCAAATATGACCAGTGGAATTCACGTGTCACAGACAATCGAGGCATTACGATCGATTGCTATTTACTGGTGAACGACCTCCATGTCGCCAATGAACCTGGATCCCTCCCCATGTATGTTTCTCCTGCGCACAATACAGATTCTTTCCTGGACGTGACTCTGACCTCAAAGAATGCAACCAGACTGATTACAAATTGGACAGTAATGCAGGACTCATCAAGTGATCATCGGTTTATTATTTACTAGAGTAACTAAAAACCTATCCCAAAGAAGGTGGCAAAGTACCGCGAACAAGATACATTCATAGGGGTGCAGATTGAAACAGATTCGATGAGGTACTAATGGATAATCTCCAGAGGTACCAAGTAGAATACCCGGAAGATATGCACCAAAGAGCATTAGAGTTAACGAAAGTTATTCAAGACGCATGTAACCGAACACTACGAACTTCCAACCCTGGTGTCCCACTGAACAGATTGTGGGATGAAGAACTAGAAGAGATGAGTAGAAAAGTGCAAAAGATACAAAAAACATGAACAGACGCAGAGATGACACTCAATATCTTAGTCTGTTTGATGTATACAGATATCAAAAGAGGACATTTGCAAGATTGCTGAAGGATAAGAAGAGAGAATCTTGAGAAGTTTTGTGACTGAGAAAGGGAATGAAGATCCATATGGTTAAGTGTATAAAATACTCACAAATAAAGTTAAGCATAGCCAGGTCATGAAGAGTCTGAGAATTCAGGAAAGAATGATGATCAGTCTGTAGGAGAATATGGAATAGCTCATCCAGGCTCTCTTGCCAAAGGACAGCGAAGAAGGTGAAGAAGAATAACATCGCATGAAGAGAGAAAATATGACAGTTGCCAGACACTCCGAACACTGCATATTTTTATTTAGAAGAACTTGACAGAATAGTGAAGGAACTGAAAAATAAAAAGGCACCTAGGCATGATAGGATAACTGCTTAAATAGTTTATAGAGTGTACTCCAGGATACGAAAGGACCTACTTGCACTGATGAACGATTATCTACAAAATGGATGCTTCCCAAATATCTGGAAATGGAATTCTCAAGATCTTGTATAGAAGGTGAAAGAAAGACTCAACAAACCTAAAATAACACAGACCTCTTACATTACTGCCGGTGCTCAGAAAAATTCTGAAAATGTTAGTAAACCAAATATTACTAGGGTTTCTAGACGTAACTGAGGGACGCCATAAGTAACAATATGGTTTTCGAAAAGGCAGAGGCACAGAAAAAGATGTGCTTGATGTGGTTCGAAAGGTAAAATCCTGTTCACAATCTTATGCATTGGGAGTTTTCCTTGACATAATGGAGCCTTCGATAATGCATGGTGACCAGGAGTGCTTTGGCATATGTGAGAGTAGTGCCAAGCTATTATTTGTGCCATATTAATTAATTACTTTGCGAACAGAATACAAAGTTAACCACCTATGTGTAAGGAAGACCATATCTAAGGGATGTCACCAGGGATCGGTCCTAGGACATGTTCTGTGGAACGTCCTTTTTGACTCACTACTGCATTTGCAGTTGACAGAATAAAGTGAGATATTTGCCTAAGCCGATGATGCTATTGTGAAAATTCCAGCATGGGGCCGAGCTGAATTGGAACACAAAACAGAAGAAACGTTACAGAAGATCGAGAGATGGGGGAAGATAGTCAAGTTGGATTGCTCTGTTGTCAAAACCAGTGCAATGCTACTAAAGGGGAGATTTCAAAGATCGCCAACGATAAAGTTTAAGGTAAGACCAGTGATGATAAAGAGTACTGTTGCATATCATGGAGTGGCATTGGATAGCAAACTGCGACTCCAGGATCACATCAGGTACCTCACGGATAAAGCTGTAAGTTTTCCCATGAAGATGAGAGCAGTATCCGCATCATCATGAGAACTTGGATTTACGTAAAACCATGATAACGTTGTACAAAACTGTCTTCCTGGGAATCACATTTTACGGATCTGCAATGTGGTATGAAAAAGCAAAATTAGTGCATACACAGAGATTTCTACTGAAGACGCACACAGCTGCATTGCTTGCGATTACAAAAACATACAGCACAACATCTTATGAAGCATTGCAAGTGATAGCTGGAATGATCCACCTCAATCTGTTAGTGATAGAACGAGGAAGCTTAATGAATAAAAATGATGCAAGATCTGCATCTGCGGAGAGGAAGAATGAAGTCAGCAAAGAGACGATATACCTCTGTCAGAAGAGATGGGATGCCTCGGAAAAAGGGAGAATAACATACAGAATATTCCCTCGCATAAGGGATAGAGACGGTCATAATTGGATCACGACTGATTATCATCTATCACAGATATTAACAGGACATGAAAATTACAAAGCAAATGTTTACAGTTTTAGTTTGGTAGACTCCCCTCTCTGTAGGATATGACACACTGTAGACACAGTGTGACATGTAACTACAATATTGTCCTAAGATCGAGGACTTGAGAATTGAATACTATAGTAGACTTAATATGGATAAAAATGAATGTGACTTACGTGATATAATGTCCAACAAGAGAAATGCAACAATAATGCTGGAATGTGCAAGGGAAATCTCAATAATATTAGAAGAGTTTGAACTGTGGATAGAAAATAATCCACAAGAAATGGAAGATAATTCTCCCTGAAAGTGATACCATACCCTAATACTTACAAAGAAAACCAATATAAAAACTTTGGTGCTGGAAGCGGACCTGCTCAACTAACGTGGGCAAACGTAAAACCGCTATATAAATTTTGTAGAAGGAGCGGACCCTCTACACAGTCTGGATAATCCCATTGCAAATACGTAGAACTTTCAAAGGATCCGTCAGAAGGCAACTGATGAGTTTGGGGTGCTTCGTCCACCACTCTAAAGATTTTAGAATGCATAATGCAGATCTGGCAACGTACAAGTAAAATGAACAACGGAGGAACAATGACCTAAGCATAGAATCAGGATAATACAGAGTGTAAGTATACTGACTTGGCTATGGAACATTTAACAGGAGAATTAAATGACGAGAATCCAAACTGAAGGAAGGTATTTGCATGGGGAGGGGGATCAAAAATGGGTCCAAAAGCCCCCCTCCCGGCTGCTACCTAAAGAAGGGATGTATATAGTTAATACATTGTAGAGCCGCTATACAATTCCTTAGAAAAGTACAGTAGAATTATATGCATTAGAATAAAGAGAATAACCCCCAGGTTGCTGGAAGAATCAGGATGGATTGCATGATCAACCGTGCCACACTCAACATCCGAGCAGCTTGGCAGTAAAATAAAATATAGTTTCTAATCATATACAACAATAATCAATCAAAGGATGATGGTATGGTAATAAAAAATAAAAAATTAAAGTTACGTGCCCCGAGAGAGCCAAAGGAAGGCTAGAAAACACAATGATATGCTAAAGGAAATACTCACACCCCTGCTTTACCTAGAAAGGGCATAGCCGCGGTAAAGATTGCATGTCTGTCTTGTAGCTGGCCACGGAAAAAAAAAGTCCTCTTACTTAGTTATTATTCTTTCAGTTAATAATCGGTAGAGCTGCTATTTAAATCATTCCTAAAGCCGATATATTATAAGCGTATGGTCCGTAGTAAATATTAACCCCACTCGTAGAACTGCTGTTAGCCATTAACTTGTGTAGCCCTTTTTTGAAAATATCACATATTCATATATAGCTTTATTGAAGTTGTCCGTTAGAGCAGTCTAATACTTTTTGATGTACTTAAGTTTAATATTTGAAAATTATAACGCGAATACACAAAAATATTTCCTTTTAAGTATTCACGCAATAATATACGTTTTGCTTTGTATAGCTACTTCCTACTGAAAGCTGTATTCCGTATTCACTATTTAAAAAAAAACCGATGGAATTTAAACTCATGCCCAAAAATATGTGTATGCTGTTCACGGTAAAGTGAGTACATTTGAAGACCTAGTAACCTTTTCCCTATCAGCTATTTTTATACTTCCGCCAATTTTAAATTGCCATGTAAGTTATAATTACAGTGTATATATTTCACCAGACTCTAAAGTTAACGTATAGGACTAAAATTAAATAGTATTTATTGATTATTATTCCAAATGAGAGGTCCTCAAAAAGTGCTCACTTTACCGTGAATAGTCCATACCTACTTGTGGTAACTAACAAAGGTGCTTCCACTACACTACCACAATACACGCCTGCACTGCCTTTCTTAAATACGATTGATAAAAAATTATTCGAAGGAAAAAAAACTCGTATTAATTTTCTATTACCTAGGTAACGTTTTAAATCTTAGTAGGCTTCCGAACAGTAATTTAAAGCTGTCGCCACCAATTTTATTTGTCTTTGTTGTATTTATTTAAACCCATTTGAATGAGTTTTAACTTCACGGACGTATAATCAAGATGGAGGCATCCTTGTCATTTCCTTCGTCAACTCGTTTCGAGTAGTGGCCACGGGGAGCGCCCTGCGTTCGGAAACTGTAATATGATTGGCCAGGTACGATTACCCAACCTGGTAAGAAATCCTGCAGTACAAGGTGAGAAATGCCATGACGGATGCCGCACTGACCTGTGCAACGGTCGCCATGACATTCCTTGCAAAAGCTTTTACGGAATCTCATACTTTGCAATATGTATGTAAAGGAGGGAATGGAAGAGAGAGGGCGGTGTAAGGAGCTGGGCTGGTTCACCCTCACACCATAGCAGGTAGACACTCACCCCAGATGGTTCAGGTGGCAGCATCTCGTAATGTGTACCTTAGTCGATTGCTCCCTTTCCCCCTCGTCATAGTTCTTCACTACACTTCTCGTATCCGCCCTCTCGGCCAGTTCTCATTTCTTGTTGGTTCTCATTCAGTTCTTGGGCGCATTCGTACAATGTAAAAATTATATGTAAATTTTAACACACAAATTTGTTATATTTTTACATTTTGTACGCATGGTTAGTAAAACAACTACAGAAGGTGCAATTTTACACCAATGTTATTAAGAATCCAGAGAGTATTGCAAGTATTTGGTACAAATACGTCGATGATTGGCTTAATAAACATGACGTTGGTGTTAATTTACACATTTTGAAGTATGTGCAAATATACTTTTCATTTCCTGTATTAAAACCAAATATTGTGTGTTTATACTACCTAGAGGTCGTTGTATAAACGCTCACTATCAGTGTAGTTGTATATTTTCTATTAGGAAATTTTACCATGACCGTGTGTGTATACTTTCATTATATTCTGGAGTATATGTGAGCGTATATTTACACATACAAATATCGGAAAATTTTAAGTTTTTATATGTAATNCAAATATACTTTTCACTTCCTGTATTAAAACCAAATATTGTGTGTTTATACTACCTAGAGGTCGTTGTATAAACGCTCACTATCAGTGTAGTTGTATATTTTCTATTAGGAAATTTTACCATGACCGTGTGTGTATACTTTCATTATATTCTGGAGTATATGTGAGCGTATATTTACACATACAAATATCGGGAAATTTTAAGTTTTTATATGTAATGTGGTAAAACGAGTACAGTATTTGTAATTATACACTAATGTTCCTAAAAATTCAACGTAGCTACGCGAATTTTTTGAAAACATGCGATCTAGTGCTAGGGAGTAGAACTACTTCGAACTCCACGTGTAGAAAAGGAAAACTTAACTCCCGCTGATGGGATATGCTGGCTTTACCATAAAACTAGTTATTTTATATCTGTTATCAATTGTCATCCACATTTTTTAGAAAGATTTTTGTAACTCTGTTAAACTACCAAATTACAAAGCTGAGTAACATAGTGTGGAAATTGTAAAACTGCACACACAAAGTATGTAAACTAACATAAGGAAGTTGTAAAAAAACTTATATTATCGGTAAAATTCCTTAGTAAAACAGTTAAAAATGTAAAGTAATTGTGTATTTACAATTACAGCCAATCTGTGATTTTTCTTTTTTTTTTGTAAGTGTGATAAAAGGGACATACACTGCGGTGAAATTACCATTGCGATGTCTGTGAAATTTACTTGCGGTGGAGAAAAAATACACGAATGTTGCAGTTTATTGTCTGTTGCATAGTAATTGTAATTTTTTACCATTCTATTTTAATTTAGGTGTAAAATGTAGATGTTATTTTACTAACATGTAGGATAAATATACTTGGAAGTAGAGTAAAAAATATTGACATATGTAGATGTAAAATAACACCGATGTCAGTGGAGACACCGATGCAACATATATTTAGTGTACAATTACACACAATTTTTACNGATGTAAAATAACACCGATGTCAGTGGAGACACCGATGCAACATATATTTAGTGTACAATTACACACAATTTTTACAGTGTATCGTGTCTGCCAGATTTATTTATTCTCCGCATCTTAGCAGATTTATGCGTTTTTTGTTATTGTGTAGTGGTCTCAATTAAAAGAGTTTACAATATGGGGAAATATTCCAAATAAACGTTGTGAAGCATTTAAAAACTTATCCAAACCATATAACATATTATAACATTGCCATATATTGGGTTCACACTGCAGCTTATTTGTAGGCGTGGTATGTCGGGTCGGTTGGCAGGGGTAGTACAGAACATAACATATGCAGCACAACCGTTGAATTTTGTTATTTACATTTTAAAATGCAGATAATAATTTAAGGACAAAGCTGTAAAACAACATCATAAGAAAAAATTCAATTTTTTTTGTAAGCCTACTTTATGCAGGTCTCCGGATGGGGAGTTGCACTAACATGTCTGCAGCTCTCCTGGTATGAAGTGGTGTTTAAGTTTTTTAGTTACACAATCTGCCCCTTGTTGCAACCATTTAAAAGACACCACGACTCAAAAATTTCCGTACGTGATTTCAGTTTCAATCGTTTGGTAACTGCAGTTCTGGGTAAAAACAATAATCCTCCAACAATGGGGTGGGAAAAGTTCCGAATGTTTTATTTTACTGTACCGCCCCTAAGACAATACACTGGCATCAAAAACGTCATAGCTCTTACGCGCAGCAATCTGCTACACTAGTCGGGNTACCGCCCCTAAGACAATACACTGGCATCAAAAACGTCATAGCTCTTACGCGCAGCAATCTGCTACACTAGTCGGGAACGTTGAGCGTCATCTGTATCTTCCTGTTTAGGTAGATGCAAATATCCATCCATCTCCACGTCATCTTCTACGTCCCTGTTGCTGCAGCTATGTCCCGCGCTGTACATGCCCGCGGTAGAGCATTTTGAAGAGCTTCTGCGACACTCGTAACTTCCATCGCAGTCGTTTGCACAGTTACAGACGACAGCAGTTCTTATGGGGCAGCGTTCTTCGAACTTGGTTTAGGACAGAGACAGCCGTTCACTGTCTTCCATCCCCAGTGTAGTGGATCNTACCGCCCCTAAGACAATACACTGGCATCAAAAACGTCATAGCTCTTACGCGCAGCAATCTGCTACACTAGTCGGGGACGTTAGGCGTCATCTGTATCTTCCTGTTTAGGTAGATGCAAATATCCATCCATCTCCACGTCATCTTCTACGTCCCTGTTGCTGCAGCTATGTCCCGCGCTGTACATGCGCGTGGTAGAGCATTTTGAAGAGCTTCTGCGACACTCGTAACTTCTTTCGCAGTCGTTTGCACAGTTACAGAAGACAGTAGTTCTTCTGGGGCAGCGTTCTTCGAACTTGGTTTAGGACAGAGACAGCCGTTCACTGTCTTCCATCCCCAGTGTAGTGGATCNCTGGGGCAGCGTTCTTCGAACTTGGTTTAGGACAGAGACAGCCGTTCACTGTCTTCCATCCCCAGTGTAGTGGATCCATATTAACACCACGCCATTCCTGCACCTGACGAAAGACTCGGAGTGAGTGCTCACGAGCAGCTGCGGATGTTGAAGGAAGAATAGTGTAGTTGAACTGTGTATGAACAGGCTGCTTAGCTATTGTCTTCACGTAAAGCTGGTGACGCAAACTGTTTATGTTCTTACTCCCTTTTGACCCATACAGTGAGAGAAAGAAAGCCCCACCAGCATCAGCCACAGCATCAGCTGATGTTTGAGGATCATTGAAAATGCGCAAAATTTCTCTGAGCTGCTTATCTGCGAGACCTTGTTTTGAAAGGCTCGAGCTTGCCTTTTGGATAAGTGGATGAAACTATACAGCATCCTGTGAAGGCGTGCATGGTTAGAAAGACCTTCATTTCCCCAATTTTTTCTTCAGTAGTGATCCCCCCCTACCGTGGTTCTAGGGTCAACAGTGACCGCAAGTAAGCGAATTAATTCTCACCTAGGACTGGCACATCCACAGCCCAACCATCGCCGACAGGGTGAAGCCGGAGGCACGAATCGATGGTTATCTATATGTGTTTTTGAAATANTCCACAGCCCAACCATCGCCGACAGGGTGAAGCCGGAGGCACGAATCGATGGTTATCTATATGTGTTTTTGAAATAAGAAAATTTTAAGCAAAGACTATTTAAAGAAACGTATGTTGAGTCAAATGATTCCTGGGTCCCTGGCAATATCTTTGTATGCAATAGCACACAAAATGATTGCAACAGGGTATAATAATTTAATAAATAATAAAATATATAAAGAAGAGTCTCAATTGTGGTAAATAAAATTTAAATTGCCTTAGAAATTAACATTTTCAGCTCAGTGCACATGATTTTTTTTTTGAGAAATGTAGTGATTTGAATACAATCATAAAATATCTTTGAATAAAATTCTCTGATATCCTTCATTACCTATAAAATTATTTTTTTTAGAAAATTATATTTTTTTATATAATTAAAATTTTATAAAGTACTTTCATAATCACTGGGTTATATCAATGGGGTCCCAGGATCTATAGAATTTGTTTTAATAATAGTGCATTACATAATAATATATTTTTTTATTATTTTTTTTTTAAATATTTCTAAACTACCATTAAAGGTCCGAACGTAGCAGCATGCACACGCATGGTTATTTATTTAAGCCAAAATCCTATCTGTATGTTGGATTTCGCTGGTTCACTGGCGAAACTGGCAGAAGTGCCGAGCCAAACTCGTTATTAGGGCAAGTTGCCTCGAGCGAATAGGTTACACCCAATCATAATTCCATTTCCAGAAGTTACAGGGCCAGCAACCTGACACCCATCAACCCGAGAACCGCATTCACCTCAAATCGTGCACCGCACTTTAAGAATTCAAAGCAATTTTATGAAAAATACGCGAATTAGGTTATACACTCAAAATAAACAACTACGCGATACTTCGTACTACTCACCGAAGGCGCTTATTCGCAATTTCAAACCATCAGATAGCAGAAAAACACAAAATACCAAACAGCAGTAAATTCGAGATGTTACATGGCTGAGATGATATCCAAGAAGGACGAATAAGACGGAATCATCAAATTTTGAAAATCGCCTTAGCAAAACATTCATAATCACCAAAGATAATCTTGTATGTGCTCGCCACTTACAACATTGCAGAGATCGACAGAACGATTGCCATGCAGCGCAAAGAATATAAGCCATCACAAATAATTTCATAAGCAATTATATTAGTTAATTAAGAAAATATATGTTGTAAATGAAATAACTGGACTTAAAAAATTATCGTTATGACTAGTTATGACAACGTGTGCAAAATAATGTGCCAACTGAAAAGTCATACTTTATGTTTACAGCATTAAACTAACAAAAGACAATATTTGTTCTACAACTTACAGAATTTTCTGTCACCTATTTTACTTAAAATAAACCTGTCCTTTAATTGTATTTTTCATTTTGACACACTTGAACTATTTAATAGTGACTGCCACATTGGAGAGACCAAATATATTCAAATGCATTAAAACTTCTCCTGGTNATTAAAACTTTTCCTGGTAGATGGCACTGGAAACCAGGAACGAAAATCTGTACCTTAAAAGGTAAGAATAAAGTTACCAAACAACAAAAATTACTATGAAACAATGTCTGCCAACAAATAAAAACGGCACAATAGCTCCAATGTAGTGAATATTATCAGGAATAGTCTTCATTCCTGGCATAATCATCTTCAAGGAGGTGTTCGGTGGAGCAAGTGCGACGAGAAGAACAAGCAAATCGGTATCTTTGCCCATGAAGACTGCTTCAAGCTCTTTTTCGGCCTTTTCAACAGTTCTTGACACAATTGGCACATCAGCAATTAATGGCTTACAAGAGGTATGAGTAGCATTTTTTTGCAATTATTTGAGAGAAATTCAGTCTGTCCAAGGATGAAATGCACAGAATCTTCCACTGCTACATCCACGTGGCAAGCCTTCCCTGAACCACGCAAATATTCCTCGTATTTCGTGCTCGGTCCTACCACAATACCCATCGAATACAACATGGGCTTGACCATGGTATGTAGTAACGTTCGCACAATAGATGATTTCGTACCCTTCCTCATTAGAGATTCATCGAAAATGGAAGAGGGGTGTGCGAAGTGTTCAAAATTTTGAAGGTCTCAAACAGATGTTCTTCAGTCCTCATAGTGCACACAACGTGGTGAAAAAGCTGGTTGGGGTTGATGCAAACTGATTTATTACGTACTGTCACTGATCTTGTTACACTACCCAATGACGCCACGACTGACATGCATTTCAAATTAATTTCACTGTATTTCATACCCTCAAGTTGCTTCATTTCAGCAGTAAGTATCAACTATGTAGCGCCTTGTCACAATTTACATTTCCATCTGCTAACATGACAGTAGATAGAGATGCAAGCAGAGAAGATGTTCTCTGGAATGGATTATGTTCCTGGAACCAGCGTGAGAAGCACTGAACATCTTTGGCAAATCAATGCTGACGAGAGTCTTGCAAGTACACAAGTTGTTCTGAGTAGGTGGTCACCACACCTGTTAATTTCTCCCTTGTGTCCACTATTCCTGATGATGTTGGTATGGAGTGCACTCAAGTAGCAGTAGTGGAAGATGAAATCCCTCTGCCCCATGTCAGACCACCACTTTCATTCATAGCTCGCATCAACACTTGCACAATGGCCATATCACTACAAATCCCGCACCAAAATGTATTGTTGCAACAGAGGGTTACAAAAAGAATACAAATAAAATCCACGAAGTTGTTAGAACGATTAGTAGAAAAAATATCCTTAAGTTAAAATAAAACAGAATATTGAACCAATATGGCGTTCACTGTGGCAAAACCCGACGCGGAATTTTTTGGGACTTTTTGGGGACGCTCGGGAGATATAACCTAACACATCTGTGAAGATTTTATCTGGTTTTATTTAATGTCTGGGTTTGAGTCTAATTTTGCCTAAATGCGCTGTACTATAAACAAAACCATTATTTTGTCTGACCCATTTCTTCAGCACATAATTTAATGTATGAATCTTCATGTCGACAATTACTGTAGCAACCCGACTTATGATATTGCTTCCCTGTATGTGTGTCTGCGTGCACGGGTGTGTTATGTATGTGGATACGTGCGTAAGTGTGGGTTCCCCCCTAACACTATTAANATGTGTGTCTGCGTGCACGGGTGTGTTATGTATGTGGATACGTGCGTAAGTGTGGGTTCCCCCCTAACACTATTAAACGCATTTACCGAATTTCGCCAAACTCAGTACTCATATGCCATTTAGTAAGGACATTTGACTTTTATAGTTTTCGACCACGCTGGGTTCTTTCTTCCAAAATGGTGGCCATTTTAAAATGTAAGGTTACGTGTCAAATCTCGGCCACCATTCAACCAATTTAGGCCTAAATTTGAATGTTGGCAGTGTATCATGTAAACATAGAATTCAGAAATGATTTTGATGTTAATTCCTTTTTTTGGAAGCTAGAACCATATGGATAAATAAAACTTTTTACATTATATCACGAATAAAATTCAACAAAATTTTGCCAATTTTGGCAGGTAATTAATGATAATGTAGGTCATGTAAACGTATGTGATTTAAATCTATTAGGCACATCTTTTAAAAATGGCAGCCATACAAATATATTCAGTTTATTTGGTATCTCTATCACACTGTTCAACCAATTTAGACCAGATTTTGTATACTGAAAATATTTAGTACAATCATTATATTTAACAAAATATAGCCACGTTTGTCAGCCATTTTGAAAGATAGTGCCACANTAGGTTACACCCAATCATAATTCCATTTCCAGAAGTTACAGGGCCAGCAACCTGACACCCATCAACCCGAGAACCGCATTCACCTCAAATCGTGCACCGCACTTTAAGAATTCAAAGCAATTTTATGAAAAATACGCGAATTAGGTTATACACTCAAAATAAACAACTACGCGATACTTCGTACTACTCACCGAAGGCGCTTATTCGCAATTTCAAACCATCAGATAGCAGAAAAACACAAAATACCAAACAGCAGTAAATTCGAGATGTTACATGGCTGAGATGATATCCAAGAAGGACGAATAAGACGGAATCATCAAATTTTGAAAATCGCCTTAGCAAAACATTCATAATCACCAAAGATAATCTTGTATGTGCTCGCCACTTACAACATTGCAGAGATCGACAGAACGATTGCCATGCAGCGCAAAGAATATAAGCCATCACAAATAATTTCATAAGCAATTATATTAGTTAATTAAGAAAATATATGTTGTANCAGCGCAAAGAATATAAGCCATCACAAATAATTTCATAAGCAATTATATTAGTTAATTAAGAAAATATATGTTGTAGATGAAATAACTGGACTTAAAAAATTATCGTTATGACTAGTTATGACAACGTGTGCAAAATAATGTGCCAACTGAAAAGTCATACTTTATGTTTACAGCATTAAACTAACAAAAGACAATATTTTTTCTACAACTTACAGAATTTTCTGTCACCTATTTTACTTAAAATAAACCTGTCCTTTAATTTTATTTTTCATTTTGACACACTTGAACTATTTAATAGTGACTGCCACATTGGAGAGACCAAATATATTCAAATGCATTAAAACTTTTCCTGGTAGATGGCACTGGAAACCAGGAACGAAAATCTGTACCTTAAAAGGTAAGAATAAAGTTACCAAACAACAAAAATTACTATGAAACAATGTCTGCCAACAAATAAAAACGGCACAATAGCTCCAATGTAGTGAATATTATCAGGAATAGTCTTCATTCCTGGCATAATCATCTTCAAGGAGGTGTTCGGTGGAGCAAGTGCGACGAGAAGAACAAGCAAATCGGTATCTTTGCCCATGAAGACTGCTTCAAGCTCTTTTTCGGCCTTTTCAACAGTTCTTGACACAATTGGCACATCAGCAATTAATGGCTTACAAGAGGTATGAGTAGCATTTTTTTGCAATTATTTGAGAGAAATTCAGTCTGTCCAAGGATGAAATGCACAGAATCATCCACTGCTACATCCACGTGGCAAGCCTTCCCTGAACCACGCAAATATTCCTCGTATTTCGTGCTCGGTCCTACCACAATACCCATCGAATACAACATGGGCTTGACCATAGTATGTAGTAACGTTCGCACAATAGATGATTTCGTACCCTTCCTCATTAGAGATTCATCGAAAATGGAAGAGGGGTGTGCGAAGTGTTCAAAATTTTGAAGGTCTCAAACAGATGTTCTTCAGTCCTCATAGTGCACACAACGTTGTGAAAAAGCTGGTTGGGGTTGATGCAAACTGATTTATTACGCACTGTCACTGATCTTGTTACACTACCCAACGACGCCACGACTGACATGCATTTCAAATTAATTTCACTTTATTTCATACCCTCAAGTTGCTTCATTTCAGCAGTAAGTATCAACTATGTAGCGCCTTGTCACAATTTACATTTCCATCTGCTAACATGCCAGTAGATAGAGATGCAAGCAGAGAAGATGTTCTCTGGAATGGATTATGTTCCTGGAACCAGCGTGAGAAGCACTGAACATCTTTGGCAAATCAATGCTGACGAGAGTCTTGCAAGTACACAAGTTGTTCTGAGTAGGTGGTCACCACACCTGTTAATTTCTCCCTTGTGTCCACTATTCCTGATGATGTTGGTATGGAGTGCACTCAAGTAGCAGTAGTGGAAGATGAAATCCCTCTGCCCCATGTCAGACCACCACTTTCATTCATAGCTCGCATCAACACTTGCACAATGGCCATATCACTCCAAATCCCGCACCAAAATGTATTGTTGCAACAGAGGGTTACAAAAAGAATACAAATAAAATCCACGAAGTTGTTAGAACGATTAGTAGAAAAAATATCCTTAAGTTAAAATAAAACAGAATATTGAACCAATATGGCGTCCACTGTGGCAAAACCCGACGCGGAATTTTTTGGGACTTTTTGGGGACGCTCGGGAGATATAACCTAACACATCTGTGAAGATTTTATCTGGTTTTATTTAATGTCTGGGTTTGAGTCTAATTTTGCCTAAATGCGCTGTACTATAAACAAAACCATTATTTTGTCTGACCCATTTCTGCAGCACATAATTTAGTGTATGAATCTTCATGTCGACAATTACTGTAGCAACCCGACTTATGATATTGCTTCCCTGTCTGTGTGTCTGCGTGCACGGGTGTGTTATGTATGTGGATACGTGCGTAAGTGTGGGTTCCCCCCTAACACTATTAAACGCATTTACCGAATTTCGCCAAACTCAGTACTCATATGCCATTTAGTAAGGACATTTGACTTTTATAGTTTTCGACCACGCTGGGTTCTTTCTTCCAAAATGGTGGCCATTTTAAAATGTAAGGTTACGTGTCAAATCTCGGCCACCATTCAACCAATTTAGGCCTAAATTTGAATGTTGGCAGTGTATCATGTAAACATAGAATTCAGAAATGATTTTGATGTTAATTCCTTTTTTTGGAAGCTAGAACCATATGGATAAATAAAACTTTTTACATTATATCACGAATAAAATTCAACAAAATTTTGCCAATTTTGGCAGGTAATTAATGATAATGTAGGTCATGTAAACGTATGTGATTTAAATCTATTAGGCACATCTTTTAAAAATGGCAGCCATACAAATATATTCAGTTTATTTGGTATCTCTATCACACTGTTCAACCAATTTAGACCAGATTTTGTATACTGAAAATATTTAGTACAATCATTATATTTAACAAAATATAGCCACGTTTGTCAGCCATTTTGAAAGATAGTGCCACACGAATAATGAAATTCTATGTCATATCACGGGAAACAATTAACCAATTTCCACCAAATTTGGCAAACAAGCAGTTAGAGGGAATATGATTTAAACGCGTGTGTTTTAAATAGGCCAGAATCTTAATTTTAAAATGCCGGTTATATAGTTATTTAAGTTTAGTAAGTGATATCGTTGAAACTATGTAATTAATTCCAACATAACTGGCAGGCAATATATATATATATCACAACCATCAAATGTGTCCACACAAAGTCTCTTTTGTCCAAAATTTTGTAAGACATTATAAANTATCACAACCATCAAATGTGTCCACACAAAGTCTCTTTTGTCCAAAATTTTGTAAGACATTATAAATTACATGAAACATTACAATTTTCATGTCATATCTCTAGAGAAACCCAACAGATTTCCACCAAATTTGCCAAATAATTATCTTTACAACAAGTCAGGCAGCTGTTTTAAAAGTGGAACAACGAAACAATGTTTTACTTAACTTTGTATGTTGGCAGTATGTATTACAACCATCAAATTTGTCTAAGCAGACAGCCGAATTTTTCCGCAATTTTGTAAGGTAGCTCTACATAAAAAAATAATGTTACTTTGTCATATCTCCGGAAACCAACAACTGATTTTTATCAAATTTGACGAAGAATTTGGACTGTGGTAGACCATATTAATTTGAATGTTTTAAGTGTTCCAAATACTTATTTTCAGAATGGCGACTATAATAACACACAAGCTTAGTGTGTACTCTATACGAAACTTTGTAACCGATTTTAACTTAATGTTGTATATTGTGTCTACAACAAACATCGAATGTGGTAATACGCCACCTTTTTGACCTCCATGTATGAAGATCGTCGCATGAAAAAAATTTGGGTTTAATTCCATATCTCGAGGANTACGCCACCTTTTTGACCTCCATGTATGAAGATCGTCGCATGAAAAAAATTTGGGTTTAATTCCATATCTCGAGGACCAATCAACCTATTCCCATCAAATTTTACACGCAAATAGTGCTACACTAAGGTATGTAAAATAACAGGTTTTGGAGTGGCAGCACGTTTTTAAATGGCGTTTATATTAATCATCTTGGTTCTCATTGTATATCTATTAAACAATTTTACATAATTTAACCAAATTTTGTTCACTAACAGTGTTCTATTGAATCATCAATTACGAATGCAGAGATAAATCTCTGCTGGCCTTCTTGCAAAATAGTGAAAGGTGAAAAAATTCCACATTTTGTAATATTTTCAGAACAAATCAATACAAATTTGACCAAACGTTGCACATCATTAGTACTGCAGAAGACCATGTAAAATTGCATGATTTAAGTGGTGTCAGATATCGATTTTCAACCAAATGGCTGCCATATTAATATTTTGATAATTTTGTCGAATCTATTAAACATTGTAAGCTAATTAGTCATAAATTTTATATGCGGGCAGTACCTTTTGGAAGCATTGTATGCAGAACCAGTTTTGGGAATTTAGTAATATTGCACCAATTAAGAAAATTAAGTCTTATGCTATACCTCAGGTACAACTCNGAACCAGTTTTGGGAATTTAGTAATATTGCACCAATTAAGAAAATTAAGTCTTATGCTATACCTCAGGTACAACTCAACTGATTTACACCAAATTATTCACATTATTCACAAGTGTCGCTACGGTAGACCATATAAACTTACGTTGTTTATGTGGCTGAAGCCTTACTTTGAACATGACGGTCCTGTAAATATTGAAGGTTAGTAAACCCTGTCATTCAAAACATTGAACTGATTACATCCGAAGTTGATGCTCCAAATATTAACTCTGTGATGTAATTGATGTAATTTATTNGAACCAGTTTTGGGAATTTAGTAATATTGCACCAATTAAGAAAATTAAGTCTTATGCTATACCTCAGGTACAACTCCACTGATTTACACCAAATTATTCACATTATTCACAAGTGTCGCTACGGTAGACCATATAAACTTACGTTGTTTATGTGGCTGAAGCCTTACTTTGAACATGACGGTCCTGTAAATATTGAAGGTTAGTAAACCCTGTCATTCAAAACATTGAACTGATTACATCCGAAGTTGATGCTCCAAATATTAACTCTGTGATGTAATTGATGTAATTTATTGTACGGTAGCTTATGGTACGAGTTTTTCTGGTCGAGATATTCCCGGATAAGGCACGTGTGTATTTGTGTCTCACTACTGTTACATATGTTTCTGGTTCCGTCTCTAAAGATATTGCTGTCAGCGAGGTGTCAAGACCTATATTCCACCTAAGCTTTTAAGAACATTATAAAAAAATTAATTGCGCCCATGTAGAGGAAAGAAGGCTCATAAGTTATTTCATTAACTTCTTGTTAAAAATTGTGGATACTGTATAATCAGTAATCGTAGAGAATAAAATAAAAACAACTTTATGGAGAGAATAAAAACTACTGTAGGGAGGTCAAGTACTTACCGTAGTAACAAATTCTAAAATGTTCTTCGTTTTGTGAGGAAGGTTAAAGCAGTCGATCCCTTGTTGAGTTAGAATTATTATCTTTCTCGCCTTGTGGGATGAAATTTTTGTGTGCCATTATTTTTTTTTATGTGAATAAATTTATGCTTTGTTCTTTTATAAAAGAGAAAATTTCTTTTCTGCTTCCCCACCTACCCTTTTCCTACAAAATCATATACCATTGTTCATATTTATTATTTTCGCAAGTCGTGTAATTACCCCCTGCTTAACTTTCGTGTTATTATATAACGCGCGATGAAATTTTAATTAAATGGATTCTATCTCAACTTAGATGATAGATATCTAGACATCCAGAAATGCAGGGTTCACAAAGGAGNAATGAAGGGTTCACAAAGGATGTTAACACGAAGATTCCAAATGTATTGACTATTCAAAAAGAAATAAAACAGGTGATAAATAAACAAAAAGTAATTTATAACACGCGAAACACTTGCCGTTGCTTGTGCACAAAAACCACTTAAGAAATTAATTCTTATGTGCGAATAAATTGCGAATAATAAGCTACTGCTTTTAAAGGCGCATTGATAGGTCGTTATATCCTGGAAAGCAGCATGTTAAAGAGAAGAAAACGCGTGATTGAAACTCGCGTTCAGCTTGAATGGCTACCGTGGCATTTTAAGATGAAATTCCTCCACGATCCCAGGAAAATTTCATCGTGAAATGAGCAGTCGAGAGTCACGTGGTGTCTACCCTGGCGACTCGCGATGATGGTGCCGGGGCAACTTAGACCGAGATTATGCTACAACGCGAAACACCTAACGGTTTCACGTGTACCTGAATCGCGTTCATTTCTCATGCCNTTAGACCGAGATTATGCTACAACGCGAAACACCTAACGGTTTCACGTGTACCTGAATCGCGTTCATTTCTCATGCCATATAAGTATGTTTAGTTACTTTGCATGATATTTAAGTGGGCTTCGTTGCTACCCGGGGAACAAACACAGGACGGAAGTGGAATTGATAACACGAAAACGCAATACAAAAATTTTCTGTCTTAAAAGAAAATTTAAAATTTTTCAAATAGACATTGTGGCACCAACAAAAATATGATAGACGATTATTTACACCAAGCATCACATTTTGAAGAGTTGGACGCAAATAATTCCGTAATGTCTTTTTCATGATTGATATCCATGCCCGTAAATACTTGTACACTCACTGCCATAAAAAAATTGCACCCAGGATGAATTATTTACAAGAGGCGAAAGTTGCAGTACAGCACCACCACGCGTAATGTTGCAAGTTATTTGAGTTTCGCTGCGACTGGCCTCGCATAGATGTCACCAGGGGGCGCAAACGGCGCTACAGTCCTGGTAACTTAAACGGTTGTAGAACAATGCTGTGTGCAGTGCAATCAGTATGCGCGTGGAGTAAACGTAATTGTGTAGCCGAAATCCTTGTGCGGCGTATCCGTCACAGGGACANGTGCAATCAGTATGCGCGTGGAGTAAACGTAATTGTGTAGCCGAAATCCTTGTGCGGCGTATCCGTCACAGGGACACACAACAAGTTTGGACCACCACCGCTCGAGCATTCTCGCTACAAGAGCGCGGCACGATTTACGATCCTGGTCACCGGGTTCTCCTTTCGATTTCCAAAACCAGTAGCAATGCGTTCGCGTACGGGTTAGATGAAATATAATTCGTATTTTTCCAGGACGCTTTATCGGTCGTAAAGATAGTGTGGGGTAGCAGCAGGTAACACTTAACAGAAAAAATTGGACTATAAAATTAAAACAGGAGACAGTGTAATTTGGCCGCAGTTCAGTTAACACATCTTCAATTTAATACTGAAACCCTGCTAATTATTTCAGTCTTGAATATTGCTGGTTTCACAGTAATTTTTAATAGTTATTTGTAAATGTGAACCGAGGCGTTGTATTCATCAGCCGTAATAAGCAGATTATTATTAACTGATTTATATTTTAGTATAATTTAAAAACATTAACTTCCTTACTTTTAGATAATAGATATTTTAAATGCTTTTTATTCTGAATATGTAAGATATACTTTAGGTGAATCGAAAGTATTACGATCTAGCGATATCTACAAGAGCGATTCAGTATGTACTTGAACTTAAAAGACTTATTTATATTCAATGGTGACGCATAGTCGCTTCACAGGCTCGATACGAACCATTTCTGTTCATCGTAATCTCCGACACAAGAAAGGTAAGGCAGAAGTATTACTAGAAACATCACAGACAACGTTTTTCAAACAATAAGCTGACGCGTATAATCGTTCAGTAGTGGCAGTGGTGCACAGAAGGGGAAACATCAACACAGATAACCTCGTTTAAAAAAATGTTTGGTTAAACATTATAAAACCGTAATTAATTGCATTATCCATATGGACTGCTTAAAAATATGTATAATAGGCAAAACTGACCATTAGTAAGTCCAACATTGGTTTATTTTAAGTACGTAGAATGATATGTTTTCGTAGTTAAAATAAAGGTTAAATGAAATACTAAAAATAAACAAAATATTACTAATAATAAAAATAATAATATAATTGTATAAAGCGGGAGACAACAAAAGCAATTATACAATAAAATGTTAAATTTGTGCAAAAATACAATAAACTATATACGAGACAAAATACGCACTTCACCAATAACGACTCAGTGAGCGAAGTATGAATTAATGTCGTGCAAAAATCGTGAACATTATAGTTCTATAGTTCTGCGCTAGCCTGGTCTCTGCCACCTTGAATGGACACAGAATATTCATTCAAGCAAGCTGGTGGATGCGAGGAAACGTGACTAGCAATTCTTCACCCCTTTCCCTCATTCTCGGCGATTACACGGCAAGACGAGCTGATTGCGGGAACTGTGGAATGGACGACGCGAGCGCAGAGGGGTGTCTCCACTTCCACTTGAACATGAACAGGATTACTCCGACACGGCCGCGAAGACCACTGCCACGAGTAGCCGACGGGGCACGTCGACCACTAGCACAAACTTTGGTGATCAGCCGACACAAAAGTTTCACTACGATTGGTCGACCTTCGTATTCGAGGTCGCTAATGCGTTACCTTCTAGCCAAGCAGTTTAAGACTTGACACTCGGGTAGGAATTAGACGCGGCTGCATTCGCCCTTTTTCAAGATAGGTTTTAGTGACCGCAGCATGTTACATACCCCACCCCCCTACACAACCAGCGTTAATAGGCCCACTTATATGTGTTTTAAAATGTGAGTTTTGTTGCAGGTGACACGACCTTTATTCTAAAGACACTGAACATTTGTTCACGTGCGTCCTTGTGACATCATGTCGCTTGTCCCAATTTTTTTCCAGTAGTCCGTTCCGTTGGCATCTCTGGGATATTGCTATTTTAGATCTTCATCTCGCAGAGTCCCCTGTTCAAAACATCTGCTAGACCAAGAAATGTTTCGTCAGCCGGTTGTAATGGTAATTAAAATATTGTTTACTCTGGAAGACTAACTGTAAACATTTCGATATATACATAATAAAAAAACTATGTTATTTTTAAAAGTTTAATCATTTTAAATTTTAAATTGGGAAGGAACCCTTTATTTTGGAAAACAAATAAGACATAAAAATAGTGGATATGCAAATATTAGCCTAGATGAAAAAAAAAATATTTTATATGTCAATGATGATGTAAATTAAACTTGTGCCCATTAATAATACCAAATTGTGAAAAATAAAAGTGTGTGATACATTTTACGTCTATATTTACACTGAAGAGCCAAAAAAAAAAAGCTGGTACACCTGCCTAATATCGTGTAGGGCCCCCGAGCACGCAGAGGAGCCGCAAGATGACGTGCCATGGACTCGACTAATGTCTGAAGGTATGCAGGAGGCAATTAACACCATGAATCCTGCAGGGCATTCCACAAATCCAATATGCACGAATTTGAGAAAGGTTTACACGTCTGTCACATTTAATGATTCTCGTCAGTCGTCGTTTGTCCCGTTCTTTCGCGATCTTTTTCCAGCCATAGTGATGTCTAAGATGTAATGTTTTACCGGATTCCCGATATTCACGGTACACACGTGAAATGGTCGTACGCTAACATCCAAATGTTATCGCTGCCTCGGAGATGCTATGTCCAATCTCTTGTGCGCCGACTATAACACCATATTCAAACTCACTGAAATCCTAATAGCCTGCCATTTTAGCAGCAGTAACCGTTCTAGTTGCCGACTACATCGCGTTACTCTGATTGGTTCCATACCTGTGTTGTTTGCATACGCACGCCTATACCAGTTGTTTTGTCTCTTCAATGTATTGATAAGCTCACAGTGTATAAAACAATTTATTCAATTGCAGCAGCTACCTACCTGAATATTATAATTCGAAAAGAAGTTATATAAATTATTAATTTATTTGCTAGCAACATAACTGCAAGAAATCCTAGCAATATTCATGTTAGAGATATTTCTGTGTGCAACACGCAGGTGTGCAGTGTTTTCTTTCTTAGGAGCACATATAAATGCTCAAACACTGGAAGCTGAGAGACGTATTCTGGGTTTCAAAGTAACTAATCAAAGCAACCAAAATTGAAAAATTAATATATGTTTTAGGGGCCTACAATCAACTGTCCGACAGCGATAGGCCCAACACATTATACCACGTGATTTTCGGTCATGAGTAGTCCAATTCCAAAGCGTCCTTTTGTCCCCAAATATGACAATTTCCAATAATGGTCTTGTTGGTTCCTTCCTAGCCTTGCTAAGGAATGATAATTGTTTTATAGGTCCAAAACAGCGCGAAGGCAGTTTAAACGAAGGTTTGAAATTCATTCCATTTCCAAAGTAGCCCTTGTCCAAAAACATTAAACACAATTTATATAATTTTAAGTGGAAAGCTTGGCTTCAAAACGCTCTAATTCCTACAGACAATGTTTGCGACCAACAGTGACGTCCGTACCAAAGTTTATACAGCCATATTGATAAATGCACTTCATATACATGTTTCGCTGTTTCCCGAAAATTAAAGAACACGGAGAAGAAACTCTTTAGATATGGACTACTCAGTTGCGTCGAACAGCTGCCTGTTGACTAGCAGGATTGCCATGCAGGTGTCCTTCGGTCAGCTGTCACATCGCATAGCTGCCAGTCTATCAGCTGATGTGTCGAGCAGCTGCCTGTTGACTAGCGGGATTGCCATGCAGGTGTCCTTCGGTCAGCTGTCACATCGCATGGCTGCCAGTCTATCAGCTGATGTGTCGAGCAACTGCCTGTTGACTAGCGGGATTGCCATGCAGGTGTTCTTCGGTCAGCTGTCACATCGCATGGCTGCCAGTCCATCAGCTGATGTGTCGAACAGCTGCCCGTGGGTCGACAGCGATGCCTGACAGTCACATGTGCGTCAACTGTGTGTCATTTCGCTGGAGTGTCGAGTAACACGCTTGTTTGGCTAGTTTCCTTGTCTAGCTCCTTTCTATCAGCTGCAACATCAGACATCTGCACGCCTATATTTGGCAATGTCGCAGTTGGCTCTCGGTCAGCTGAACGTAGGTTTAAAGCTCAACAGGTGACTGTCAGCTACACATCATCGATATAGGGTGAATCCCTTTTGCTCAGCATGTTCCTAGGATTTCCCAGTTAATCACAAGGGTCCAGCTGAAAAGGTAAAGCACGGGCGCTTTTCTGGACAGGCCCGACCCATTGCAGTGAACTGACAGTCTTAGCATACCTCTTTTTACAGAAACGCTGGAAACAGAAATTCCACGTGGAAGCGGGGATTTATTTTTCAAGGGCTATCGCAGCTACATATTACTTTGTTTTATTTTACCTGTAATGTACCGCCTGCCCTTGTTCTCGCTAAAAGTACGCTGAACGAAAAAATTGACACCGATGTGCAGTTTTCTTTAGGTTCTCTTTTCTTGCATCTTACTGCCATCCTGACAACTATACGCAGTCAAAGTGTCTACTACACGCCTGTAGATAGCGAACCGAACTCCGACGTTAAACGTAAGTGTTTTTGAGATTTTATTTATAAAGTTATGTTAAGGGGACCGCCTATCTGGAGCTTATTTTTTGCTTTTGAGCCACAGAAGCAAAGCGACGATATAGACGCAGCTGACGCGCACATTGCCTTTAATCGCATGATGTGAACTCGTGTGCATTGGTTTCGACTTTCTACGAGTAACCAAAGGAATTTAAGCGTATATCCCATAAATTAAGATGATAAACTTTTGCAGATAGTTGCATAGTAAATTTTTTAATATATCGGTCTTAAAATTGCGTTTTTGGCCATGTCGAAATGCTTCCACATTAGAGTATAACACAAGCAGGTTGTCTTGAAAGTGTGTTCCAAACTATCCTGAATGTGCTGTTTACGCGTAAAAACACCTGAAAACACAGTAGTTTTCCTCAGAAACTTACATTTTAAAATCTCTCCAACGCAGTACGTGCGTGGCGTAGACGGGTTAAGTAATTTGCTACGTTAGCCGTATTCTTAAGTAGCCAAGCGAGGCTAGGACAATAACGATGCTATTTGTTNGACGGGTTAAGTAATTTGCTACGTTAGCCGTATTCTTAAGTAGCCAAGCGAGGCTAGGACAATAACGAGACTATTTGTTATTAAATAAAATATTTTCGCAAGGCCCGTAATAATGGTTTACGACCGAAAAGTTTTTCACATACTTATGGCAAATATATATTTTTAATTTGTGCTACACACAAATTGTTAGTCTCATGTGTAACTCACCAATTATTTTGGGCGATTATTGTAGTTTTATAAGGAAAGTGTAATATTTGCATGAATTCTCGACCCAAAGGAAAATGTTACAACAAATCTTCTGTTAACTAAAATATCAAATTCTACCAAAGACGTGGAAAATAAACCGTTAACGATTTCAGTTCGTAAGTATATGTTTATTGGTTCAATCAATACAAAAATGTTTCCATCGTATGTCGTTTATATAAACCTTACTACCCGAAAGGACATTTTAATTTTGCTAGTAACGTAGTTAAGGGTTCTTGTGACTTAAATAACATTAAATTCATAAACTGGCTATAAATAAATACTTTTTTTTGCAATTTCGAATATTCAAAACGCCAAGTAGATAGTTATAAATCAATAACGAATAATTGCTTATAAACATACAGACATAATATCTGAAATTTATTTCACGTCNCTCTCCAACGCAGTACGTGCGTGGCGTAGACGGGTTAAGTAATTTGCTACGTTAGCCGTATTCTTAAGTAGCCAAGCGAGGCTAGGACAATAACGAGACTATTTGTTATTAAATAAAATATTTTCGCAAGGCCCGTAATAATGGTTTACGACCGAAAAGTTTTTCACATACTTATGGCAAATATATATTTTTAATTTGTGCTACACACAAATTGTTAGTCTCATGTGTAACTCACCAATTATTTTGGGCGATTATTGTAGTTTTATAAGGAAAGTGTAATATTTGCATGAATTCTCGACCCAAAGGAAAATGTTACAACAAATCTTCTGTTAACTAAAATATCAAATTCTACCAAAGACGTGGAAAATAAACCGTTAACGATTTCAGTTCGTAAGTATATGTTTATTGGTTCAATCAATACAAAAATGTTTCCATCGTATGTCGTTTATATAAACCTTACTACCCGAAAGGACATTTTAATTTTGCTAGTAACGTAGTTAAGGGTTCTTGTGACTTAAATAACATTAAATTCATAAACTGGCTATAAATAAATACTTTTTTTTGCAATTTCGAATATTCAAAACGCCAAGTAGATAGTTATAAATCAATAACGAATAATTGCTTATAAACATACAGACATAATATCTGAAATTTATTTCACGTCATTTTTTTTGTATTCAAATATTATGGGCGCGTACGAAATGAAAATTATAAATGCCAACCTCTCTCCCTACGCCACTGCCTCGCCGACATTCCCGCAATACAAACAGCTACCAGACCTTGATTGATGAGCAGCTCTTTGAAGTAAATATCGTGGTCCCATTTATCACCATGACACTGTATACTTTGCGTAAACTTACGAGCTATTATACCTAACCGCTCCGTGATCGTATAAAAATGATTTTCTTTTATGAAGAATTTTCCTTGAATTACGAAAATCACCGTGTTGAAATTAATTTGAGAACATATTTTATGCAAGTCAACACTGAGATTTATGTAGCGATTAAGTGTATGAACGCCAATTAATTTCCGGCTATTAATTTATTTGAAAATTCGTAGCTGACTCGTTTGTAAAAGACAAAATGCAGAACTCTTATTATTATTTTATCGTACATTAGTGCATGAAAAACATTTCTTGGCACTGTTAGATACATTAAATCTTCATACTCTGAGAACAAAATAAAAAATATGAATAATTATGTACAATTTTTCAGTAAATCACATAAATACAATTGTAGTTCTGATGAGTAATCACATATACGTAGTTCTTCTTGGTTAAATGATCGCTCGGAAAAGTTAAGCTGAAAGTTTCTTTCAGCTCATCGTGTATTATTTCACCAAATATAACAAATTTCACTGCTGTATACTTAAGAGCGAGTATTCATGTATCAAACAGTTAATACTATGAATCGTTTAAATTCATTATTTAATTAATATTATGATAGTTCTTACTGCGATAGGAATAACAAAAATATATGACCATTAGTGACCATGCGGAAAATATAGACAATGAAGTGAAACTTGTACAATAGGATTTCAGGGTAGCCCGAAACAAACGTATCAACTAGTAAAAAAGCATCAGTTTATTTCATTACAGTAGTAGTAGTTGTAACAACATTTCAAATATTGCTGGAGACTTAATTTTTAATAAATTATATTCCCTGAAGCCGAAAAAGTATGTTTTGCTGTAGGAACTGTATTTATAGTTACAAAAATATCACAAACAATATTATGTTTATGTGGTACCAGCAACATATCCTGATTGCTACCCTTGTGTTAGTACAATTTATATCCTTATCTTAATAGAATTGCCATTCTTATATGAACAAAATTACTGACCATATATTAACAGAAATATCATCCCCACATTAGCAGAATTGCTATCTTTATACTAACAAAATAGCTGCTCCTATATTAAGATAATTCCTAACCCTATAATAACAGAGTTTTTACCCTTGTATAAATATTTTTAACCATACATTAACATAACTGCTATCCCTATTGTAAAAGAACTGGTGCCTCTACATTAACAAAAATCCTATCCTTCTCATAGCAAAATTACTATCCCTATAGTAAGAGAATATTTATCTCTATATTAAAGGAACTTCTATCCTGTAAAATCAGAATTTATCTCTGGTATTAAAATAACTGCTATCTCTATTTTAACAAAATAGTAATCTATATAATAACAGAATCGCTATCCCTATGTTAACAGTATTGCTATTCTTATGCTAACAAAATTGTTGTGACTATATTAACGGAATGATCATTTCTACATCCACGTTTGTTATCCATGCACAAAGTTGAAAATTACATGTTAACTTTCAAGGCATTAAGGCATAGACCTAAATTCTGTAGTCTTGTAGAAATAGTGTTCTTACTTTCCCAGTTTAATCGCCTACGTCCAAACAGCATCATTCACGGGCAGCGATAGAGTTAATGTTCATTTCAAAGTTTATCATTCACGCCGAACCGGCGAGTCCTCTGAAAACGGACGCAGTGCCACGGACAAGTTCTTCTGAAGAAAGAAGAGAGATATAGGGAAGGGGGGTATGTGGAGGCCCTCTGCTTTCACTTAGCTTTAGTTAGAAAGGGATTCCTTGAGACGTAACATAAACATTTTGTACTTACTCCTCACATGCATTGAGCACAAATGTGCATTGAGTTACAACGTACATATTTATAGCTGATTTTATAAGTTTCGCTTATTCCGTTATTATCAAAGACATTGATGTCTAAAAAATAATTATAGTGTATTCACATTATCTTCACACTTTTTAACCAAACATTTGAAAAATCACACCATGTATAACACATTTGGCCGTTTTCCTAAATATTTAATGTATCACGACCAATTTTGATGATTCCGTTAACGTAAAGAAACCTTCTTTTTTTTAATTAAAATTTTATTTAAAGGTTATATATAAAATATAATTTTCCATATATAATTAACATTATTGAAAACAGAGAGAAAACCTGTTGGTAATTCCTGGTAAGAAATAGTTCTCATGGAAAATGTTATTAAACTGAGTGCGCACAAATACGGTGCTTAGTCACTTTTGATGTTATTTTCTAAACTTGGTTAATCTTTGTTTTCTTGAGTCGGAGGAATATCACGAAAATAGATCTCAAGCAGGGCTTCAGAAAAATTGAAAGTAACCGTGAATGGACTTCATTGTCTAAGTTTATGTATAAGCTGTTCACGGTAAACTAAGCACTTTTAAAAGTCCTGCTTAAGATCTACTTGTATGCGCATTGTGTATTCTTCCACCATGTGTACAATTAACATTGCCTTTAGCCATATCAGTTTATTCAATCGTCGGTCAAGTGAAACTGTGAAATTACTACAAACGTAAATGTTTTACGAATTCACTCATTCTTACACTTGTATGCATTAAAAAACCCGAAAGCAAAATAAATATTTTCGGTACTCACAAATTTTTACCTAACGCTTTTTATTCAACGTTTATTGAACTACATTTTCTGCTTCGTAGCCAACTTTACAGAGCTCATGCCAGTCAGCGTGCCAGTTAAAATACTTGCAGGTAGGTGCAGTGACATTTTTCAAAAGGTTGATTTCAAAAGTGTTCACTTTACCNCGTGCCAGTTAAAATACTTGCAGGTAGGTGCAGTGACATTTTTCAAAAGGTTGATTTCAAAAGTGTTCACTTTACCGTGAACAACCATTAAGGTTGGGTAGGCCGCCGAACGGTGTGCAGAGCTCCAGCAGAAAACGTTTAATTAAAGAACCATCCAATGTGTCTGGGTGAGGTCTGCTTACGACCTTACGCGTCTGCATATGTCTTTCAGTTTCACCATTTCTCTCTGGAGCTTGTTAATGTGAAAGCGAAAATGGCTCAAACGGGTGTTTTCACGGTCATTTTTAGATATGAACATTTACGTACGAAACATCAAAAATGTATTAGGGACATGTATCAAACCTTTATTTTTTTTATTATTACGTCATAAAATTGTAGGGTCTGCGCTGAAAGTCTCACAGAGGCGCGTTATCGACGGCAAGACAGCGCGCCAGTTCAGTGTAGAGGCGATGAGAGAGTTGATGCGCATGTCTCGGTCGCCCCTAGCGCTTCCGCGCTTTTAGGCATCAGACGTGCACAATTCCTTCGACTAGGCGGTCACCTTAAAAACTGTTGTAGAATGTCTAGGAGGCAAGCGCCGTTGTTTGCCTGCGCGCGGATGGTGGATCCGCTAAACGCCGGCAGTGCGGACTCGATACGACCCCGAGTCGAAGGTCATTCCTGGCGGCCACAAATTGGTCAGGGCTCGGGGTTCGTGAATAGCCTCTTGATCCTCGCACAGGAGAGAGCGCCCGAGTTGGGCCGGAGGCGAGGGAGCCCCCAGGTCGTCGGCGAAAATGGCTCCAATTACGTATGGTAAACTAGCGCGCCTGATTATCGCGCTGCGGAGCACGGCCGGCCCAATGGCTCTCCAATTGCGTGCGCGCCCTTGCAGATTGTTTCCTAACGAGTATCATCCCCGGAGCCTTGCCAGCGAAGACGTCAAGGACAGTCTGCACGCTGCAGCAGCAGTTTGTGTAGCCGTGTTTGTGGAAAACTATTTCGAGTCTTTGCGCTCCAATAAAGAATGTAAATGCTGTTCACGATAAAGTGAGCACTTTTGAAATCAACCTTTAAAAAAATGTCACTACTCCTACATACACGTATTCAAACGGGCGCACTGATTGACATGCGCCACGTAAAGTTGGTAATGACGGAGGGAAAGTAGTGCCATGTCTTAACGCCGAGTAAAAAGTGTTAGCTAACCATTTGGGATAACTCGAATTATTTCTTTCACTCTCTGTTCTTTCCAATGCATCTAAGTGTAAAAGTAAGCCTATTTGTAAAATATATACTTTTCTAATAATTTCACAGTTTAAATTGAATGGCGCATGAATAAAGTGATGAGGCCTATGGCAATGTAAATTTTAATTTTATATATGGCAGAAGAATGCACAACGTGCATACAAGTAGATCTTAAGCGGGGCTTTCAAAAGTGCTTAGTTTACCGAGAACAGCCTATAGTGAAATTCATAGACATTAACAGAAATACTTGCAAATAAATNTTCAAAAGTGCTTAGTTTACCGAGAACAGCCTATAGTGAAATTCATAGACATTAACAGAAATACTTGCAAATAAATTTATAAGTTAAATGACGTGCTTATTTACACTCGTATTTTCATTGTAACCATTATTTTGACTAATTTACAATAAACTAACTCTGTCGTATTTTTAACCAGTTTCTCAAAAAATATGATTTTGTACTATAAATAGAAATATTCCAAAATAAAAAAATTTCAATATTTAGCCAATATATTACAACTTTAGCCAATATATTACACAGTGGTGAGTTNTTCAAAAGTGCTTAGTTTACCGAGAACAGCCTATAGTGAAATTCATAGACATTAACAGAAATACTTGCAAATAAATGTATAAGTTAAATGACGTGCTTATTTACACTCGTATTTTCATTGTAACCATTATTTTGACTAATTTACAATAAACTAACTCTGTCGTATTTTTAACCAGTTTCTCAAAAAATATGATTTTGTACTATAAATAGAAAAATTCCAAAATAAAAAAATTTCAATATTTAGCCAATATATTACAACTTTAGCCAATATATTACACAGTGGTGAGTTTCACCATGATGGACAGAAAACTGTACATATGTGCTGCAGCAAAGTTATATAAGTCTTATGATTCACCTGGTGCCATTCTTAACTGGTGTGATTTTAAGCATACCTTCAAACTCAGAACACAAGCATCCATTGTAATTCTAACAAACTCATTTCTAATAATGTATTTGGCATGAAAACATACAAAAGATAAATTCCTTCGCGGATAACATCCGAGTGTTCTAGGCCATAAGGTATCATGCTTGCCTGGTGTCTGAGAAGTTATTAGTTCAATCCTGGCCGACGGTAACGGCGGCAGTTTATTTCCGATTGACTATCATTGCTTATTCCAGACTAATTCCGGTTGCAGTTTCTTAGCACGAGCCTTAGTGTAGACTGAGATCCTATCTAGCTACATTGCATGGAACGAAAGTACTCTCTGTCTCATATAACATGGCAAGATCTTGTCAGTCAGTGAGTGGCAACATGACGTATGCGAAACCAATCACATGCCATTTACAAAATCCCTGTATCAGCTGATGCATGAACGAATGAAAATTAATATTACGTTGCCTATTTTTACTGCACTGCCGACGCACATCAGACAAGCAGAAAACACATGGATAAGAAAGAGTTCCTAGATTAGTTAATACATTTTATGTGGTTACAAAACAGCTGTTGTTAGTCTTACAAACTAAACATCATGCTAAAGTAGTAATGTAGAGGTGTTCAAAACTAAATTAAAGTTAAACCCGTCCATAATCAAATAAAACGCAACTTCAGTCATTGGGAGTTATTTTTACGTCGTATCGCCACTCACCATGCTATGCATACATGCTTGATATTAATTTCAAATGCACACAGAAATATCGCAGCGTATTGTTGAAAAATTTTTCAAATAATTTCACAAAATATATATTTAACTTGTGTCGTTTCGAGCCAGTAATAGGAAGTGTACATTTACAAAGATGGGATCAAGAGGCAGGACAACGTGCTGCTATCTGTCGACGAACACGCTTGGCGCATAACAGGCCCTGCCACGCCATCTGTCAGCGGACTCCTGGAACACTATCCGTCAGAAAAAAAATAGCTTTCTTGTGTAAAATAACAAATTTACGAACGGATTCCAATTGTTTTATTTTTCCACGAGCTCTGTATAATTTTTAAAGTAACATATGTATTTCCGTGTACAGCGGTTAGATTAGAAGTAATTTTTATTGGGGCGGTAATCGTTACGTCTACGTCCATTACACGCTATGTTGTTCTCCCGCAAACCCATTTCCTTGTTTTCGTGTCGTTACTATACTGTATTAATAAAACGAAGAAGGTGGGGGGCGCGTGTGCAGTTTTTTAAGCAATTCTTACGTTATTCCACGTTACAAATATTTCCCACTCGAGCTGTTTAGTATCAGTAATAGCAGAATAACTGCTTTGCAAAAGTTGTTGGTGAGTTGTTTGCTGTCGAATGAAAGTGCGTTGTCAAGCATGTTCCCCGAATTACTTTTATTTCAACTTTTAGTATATTAGCTGTAACGCCCAAAGTGTGATAAGAACTACAATTATCGTCTCGCAAGTGTTAATCCAAATTCGCTGTATCTGACAAATGAAACATATTGATCAAATTTATTTTTTGTGTAAGATGTTCTGTTTTTCCTTTTATAATCTATGAATTTTTTTATACAGATCTCAGTCTATAAATACCTGAACATTTCTTTGGTATTACAATGACAAGTTTATTAGATGACAGCGTGCTAATAAAATATACAACTGCCACTCGACGCACCAGCTGATGGCGAAAGGATACATAAACGAAAGGTAATCATTGGCGCTACTTTCGTCGAAATGTCAAAATCTTGCCAAGTTACGTGAGATAGAGTGAGTGAGAGAGAGAGAGAGAGAGAGAGAGAATACCACCGTTATTACTATTCGGGAATGGTAGATAAAATAATTAAAATGTTTCATATTCAAACTTGCTGTCCAAGGACATTTTTTATAGGCTCAAATGGCACGGTGATCCACAAGTCAGTCAGAAAGCTGGGCTGGGGATCCGGCAGACCCTTCTTATTGTAATCCTTACAAGCCTGGACAGAAAGGAGAATCTAAGGTACTGGCTGTGATCGTGTTCTCAAGATATGGTTCTACCTCTGCCGAGTCCACCCGTGCCGTAATGATGTATCGCAAAAACCGAAATGAAGTGAGGCTCCATTTTAATGAGATTACAACGCCTGGCATGTGTCCAATAGCCATTCCTTCACTTACAATGGCAGCCTTCTGCAGAACATGCCGGTTAGGAGGAAGGATAACTGCCGTAAACATTGTCTTTACTAACAGTGTATTCGGAAAGTACAGTCAATTCTAGAGAAATCGCATAATAGAATCGCCATTAAACTTTACAGATAACCTTTCACTTTTATGCGTCCAGGTTAATCAGAGTCTTCACGCAAAACGTGAGGAATTAAAAATTCTCATACCAAGGACCAGCACCGCCTTTCTTCGGGAGTTTTCTCGGGAAAGCCACTTTGGTTAAAACTATCCCTGGAGTGTCTGGCTGGGATCGAACCCTTGATTTACCCGAAATGCTTCCACACGGGCCAACACGTTCTCGGCCCTTGTGGGGGCTGTATGGACTAGAAAGACTGTCCAAATATACTGCTCACAAAAAGTTTAGCATAAATCAGGACCTAGGATGTTATATTGAATAAAAGTAGTTTACATTTCATGTTGAACTCCTAACAGCACAAAAGGTGTGGGGGGGGGGGGNTTGACATAATTCCAGTACGAACCAAACAAAGGGCATAATTTAAAAAAAAACAACGTAAACCAAGGAATCTCGTCAGTTTCAATATAAAAAACAAGGTCTTCTCAGATGCATTGACAAACGTCAATAACGTGTATGACCTCCACGATTCCTGAGGCACGCTTACATCCGACGAGGCATGCCAAAAAGATAATTAAGCATGTCCTGAGGCAAATAGTTCCATTCCCAATTGTGGCTGTTTTTAAGGCCTTAATGGTAATTGGTGATTGTGCATGGTGTGAAAACGCTCGTTTGAGGAACGATAACACATTCTCTATGCAGTTCATTTCAGCTGAATAAGCTGGCCAGTTCATTTTTTCGGATCCAAGCGGGGAATACATTAAGGTTTTGGTGAGCAGTGTATTTCTAGCCCAGACTTTTAAAATCGTCGCTCAGCGCCAAGTCGCAGCAACCAGTGCCAGACGTCTGTAAGAACAGTCGGCTCCTTGTCCCATTCACCTGTTTGTGCCACTCGTTATGATCTCCAATGTCGTCTTGAAGACACCAGTATCGATTAGTTATACTTAAGACATCTTTAATTTCCAGCCGTCTACCATAACCCCTTCTAAGATGTTGTATGATATGTTTATAGACGTTGCTTAGCACAACGTGTGTTCAATCTGTGTTATGTTATTTCCCTGGCCTTCTAGTTTCGGAAATGAACTTAACATTGGAAAAGAAGTTGGTAAGTCAAAACTACCATTATTTTATTTAATAGCAAATAAGCACGTGTGCCTATTTATGGAATAATCAATAAATATGTCAAAATTAGGTACTATATATGTTCTTTATACAATTCTACACCGTTTCACGGATCTGGACCAAATTTTGCAGAGATACACTTCAGTACCCAACTTAAATATTGTGTA
>NQII01003650.1:76363-165212 GCA_002778355.1 Clitarchus hookeri | reverse complement strand
AAATCTCTAAAACGAGGTCTAAATTCTACACCGTTCGACGGGTATGGATAAAATTTTGTAGTGATGGCCTTCAGTGCCCATCTTGAAATAGTGTGTACGACAAAATGGGCTCCGGTCCCTTATAAAACGGCGTCGTGTATCTCTAATTGCCCTGTTATTCCCGAGCAACGCCGTGCAGTTATGCTAGTACACTATACATTTATGGAGATAAATATCGTTTTTTTTCTTGTGCTTTGTGTGAATGCAGAATAATGTATTTTCTCACATTAATTATTTTCACTTGACATGCATTTGGCTTTCAACAAAAATTTCATCCTTGAGAACATAGCCGTTATTACAAAATATATAGTTGCCCACCATTTTTATTCAAGTACAGATCGACAATTTTTAAAGAAGTTAACAAAAAGAAACTTAAAACAAGAAGTAAATTATATAAGTTATAAGCCTTATTTCCTCTACATAGGTGCAAATAAGTTTTAATGAAGTTCGTAGAAGCTTACATACGTAGGCCTTGACGTTTCGTTGACAGCAATATCGTTAGATATGGAACCAGAAACATAATGCAATGGTAGTGAGACAATAACAAATACACGCGTGCCTTCCCCGCCAATCGAAATCATAAAATCTCGTACCATAAGCTGGCGTGCAACCAAATGCGTTGCGGAGGAAGGATTCGGATCATCAACTTTGGATGTAATCAGCCTAAACTCTCTTTGTCTTCGTTTGGACTTCGGGCCAACTGACGTTAACTTGTTTGGTAACTTCGCTCTTCACAGACCATTCCAGGCTGATTCTTCCCCTGACTCATTTCACGTGATTCTGCTGACTNGTTTGGTAACTTCGCTCTTCACAGACCATTCCAGGCTGATTCTTCCCCTGACTCATTTCACGTGATTCTGCTGACTACACACGTATAGTTCATTCATGGTTACTTCCAACTTTGTTAAGCTTTGGTAAATTTCTACATTCAGGAAATTACTCNACACACGTATAGTTCATTCATGGTTACTTCCAACTTTGGTAAGCTTTGGTAAATTTCTACATTCAGGAAATTACTCCACACCATGCAAAAAAAAAACCTTAACTGATTCTAGAAAATTACACTAAAGGGACAACACACCACATTTAGACTATACCTACCCTTGCATTTGTAGTGTTTTACGCAGGTTTCACGATTACCCTTTCAGTAAAACAGATGCATCCCTTACGTCTCACACATCTAGGAGCAGCCATCTCACTTTTCTAACAATTTTTATTCCCTCTTCCCCTTTCTTTTTCTCGCCTACAATATTCGAGGTCATGTGACTCACACTCCTTGTTACTGAATGTATGACGTTCGAAAACAGATTGCAAACATTGTTTCATTTATTTTGAGGAAAATTAATTATTATTGAGCAGCCTGCAAACAAAACTGATTTAAACTTACATCAACGAACACGTCACTCATATAAACCGGAACCCAGAACCCTATGATCCGAACGTAAGCGCTTGGCAACCACACACTCGGGTGACGTTGTGTTCAGGATGATGTCTTCATTAGTGTTCTATGATTGATAAACGTGTTGTGAAGTACCATCATATGTAGTTTCGGTATAAATTAAAATAATTTTAAGAACAAATTTACTGAGTTGGTAATCAATTTTATGATGTTATCACTAACATTTTTTGTCTTGGCACAAAGTCTTTCGAAGAAAACTTCTNTGAGTTGGTAATCAATTTTATGATGTTATCACTAACATTTTTTGTCTTGGCACAAAGTCTTTCGAAGAAAACTTCTTAAAAAAATCTTCAAACCATTACTTTTTTAATTATTTTTTTTCCAAAGGATGTTATTTTCTATCTGATTGTTATTTATGTTGAATAATTTATATTACATGCGCATGGTAACGGACATACAAATAGAGTCCGAATCTTTCGCGATCCGCAGGTGTTAGTATTTGCTCGTATAATCTAAAAATAAAATCACACACACACACAGGGGTATCCTCCATTCGATACAAATCCTACAAGGAGAGAAACAGCTTACGCAGAATTTACTGTCGCGAAGCAAAAATGAGCGACGCGACAGTGGTTGCGTGAGTTTCCACGAGAGCGTCAGACCAGCAAGAGGGTGGGGAGGGAGGGAGGGGAAGAGTTTTATTTAAAAATTTGTAAGTTTATAGTGATGGCGGTGCATATGGAGTGGAGAGTTATTGCCCGGGCCCTCCGACTACAAACATATATTTGCAGTCATTTTTTTTCCTCTTTACCGTGCCTCGAGGGACAATACTTCCCTCCCGCTGCAGGCCCGGGGCCCCATAAAACACGGGCGGTGATTATTTTCGTCCTATCAAATCTAGAAGCCAATTTACTAGCGGGCCTAACCCAATAAATATCGGGAGATATTAGTTCGAGCACGGCGATGTAATCCTGGATTGCGCAGTTCAAAATAATCGGCCGGTTTAATCAAGGGTCCTCCCCTTCCATCCTTCAAGCGCACCAATCGATGAGCGTGTTACGGGGGCGGATGCGAGCCGTTCAGCGGCCACGTGGGCCGTCGAGCAGCGAGCGAGATGTTGACCATTATCTCAGAACCTGAGGACGCGCAGTAATGTCGAATAATCGCCTGCCCTGCTATCACGTCTGGGCCGTGTCTACGAAACTTCCATCTACTGAAGAAACGATTTCTGACCTTTCGTCGGCGTAATTTTCTTATATTTACCCCTGGTAATGCCGTGGTAAAGTGCCGATTTTTGTGTACGCTTGCATGCACTTAATACATTTACATTACATTACCGCAAATGTGAGCTAGCTGGCCTAGCATCGAATTATAGAGCCTAAGTCCTGGTGAGTATATTGATAGAGTACAAAGTAGCACTTCGATGTTCATGATTTACAAAGTTTAACTGAAGAAAGGAAATAATAGCTTGCAAGAAACACGTTATCCGAACCTTGAGTGTAATTTCCACTTACTAAATGTTATGTGCCTAAATATTTTATGTACTGAAACCACGAAGTTCAGTTCAATAGGGTTTATTTTGGGTTAGATATATTTAGCGTGCCTATTATGCCCACAGTAATCTTGTGACTCATCTTCAGTGAGCTTTGGAAATTACCTTTAATGTGAGAATGCTAATGATTACCGTGTTTTGTAAGGTTTGTTAAAACTTACGTGAAACCGTGGCTGCTGTGAAAACTTCTTTGCTCTCTGGGTCAACAAATTATATAACTTTTTAAATTAGTCTATATAAAAAGAAACTCCATGTTTATACAGTGATGTGCAGTTCATATAAAATACTACCATTGCACTGAAATCAAAGTGTTGCTGGTCGAACATCAGATCTCTGCGAATTGGTGCGATGTAACGTCTATTCCAGAAATTTATAACTGGTTCTAAATATTACAGAATATATAATGCAGAAATATTTTAAGGTCAGCCAGGTGGCATCGTATGTTTTCGTCGCTTTTACCCACGGAAAATTTTGAGAGTACAAAATTTCGTTTCTTTCAATAACCACCAGCCAAGAAAATGAGTTATGAAGGCTTTCTAAACTAGGAGTTATTTTTAATGTTAAATGCTGCTATCTCATTAACTTAAGAAACTTTTAAAAATATCCTGCGATGAATGTATTATTCTTCTTTCGAAGGTGGCGATGTGCGAATCCTTTCGATTAGACAAGAAGCGCCAGCCATTCCAGCCTTGTAGAAGGTTGGCATTTGTACGACACGTCGATTGTCAGTTGTGTTAAGGCCATATCTTTATAGCAAATTTGAAATTACTAGCAATATTTGGAAGACTAGCTGTCACTGCAGTAAGCCTCGCCCCACCATATCCTTTTCACAATTGCGTTACAACACCAGAACTTTCAGCCTTTCATTACTAACTCCTTTCTGAACCGTGTTTGCAAAACAAAGAATGACTGCGTAAGTCAAGACTGAATCTATTCAAGAACAAGAGAACACTTATGTTCCTAGCATCACATCTACGCCGTAATATTGATGAAATTACCAAGTGGATAATCCACAAGCCCGAAAATACAAATCAACCGAAACCTTGAATATTGCTGCATTAATATCATTTACAGTTTTCCGTGACTCTACATTCAATCTCAACCGCCTGCACTCTGGAAAGAATCGAAGACTGGTTGTAACTATTCAGCTGCAATAAGAAATTCTTTTAATAAGATAATAGCGATTTATTCGTGTATGAAAACTAAAAAATGTTTACTAAGAAAAATATGTAAAAGCCAGCGCTGGAAGTCTACGAAAGGAAAATCACATAAAAACGCATGCCATTTTTTTTACAAGCTACAACATTATATGCGTTTGGTTACAGCGAAGTTGTTTGTGACGTAATAAAATTATTTTTACTTCTATGGTTGTAGAAAATACTCCAAATGAATGTGTGCGAGTAAAGAATAATTCCAAATGAAATGTTTGTAGCCAAAGCTCCTCAGAGTATGTTTTCTGCTAGAATTTCTACAGTTTCTTCCAGTATACACCAACTGATATAAGCATGCCAGAGGTAGCGTGGCTTCTAAACGAGTCATTAAGTAGTACATCTCTTTACAACGCTTCAGAGTGGTTCTACAGTTGCGTCAGCCAAACTTTTGCAGCTTTACAATAACACAGTCACACACACAAATACACATTTCTGAACGACTCGTCTTTGAGAGGTTTGGAAAAATTTGCTTAAAAAAAAAATCAGTAAGAACTTTTAACAGTTGCATTAGTTTCATTCATTATTCCCGACGAAGAGAAATAATATTCGAAGCAGAAGAGAAATACTTTGAAGACGAAAGTTGGGGGGAAATATTCAAGAGTGCAAAACAAACAGAATCCGCTAAAACTTTTCCTCTGTTAGCTGCGAAAAAAAAAAAATTTCTGATTGCTTTAGTGATAAATTTAACCGATTTCCCAATGATTTCAATTGACAATTAATTAAAGCGCTCCAAGCCCCTGATTGCTGATGCGTTCCACTGTTTCGCCAGAAGGGGATGCAAAATTGCTTAAATTTTTGTCCAATTTATTTTTACTGGCCGAAATAACTGTTTCATATTTACAACGTAATCAATAACGACATTCCTTGCTCGAAATTTCGAAATTTTTGGATTTAGTGTGAAGTAGCATTTAATTTTTTAGCAACTTCACGACTATATGTGAAAACATAACGAGGTCACAGGGACAATTTCAGATCTCGACCTGACTGAGTAACTAATAGTTACCTAAATTACCATAGTCTTGTTTAAAAATACTAATAATATAAATACAAGTATTCAAAGTTACCACCTGAAAACTGCTTTCGATATGAGCATTAGAATTTATGTCCCAGATACCTTTATTTGCTGAAATAATAATGAGGAACTTTGAGAAATCAGTGGCTCGTGGAAGCTTCTATATCAAAAAACCACTCATCTGCAAATTAACTTGTGAATGCACGTGACTTGTCTGGCCATACCTAATAGAAAAACAGCTGATGTGTTTTATATAATTGTTTGGTTATCACGGAATTCTGCAGTGTTGACAGTTATACTACTGCTGCTTAGAATTCTCTCTCTCTCTCTCTGTGTGTGTGTGTGTACATGGAGAATACTATTTAAAAGTATTTCAATAATCCTCTAGATCAATTATTTAACAATCATAATTGACGATTATTTGATTTAAATGAGAAAATAAAACACAAAGGCGTAAACTGAAACGAAGGGTTAATAATTTCTCGAAACTTCCAGTTATAAAAAAAATGTAAAAACTAAATCTTCCAAAAGTGTGAAGTTCGTAGGAAGTATAATATCTATTTTCGTACAAAATAAGGAGCAAGCAATCGCTAATATTAAAATGTACGCACTCAAATATGCTTAACCTCCCCCCAGTTACCCACTGTAAAACTTCCTTCAGGCAACTCTGTGAGAGTTGTGAAATGTGTGACTGTAAAAAGTTATTACTTCGTCCACTTTTGGTTACCAGGGCAGCATAATTTGCAACAAAGTTGTTCTCTTCGGGGATAAAAAAAAAAGAATAAAAGTCCGTGCGTCAATATTTGATCGACGTTTACATACGGGCAGCTTTTATTCAACGGTGTGATCGTTTTTACATTTATATTTGCAAACACATAAATGAAATCGGCCAAACGCAGCAGATAATAGGTGTTATCGATGGTAACTCTGCACTCTTCATGGATTTACAAGAAAAGGCACAGGCTGTGACTAACTTTGGTCATCGCAGCACTCGAGCATTGCTGATAGTTGACAGTTCCAAGATATGCCTTATGTGCAACCACATAGGCGATAGTTCCTAGGAATTTTCGGACCCAATATTTTGTTACATGATTCTCGTAGTTCGCGCGAAGATTCTATATTAGAAGATCCAGGCCATTAGGGCAAGCATAGGCCATCTCTCCAGAGATGATCTTGATGATCTCCAGACAAACCAGAATAAGTGGTCATTGTGCGTGAGGCAACATGTAGTCTAGTGAATAAAGTAACAAGTCGGTTCTATATAAATAAGTTTAAAAGAATCTACGTGTGGAGTTCGAAAAATCCTGCTGAAAATGTAGGCTTTGTAAATGAGGTGAAAAACGCCATGGTTCATTTTAATTAACTTCAGTTCAGTCAGGACATTACTGAAGAGATCGCCCATTGTTCGCTAATTGGAAAGACAGTAAGTTACAATACAAGATAATGTGACAGGGTGAAAAATACAGCCGAGAGGTTATAATGTTAAATATTAACGCAAATTATGGTCATTATGTGAACGGGTGATATCAAAAAACTACTGCAGTGATATGAGTTACAGGAATCGAAAATATTAGTCAGGTAGCATATAAGTGTTTACACAAAAATTGTACGTCTATACAGAATATTCGTATTGTGATAAGTAGTCAACTTGCTTTGGGTAATTTCGTAGTTCAGATATTTTTAGGGCAAATGTCATCGATAAAATAATATATAGCATGGCCGTCTTGCACTGATAGGAGTATGCCATGCCTAAGTATGGATGCTGCAGACATAGATATGCTTGTGTTAAATGATGACTGAAAATAATAGGAAAGTCTTAGAGATAGTTTACTGGCGTTGTTCCAGGACGTGAATACCCCCATGGCGAGACGTCTAGCCAGACGCTCACTTTCTTTTTTCTTTTTTTTTTCCTCAAGCTGCTGTGAACAGACACCCAAGATTTATGACGATGGCGCTAAAACACCAACCAAAGGGACGAGAAACCATCCACATCAATTTCAAATGAACACGGATGTGAGTACAGCTCGTGCACTTTGAGAAACTGCCAGAAATTATAACGAGAGCATAGAAAAGTATTTAATTCTTCTGCTGCTGAAAAAGAAAAGTCAATGTTTCACATCTGCTCGTAAGGTTTTTGCGAAACACTTAAAGCTGTCATATGTTTTTTGTCTTACTAGTTTATGGATGAATCATTACTGTAAAGTGCATCATATTTCACTTTTCCCCTTCTTCGTATAAACACTCTTTTAAAATAATATGCTACTCTCTTCAAACTAGGCCCAGCCACATTATGTAGTCATGGGTTAAGAGAGCGGTTTTCATTCTAAAAAATCTTAGTAATTCAATTTTTTTTAGCTTGTAAATAATGACAGAAGCCACTGAAACTCAAGCCAAGCCAAGCACTATACACGCGTGTAGCCTATCTGACCAAGCGACGTGATATATAACTTGCGAGGGTCCTCAGCCATTTCTCAACAGTTATGCTCCACCTCAGGCCAGATGAACATTCTAAGCTTATCAGATATCATCGTCGGACATCAGTGCGCTATTTATGCAGTACTCAACAAAAATAATTTTTAAATCTGGTTTGCACTTAATTGGGCGACCTATGGAAACATAATCCCTGCACAAAAACAGATTATATTTGAGTGTAAACAAATGTAAGTAGCAGAGAGTTAGGAAAAGGTCGTTCCACATGGAAACGACTTACCAATACATTTTTTTTACACTTTGTAGTAAAATATGCCGGCTTCCTTTGTTTTATTCTTAATAAGGAAATAATATCCGTAACTGCAAAATGAAAATTTTTCAATTCATTTCACGAACTCCTTTAATAAACGTACTAACACTAATAAAACACATGAAAGCGTATTTTTTCTATAATGCTAGATAAATTATTATCTTAGTTCTACTCAGGTTCTAATTCTCTGCCAATTATCTGTCATTACACAATATGTAAATTAAACAATGTCATGAACTCGATGACGAAAAACGCGCGTCGATCAAGATTCACTGTGAAATTTTCAGGAAAGGCAAAAGGTTAATATATTAATTCTTAATTCTTACTATTGTGAGAATAAAACAATCAGAAATGAAACTGAGCACATTTAGTGTCCACAGATTTTAATTTGACTCATTAAATATGACGTAAAGGCACGTAACTACTTAATTTCATCACTGACACCTTTACGGAAAGCGTGTTAGAAAGTGTGTTAGTTATGATAATTGCAGTATTGTACAGGTAATTTTTTTTAAAGTTTAATGCACTGATTGTCTAATAGGTAAACCGCGGGCCCCCAAAAACTATTTGTAAGGTCAGCATGTCAAAAAAAAAAGCAAAATGAATTCTCGCCAGGGAATATCAACAAAAGCCGTTCACGTTGACATTTCTGCTTTAGTAAGTGCTGAAGTGTTTCAGATCAACCTCACTTGTGTGACTATAGTACTATGCGAAGCCACAATGGTATAATTATAATTTTAAAAAGTTACGGTATATTGAATTGGTTGTTTAGAGTCATTCCTCAGAGAAGACTACGTAATATTCATTATGAAAATTAATATGTGCCCACGGGAAGAATCACAGACGGTGTAGGCGGGGCTTAGCGTGTCCGCCTGTCTGATTGGCTCCGAGAGGATACCCGGCGTGTATCCTCGGGCCACCCCGAGCGGCGAGGAGGTAGCTGTGCTCGCGAGGGTAGAGGCAGGTAGGAGAGAGACAGGAGTCGGTGGTGCAGGCCTCCCAACGGACTGTACTTATTGTTTTGTTAACCTCGGAACGCGAGTGCCGAACAGTCGCGGTAGGCCAGAGAAATTTCCTACGTGCTGAAGGTCCCCGCGTGGGGAACTTGCGTGAATCAACTAAACGCTCTGTAACAAATAAGGACACCTTCGCTATCATTACTCGCGGGCACTTAAAAATAATTGTGGTGACTTTTAATTATGTTATTTTCCTCGTTTGATTCCTTGTCACTCTTCCTGAGCTAGCTGGCGCTGTCAATTTATAGTGATTTCCAGCAGGAAGTTGTGAGGTTCGGCGAGTTACACTTATCTCACTTAACACTCTGTACTATCTTAGAATTGTATTATATTATTTTGTTTGTCGGTTAGATAAAATCGTAAAATTGTATTAATATTTCAGGTTATATTTTTTTTTGACAACGTCGACTCCAGCATTCGTACTAGGTCGTCCGTAGTCAAATAAGAAACGCATTAGCTATCGTCAATTTGCTATCCAAATCCGGTTTTATTTGGGCGCGGTACTCCGCCTAAATGCATATGTAAACCTTGGTTTTATTTTATTTCGATAACCCTAAGTTATGCATATAAGCCCACTATATTTCCTGCATAAGCTTTATTTGGTACTAATTGCATGAAACAGATTAACGATGAACCTGTTATGGTATAAATCAAAACTAAATATATATAATTAAAACAGCGTGATTATCTTCCACTTCACGTCTAGAAGAATGCTCACTAGATCTTTGTTTTTCTACACAGTTCTGAAATTAATACTTTTGCCTTCTCTTTATTCGTGGCTCACGGCATTATCAGGCATTACGATATAAAATTATCCGTCATAATTACAACAGTTTATTACAAGACGGTGTATCTACTTTTTAAAGTAATGCAAACTCTCAACCAAAGTTGATCAATATTACACAAACTAGTTTTACTGCAGGTGACAGTTATTTTTAATTGTTTGCAATTTGTTAAGGAATAAACCATATGTAAATATGTTTTAAAAAGTGAATTTTGCACACATTTAGTCAATGTCACATTAAGATATAATGTAATAAGTAGTTTCAGATGAAAAATATTTTTTATTTGGTGTATTGAATGCCCAAAAGTACAAATTTTATTATTGTGTTAAACCCACGAGGAATATAAAGTAAACGCCAGGGGTGTTTCATATTCGTTGTATCCGTAAACTAGTACGGTTGTCACGTTGTCATTCTAAGGTCCCAGTGTTCCTACAGTTACTAATTTAAAATTATGTACCGTGTTCTTTGTGGCATATTTATTCGTGAAGAATTTTTTTTTTCAATTTTTAAACGTTTTGACTGTAAATAAAATTAATAAAACATTTTATAATTAAATTGTGTGAGTAATGTCACCTCGAAAGGTAATATTTTACACTGTACAATAAATTTTTTCCAATCCGTGGTTGTTGTTGGATAAAATTTTGCTAAAGTTTACTTTCCACTTCTTCGTCGGTAACCATAGTTTACTGTGTGTAATATAACGAAATAGTTTGATGACATAAATTATTGCCATGGACTAAAGGGCTGTATCTCAATATGGTAACGTCCATGGTAGAGTTAGAATTTTGTTGCACTCGGAAAAGCTTTCATGCTAGATACTCAGTTAGTGGCATATGAGTAGGTGCCTTATTAGGTGTTTATATTATCATATCGCACACCAAAAAAATCATTTTATTATTCAGAGTTATATTTTATCTCAAGTAGAAATAAATAAGAGGTATATACGATGTAAAAATGGCTTGTTATACGGTTTTTATCAAAATGTGAACTAAAACTATATTGCAAAAAAAAAAAGTATACAGACGAAGGTGTTGGATTAAAACGATTATATGTGTTACTTAACAATTTCGTATAAAATAAAACAAAAAGGAGATAGACACTCATGAGCAGTTGAATTAATGACACCTGCCGTATTGGAGAGATGTCGCAGTGGTCGCCCCGTGTCGAATGGAATGTGCCCAGCCAAGTATGACTAGGATGTCGTCAGACTGTATACTGATCGTCTGAGTAACATTCGAGCACCGAATGGAGAAGAATCAAGATCTCAGCACATTTCATCGTGACCAGATCATTGAGGCCAGACGTATGGGGCACTCCATCTCCAACGTCATGCAGGCACCGAGATTTACACGAGCCACGGTGTCAACAGAGTATCGTGAGTTCATGTACTAGGGTTAAAGTCGCCGCCTAGAGTAGCGGTGACTTACAACGTATCGACGACGGGCGTCGCCGTTGGCTAGCTCCGGTCGGTAACAGCGGATAGACAGGTCACAACGCAGCAGATCACTCGCCAATTCAATGCTGGATCACAGCGACTTGTGAATAGCCAAACCATCAAGACACCATCTTCCCGCAATGGAGCACAGAAGCCGCCTTCCAACTAGGGTACGTCTACTCGCCGAACATCACAAGGCTCAACGATTAACGTGGGCATGGGAACATGGTCATTGGTTATTCGATGCATGGAAAAAGATCGCCTAGACGGATGAGCCGAGGTACATGTTGGGTACACGCCGATGGCAGGGCGCCAGTGCGTCGTTAAGCACAATCACACGAAGCAATGGACCCCTCGTGTTGGCAGGGCACAGTTCAACCTGGGGGTGGTGGTATCTTCGTTTGGAGACTGTTTACGTGGGATTAAATGGGTCCCCTGGTACCAGTGGCATGTGATGAAATGTTGCAAGGTAAGCTGGAGTTAGCTCTGCGATGTACCCTATTGCTTGCTAGTTTACACTCCCGCCACTAAAACGTAGATCAGCAGGTGATGCCACAGGACGTGTGTAATGGGTTCCTTGCCTGCTCGTTGTGAATGGTCGAAGTACATTAAGTTTGCCTAGGCTCCACAGTGGCTATTATATCCTGCTGCGTGCACCGAGAATGTACAGTAGTGAGCAAGTGCCAGCTTACCTAGCAACAGTTCACCTCACGCCACTGCCTGGTACATACACCATCGTTCCTCACCACGCCTACTACACCCTGCAGGAGACTTGTACTCACTGCAAGACAATACAACGGCTCAGCTCTTCCGAATTGTGACCAAGTGGTTGGATGAACACTCCAGAGACTTGAGGTTGTTCAATTGTCCCGCGAGGTCACCCGACCTCAATAATGTCGAACACATCTGGGATGCTGTTGAAAGAGGTGTGCGTGTCGTGAATCCTTCTCCAGCCTATCACCGTGCATTGAGATAGGCTGTGCAGTGGTCACGGATCAGTTTGGCCCCCGATTGCTTCCGGAGCCTTATGGAGTCCATGCCACGCCGCATTACCTCCGTTATCAGGGCAAAAGTGGGCGCTACAAGCTACTACAGTTTATTCGCAGTTTCTTCGCACTTTTTAATCAAACGTTTGAAATATTACCCCATGTATGACGTATTTTACTGTTTCCTAAATCTGCACTGTATCACAAGCGATTTAATTCTGTGTGCCTTATTTTTGGTTAATATAAACTTGTATTTATATTCTTTCTAAAAATTATAATATTTCATTTATAATTAATATGAATAAAAACAGGGAGAAAATAGGTGTGTTGGTAATACCTAGTAAAAAAAAATTCTTATGACGAATGATATTACACCGAGTGTGCAAGTTTGCAGTGCGTTGTCCCTTTGGTGTAATTTTCCAGAAAGCATTGCATGCATAAGGCGGAGGAATATCCTGGAAGTAGGTATAACTTTAGCAGGGCTTCAGAAAAGTTTTAAGTAACCGTGAATGGACTATAGAAACGTATCTCTAACGCTACTGCTCGTGAGTGCATTGCTACGGTTTCTTCATGTATTTGTGTGGTATGTATACTTGGATGCGTGATAATAACACACGGTACTTCAAAGACAAAATTGCGATATGTTTGGCGAATAAACAGTTAATCAAATTTGGTAAACATTAACAAAACTGGTTTTGCAGATGGAACTGTCAAAATGACAGAAATGTACAGCGTGTTTTTTAAATGGTTGACATTAGGTTTTTTTTTATTTTTACTACTTATATAATACTAACAAATATAAGTAGTTGGGGATTGTAGGTACCAGGACAAGGGCTGGGAGCTGAGGATCAAAGGATCGGCCGTCACCTCGGATTCCACCCATTTTTGTCCTCAATTTTGACATTTGTCGGTCATATTTTTTCTGGTCGCCATCTTGTTTCCGTTTGATATCTTGTTTGTTGTTGCCATTTTGTTTCTAGAATTTACACTTCATGCTGTAATTTCGCCTTGCTACTTCAATGCTCTGTTTTTCCATCTTGTTACTTCATGCTCCGTTTCATGCTCTGTCATTAAATCTTGTTTTTCTCNCCCCCTTCTCACTCTCCCGCCTGTTCTCCCTGTTGCCTCCCTCTGTCAATATCTTCGTTTATGAATACTAGAGTGCACCACTATCGTCCGCCATCTTAGATATCGTGTGTTATAATATCCTCGTCATCTGCTAGGGGCACAGATGTCGGCCATGTTGTTTATGACCGCTAGAGCACACCACTGGTGTCCGCCATGTTTGCTATCTTGTCGCCTGTTAGGCAGTGCTGCTTCCTCGTTTGTAAGGTCATCATGTGATACATGCATTGTTAGGGATTCGCCCTCATGTTTTTTTTTATGGTAAGACGGCTCAAAATATAATGTAGTGGTGCGGAATGGAAATAAAAAATTTTTTATATATTAAAATATAATATATATAAAAATATACTGTCTCCCTTAGCACCAAGAAAAACTATTGGATATACTTATAAAAATATATATTTGGTGATTATAAAAATTTATTAAGAATTCACAAAATTACATTAAATTATGGATTCCAAATTTTGATAAATTTATAAAGATAACATGTGACGTGTCTACGAATACATATTTTCAATGAGAATTCGACTGCGATGCATCAACCATCAATTAGGTAAAGCATAATTTTAAACATAAAATATATATATATTTAATTAATGTTTGTATTTAACTCATAAAATTTAACTTTTAAAATGTACTAAAATCACAAGACCTCAGGTGACTAAAGATGGGGGCTTCGTCGTGGACAAAGCCTAGGTTTTACGATTTTTTCTGTGAGTTAAACATTTTTCTAAAATAATTGTAATTTTTTCTGTTTTAAGCGGTAGATGCCATCCGAGATGGTGTACACAGGTCAAGTTCAAGATCGCATGACATCATCCACGATGTCGATTAGGATGTCACATCTACTATTTCGAGCGGAGTAAACGGGTTTTCTCAGTGTTATGTTGTTTTCTATTATAAAATGTGACGTTTTTTCTCTTCGCCACATTTTCATTGGTACCATGACCACTCTCTTAAGTCATCTGAGGTCTCATAAGTTTTTCGGAAATTTTTGAATTTTTTAAAGTTTTGTTTATGTTTTTGATGGTGAATGGAAACAATATGGTTGACATATCCTTGGTTCTGCAGCCCCCAGCACTTGGTTTTGAACCATTTATTGCGCATGTTTACTTATAATTCGAAGGTTTGTCGTTGGTTTTTCTCTGCAGTTGAGGTATGCTGTTCGAATTTGGGCTCCAATTGCAACTTTGCGGGGACGATTCGTGTGGGCGAAGTGTGGCGGTCTCTGCGAAAAAAAAAAAATGTTATCGATGTACCCACATCCCCCCCCCATCCCCTCCTCACCTACGTAAATATTTATTCCGCCGATCAGAAACAAGATGGTGAATGGTCATTGCAGCACCACTGGCAACTTGGAGGATGTTCTCTTGCACTTGGATTGCTGTTTATTTCTCTGCAGTTGAGGTCTGCTGTTTCGATTCAAGGCTCCCGCCGGCAAATGTTGAGAAAAGGATTCACAGTGGGCGAAGTGAAGTGGTTAACTCTCCGGAGATGACAAGATTTTCCTCTAGGTACTCTCATTCTTTACCCTGTCTTCATTCCACCGACAGAAAAGAATATTCTGGATGGGCACCGCAGTACCACAGGNGTGTTCGAAGTGGTGTATTGCACTATGTATTTTCTGCGCTTGAAGTCCGCTGTTCGATTTCTTTAGCTTTGCAGAAAAAGCTGAGGTCTTATAAATATTTTAATATTTTTTTCATTTTTAATTAATTTTTTGTAGTTAAGGTTAACAGTGGTGCAGAAATAAGATGGTGGACGAAAATAAGATGGTGAACTATGCTTATAAGGATGCTTAAGACATAATGGCCAATTCAGGTTGATCAAAGTCAGGAGCAATACCTATGATATGAATATGGCAGCTTTAAATTCAACAGTTCCAAAATATCGGTTAACTATGTTTATAAGAAGGCTGAAGGCATAATGGACCCTGATAGACTGATAGAGGTCAGGAGTGATACAAGTGACATGAATTTGATAACTGTATCATCAATGAATGGCAAATGATGGTCAACTATGCTTAGGTGGATTCTGAAGACTTAATAGGCATCACATTGATCGAAGTCAGGAGTGATACCTGTGATATAAATGTGATGACTGTAACATCAATGGATGGAAAATGATAGTCAATTAAGCTTATATGAGGGCTTAAGACTTAATAGACATAACATTGATCGAAGTCAAGAGTGATTGATACCTGTGATATAAACTTCAATGAAAGTTAAATGATGGTCAACTATGCTTTATGCTTATAACAAGTCTTTAGTCATAATGGACCATGCCACCCTAATCGAAGTTAGGAGCGATGCATATGAAAAGAATTTCATGACTATAACATCAACGAATTGTAAATAATAGCTAACTAGGGCTTATAAAAAATACTTAAGGAATAAGGGACCATGCCTCCCTGGTCGAAGTCAGGAGCAGTGCTTACAGTATGGATTTAGTGGCTATAACTTCAACAGTTTGAAAATGGTGACCAACTATGCTTATAAGAAGACTTAAGGCATAATGAGCCCTGACACTATGATCGAAGTCAGGAGCAGAACCTAGAGTCTAAATCTAGGGGTTATATCTTAAATGGTTTGGAAATGATGGCCAACTATGCTTATAAGTTCGTGGGGGTCAGATATAGGCATACTGCACTTAAAATATAACCTGTGGTAAGGCAACCACTGGGTTGTTATTGCAGCCCGAAGTGGTTACATTATTAATTTTAAAATAAAATATCATGCCTGTGCCTAATAAATTCAATATTGCATTGAGCAAGTGCCAATAATTAAAGTTCATAATGTTACTTTAGCATTCGACTTGAAAATGAAAGTCCGAAAACATATAACACTTGGTACATTTACTAATACATCTGCATAGTTATAAAATCCAACAAGGTCACGTAATCATATTTTCTGACATTTTTTTATCTGCCTCAAAATACAAATCTGTAGACTCGTCACTGGATACATTTGTTTCTAAAATTTTAATAAAAATAAATATAATGAAATAGATCACTTTTGATTTACAAAATAATAGTTTTTTTTTTTACGTATTTGGCAGTTGTGATGTCACAATCGAATTCTAAAAGTTAAATTTAAATTAACTTAAAATGAAATTCTTAACTTTATTTTAAAAACTAAGCTTTGCCTAATTGATACTTGTGACATCATAACCTAATTATCCTTGAAAATACGATTATGTAAACATGTTGCTTAGTAAATTTTTAACTGTAAATTTTAGAAGTTAAAGGAAATAGTAATGAAATATATAAGTTTTATTTATACAATTATGGTTTACGTAATTGATGGTTGTGTCGTCGCAGCCAAACAAATAAAATGTATTAAAATAAATTAAAATATCAAATCCATAACTTTAATCTCTTTTGTAAATAATTAATGAATATACAATGAAAAGCCAAAAAAACTGGTACACCTGCCTAATATCGTGTAGGGCCCCCGCGAGCACGCAGAAGTGCCGCAAGACGACGTGGCATAGACTCGACTAATGTCCGAAGGTATGCAGGAGGCATCGAAATATGTGCCAATTTGAGAAAGGGTTGCAAGTCTGTAACGTTTAATGATTCTCGTCAGTCGTCGTTTGTCTCGTTCTTTCACGATCTTTTTCCGTCCGCAGCATGTCCAAGATGTGATGTTTTACCGGATTCCCGATATTCACGGTACACTCGTTAAATGGTCGTACGCGAAAATCCAAATGTTATCGCTNTCTGCGCCAATTTGAGAAAGGGATGCACGTCTGTAACGTTTAATGATTCTCGTCAGTCGTCGTTTGTCCCGTTCGTTCAAGATCTTTTTCCGTCCGCAGCATGTCCAAGATGTGATGTTTTACCGGATGCCCGATATTCACGGTACACTCGTTAAATGGTCGTACGCGAAAATCCAAATGTTATCGCTACCTCGGAAATGCTATGTCCCATCTCTCGTGCGCCGACTATACCACCACGTTCATACTCACTTAAATCTTCATAACCTGCCATTGTAACAGCAGTAACCGTTCTAGCAACTTTGCCAGACGCTTGTTGTCTTATATAGGCGCTGCCGAACGCATCGTGTTACTCTGTTTGTTTCCATAATTCTCTGTTATTTGCATACGCACGCCTATACCAGTTTTTTTTTTGTTCTCCAGTGTATATATAGCTGTTAGATATATATACATTAATTTTTAATCATATCCAATCGTTTTGTTTGATGCAATGGTAGACACAGGGTTTATTTAAAAATATATTTAAAAAAATTATGTATAACATTTTTAAATATTCGTATTTTTTTCTCCCCATATACATGAAATCACATATACATAATTTAAATACTTTCTCATACACATTTCACAATAGCTTAGTTGAGTACGGCATTAGCCATACTGGTGACTTCAAAGTTCGGCAGTTCGATCCCGCCTTACTCCATGCGATGTTTTGAGTCGTCTTACCATAAAATAGATACAGAAGGGCGAAACCCTAACAACCATATATCACGAGACGACCTTACAAACGGGGAAACAGCGCAGCCTAACAGGCAACGAGAGAACCAACATGACGGATACAAATTGCGTGCCCTTATGGTCATAAACAACATGGCCGTCATCTGCGCCTCCTAACATGCGATAAGGGAACTACAACAGACTATATCGAATATGGTAGACGATGGTGGTGCTCTCAGGTAGTCGGACACAGGGGGGAAGTCGACAGAGGGAGACAAGATAGAGGGAATAGGTGGGGTAGAGAGAGAGAGAGACAGAGAGAGGCACGAAGGAATGAGAGAAACAAGATGGAATTACAGAGCATGAAGGGGAAAAATTCTAGAAACAAGATAACAGATGGAAACAAGATGACTACAGGAATCAATATGGCAACCGGAAACAATATGGCTTACAAAGGTCTAGGTCAAGGACGCAAAATGGTGAGATCCAATATGGTGACCGATTCTCTGATCCTCAGCCCCCAGCCCTTGCCCTGGAGCCCACATTTCCCTACTACTACAATGTATATTTAAAAAACTGGGGACTGAGGGTGAAGGGAAACGTGTCAACTAAAAAAACCCACTTTTATAAGGAACATGCTTAGATCATAATAGACCAGCTTGGAAACTATGATTTGTAAGATGGAAAAAATATGATGACTTACGAATGTACATTTTTGTTTATTTGTTAAGACCAATTTTAAATCTGAGTAAGGCACTGTTATGCTATACAACACACAGCTACCTTCACTGCGAACACCTGTGGAAAATTACTGTGTGTTTGGTAGTTGTTTTGATGTTATTTGGCAGCCTACAATTGCTGGAAGACCTGGGCTGAAGTCGCGAGTTTTACAAGCAATTGTCTTCGCCTCGTTGTCATTCCTCTCTTTGGTTGATAGTTATGGATGGGACACGTGTAACAGACTCGCCTCTGAACAGAGAAGTAAAGTACGTGAAGACACTGAGAACTGTTAGTAAGACGGCGTAACTACCAGAATAACGGTCGTCGTGGCAATTAGTTCCCTCGGAAACGAATGTTCCGAGGAGTAAAATTAGGAGGCAAACGTCGGAGCGGCCGTATTGCTGTGGAAGTGAGAGTGCGAAAGAGGAGCACATTTCTGTTTCGGCAAGTATGAAACGGCTAACTTTCAATGACTTAAAGCAATCATCTAGACAGAAAAAGTGAAATAGTTTATACACACTTTCATTTTTAAAATGGTATAGTGTGCGTCCATTATAATTGTATAGTAAAAAACAATATAAAATCATAACATACAAAATTATAGTAAATCATGCCGAATGTTGTTCTATAGATATACCTACCTGTACAAATTTAATCTATTAATTCTGAGCCAACCTTAAAAAGACAGCCAGCCAAAGTCCAATTCCTGTTTATGTAAGACGATAACTAACTTAATTATTTCTCACTAGTATTTTTTTTTGGGCAGAGGGCCACATTCACTCTAAAATTAACTTTAGAAAGTTTGAGTCGTTATGTTTAAGCATTTCTCGGGTCAAGTGAATGTTAAATATAGATTGAGTTCACAGTTCTTCAATAAAACTCGATAAAACAATAACTTTACCAGGTAAGAAACAACACACCCATAGATAAATAAAAAATGTATCTGGAGATATTCCGAACTTCGTTAAAAGACGAATAAAAATACCTTAATTTGTTAAAAAGTTCTCATTTCTGAAATTTATTATTTGTCTATTACGAATTAATTTCTTTTTAAATTACGTTCTTTCGAAACGTGCATTCTGCACACGTTACCTACTAAATAATTCGAAAATATTTCAGGTCCTTTCAAGTAACTCGGTTAATTTTATACATTTTAGACATTTAAAACACGAGTCGGAGAAAAGATTGCGTGTGTTGTTAAGTGGCAAAAAAAAAAAAGTTAACTCAATTATTTTCGTTTTTATTGCGTGGCAGTGGTGTAGCGTCGTAAGATGCCGAGACGCCTAGCGTTCCATGAAAAAAAAATTGCAAATCTTCTTTTCAAGGTTAACGCCGTGTGTTAACTTTTACGGCATAATTAGATGCCAGGCGTAGGGCGCCAAAAGCCGAGTAGTTTCCCCTCTATATTCTTCGACTATCCTGATCCTAAGCGAGCTGCCCGTTCAGGGGGAGGGGGGGTGGATGCAGTATCTGCTGGGTACGTTGTGTGGCGTGGGGTAGGGGACAACATACTATAGTCTATTCGCATTATCTTCACATGTTTTCAATCAAACCTTTGAAAAAATTACCTTATGCGTGACTAGTTCTGTTGTTGCTTGGATGTGTTATGTACCACAACGCGTTCTATTCTCCTGTTGACATAAAAGTATTTTATTTTGGTTGAATTGAGCTTTTTACTTATATTATTCAATTTATGATCAGTGTGAATAAAACAGAGAGAAGACATGTGTGCTGGTAACGCCTTGTAATAAAGAAATAATTCCCGTGCAGAATATTATTGAAGTGAATGCTCACGAATGTGGTGAGTTGTCCCTTTGGTATAATTTTCTAGACACGGTCAAGCTTTGTTTGCACGAGGCGGTGGAATAGCCCAAAAGTAAAAATTTTGCAGTGGTTCAGAAAAGCAGGATGCAACCGTGAATGGAATAACTTTGCGAACATTTATAGTACAAATAAACCACAACAAGAAATGTTATTTTCGTATACCCTTGCCTCGCGTTGTTCAGATGCGCGAAGGAGTTACAGTGTCACGGACTCCCTGGATCTCTGTGGAAGAGGGTATCTTTGCGCTTGAGGCGTTGGGGCAGTGCTGTGGCCTAGTATCCGAGTGTTGTAACCCGCGCGTGACACTAGGTGGCTGGTGAAGCGACGGATCTTGAGTCCCACACAGCCTCTTCCTGCTAGGCGATCCAAGTGTGGTGCTTCGGCATCCGGTTCCCCAGGTTCAAGCAAATTGGGCCCAGCCGTGGACGTCCTTGTCCATCTCGTACTTCACGTTTGGGGGAATGGAGTATCCGGGCTGTTGGACTGATCGACAGACGGCAACTAGGCTCGCCCACTAGCCAGGGCGTTGGACTGATTGGCGCTCAGTCCGCTGGGTCACAGGGCCCAAGATCCTGAATTTCACTGTGAAGAAATTCTAGGTAATGGTGGAGGACCTGTGGGGTCAGCCAACAGTAGCATGACCATTTAAGACAGTACAACGGGCGATCGGATAGGCCCCGCATGAGGCTATCTCAGGTGTCCGATCCATTGAGGTTGGATTCATGGTGGCAGTGGTTTAAAATTCTCAAGCTGAAGACAACCTGGAGAGTTCCCTCCCCAGAGAAGGTCAGACACAGTGACCTGCAACACAGCTCCGGCACTGTCCTGCAGAGACAGGGGAGGTTGGGTAGAGCCTCGGCCTGACTAAGAGTTCCTTTGTAACATAAATTATAAATCGTGTAACCAGTATTTGTTTAAAAGAAGTTGAATTGATATAAATCTGCATTTCATACAGCAAGGCTTAGTCTATGTTTGCATTACGAGAAAAAATGTAACGGTCAATAGTAACAAGGGTGAAAATGAAACATATATCGCCAACTCGGTAAAAAATTAGCAGTCACAGAAAATGGAAATTAGTGCTCTTTGAGTGCTATATCTATGTAAGATAGCAAAAATATTAAATATTCTGCATAATTTTAATTGTAACTATTCTTTAAATTAAAAAGTTTTTTATTAGAGAGTAATCTTTTATTTTCTCTTTTTTCAAAAAATTAACAAGAACCGGAATCATGAATAATTTTTTTAATATGCATGTAGCTATAACTATTGTTACGCGCTGACGCAAGCTCCATGCGTGGTCCGGCTCTGTGGGGGATGACCCACCTCAAGCCTCCCCTCACCCTAGGCAGACCCGCTCGTTGCCCCGTCACTCGCCCGGACTGGAGGGAATGATTGACAGTCGCCCGGGACTGGGGGAATGATTGACAGCGGCGGCGACCTGACTGGCGTCACAGCCCCTTCTCCTCCCTTCTGCTGGAGAAAGCGACGGGTTTAGAGGATGGGCAAGACCCTCGGCGCAACGCAGCATTAAGAGAAATATCTGGGCGATGGCCTACGACCCTATAAATAGTGCTGTGATCCAAAGGCTGGGAGTCTTGGTAGAAGCCTTCTGGCTGAGTGCAGTAACCGGACTAAGTCGACGAGGGACATGGGTGAAGAGTATGGACAACGACGGGAGATTGCGAGACGACGGTGGACGAGGTGTTCGTAGCGAGAATGGACGAGAGGGCGTGATACCCAACGAGTGAAGACTACAGTGCATGAGGGCGCTCGGAGAACTCTAGAACATTGCAGACTGGTAGTACCTGGGCTAAACTGAGCTGGGACTGAATGAACATGTGATACGAATTTTATTGTTAATATTGGAACTATCAACAATGGACATTTAATTTATAAAATAATTGAATAGTTTTTGATACACTATCTATTGAGACAAATTTTTAAATATTTAATTACATTCATTTCTTTGAGGTAATTGTAAATTGTAGTGATTGAATTTATTAATTGTAAACAGCTAGTGATGTTTATTGTGAGTATTTGGGTAGAAATAATTTTGTTTCTAGTTATTTAAAAAAATATTAGTAAATTATAATTAACTATTTTATTTAATCAAGACATCCATCCCTAAAGGAACCTGGTTTAGCCTGCTGACTCTCAAGAAATTAACACTGTTTGGTAATAACAACTTGTAAATTACTGTATTTTAAAGTACAATGTTAGCTATTAAAATATTTTGTAACACTGTTAAATGTTTTGCGCTAGCCACTAAATTGTCTCGCCTTCTAAAACCCGCTATTTTCTCATTTGAAAAAAAATTAAAATAATACATTTTAAAACAGTTTTACCAACAAGTTTGGGTTATTTGATACGAAACATAGTAACTGTTGCGGTAAAACATAGTATCATATTTTGCATTTTGTTTAATCCTGAGTGCAGAAGACGTTAGTGTATTCACTTGTATCCAGTACTCTGTAAATGACAAGGTGAAATGCTACAATCATAATATCTGCGAAAAATTGGAGTTCTAAAAACAGTGAGTTTGACAGGTACTTCTAACAGAAAATCCAGGGCGCCTGTGAAAGCACTCGCCATTACTTCCATGAGATTCCAGAAAGTTCGAACGACAGATACTTTGTCTTTGATGCATATGAAACTAACAGAGAGTTTATCAATCCAAGTTATTTTATTTCATGAAGGTATTTATTTGTTTATTTATTTATACACCTACAAAGTACAGTTCAGTGGCCGGTTTACAATGTTCCGTGTACATTGAATAGAACTACACTTTTACCAAGAATCATTCCAAATATAGAAATAATACTCAACGATTAAGCAGATAACTTGGTTCATAAGTGATTACATGTTAAAAGGGAACGTAAAAAATAGGCGACTTCCTAAAAAAATTGTAAAAAAAGAAAGCCATTTTGTGTTTACAGATTGAATTATATTACACTGATTCTACATACACACAATACCCAAAAAACAACAAAAAAACTTAATAAATAAATGATTACACACTATATACTAAAACAAAACACAAAAGAAGCTAAGATAGTTCCTGATAATGGAGTAGAATGATATAGTAAAGTCTGGCATAATGTACTTTAAATGGGGCTCAGAGGGTACGGAGCACTGGAGCCAGATCCGACCACCATATCGGATCTAGGTGACATTGACCTTTACCTGTGACCTTGAACTAGACCCTGTGCCCGTGAACTTGTAGGACGTTGAACCCAAAACAATCCTAAATAACCCAAAAAATTCTTAAAAATTAAAAAAAAAATTTTAATTTATTAAAAATTATTTAAAAAATCATTCTTAAAATGTATTTACAAACTTATTATTTAAAAAATTATTTTAAAAATATTACTTTTCTGGAGGTTTCCCCAGCACCACGTAAGCAGACGACTGACCCGCCATCAATGTTTCTCATTGGTTAATTAGTCTACATGCCTCCGCCTGCCTCACCAAAACTCATTCCGTCGTATGCAGGCATCTTGTGTTTTTTGTTTGTCATTTATTTTCATTTTCAACACCTAAGTGACACTAGTGTATTAATAATCGATTTCGCGACCAGGCGAGCTTGTGATTTAGCCACCAGGTGACAGCAATTTTTGTTTATGTTTTAAACGTAAAGGTGGTGCTGTCGGCCAATTACTCATATTCGCTTTACCCCTTCCAGCCCCCTTCCATACCATGCCATAACTGTCCATTTATATTTAGCATCGCCCAATAGAGCACACTGGTAACTCATGTTTCAACAACTAGAGATAATTCACTATCAGCAAGTGGGCTATCGACATATACCGAATGGTGACGAGGTAATGTAAATTGTCATATTAAATGTTTTGATTTATTTTTAAATGTAATTCTTTTTATTTAAAATGTTTTTCCACATAAACAAGTTTTTTAATAAATAAAACATAACATAATTTCTTACACAAAATGTATTGTACATATAAAAAAATATACATGATCGGCAAAAAAAAAATTCCATCTTCTTTTAACAGTGTCCAAATTACATATTATTTTATTCTGCAGATTTTCAATTATGATTTTCGGGTATCTTGTTGAAGGTTAAGCAACTCATGTATGGCAGTAAGCAGCATTGCTCTATGAAGGGCCGCACAAATCACAGGATCGCTACGAACACCTTCGACAAAAGCAGCAGTAGTTGTCTCCGACTCACCATCCATCACTTTATCATTGCAGTGTATATTTGACTCATCTTTGATCGATTGCTCTATGATGCTAGTACCAACATCCGGATCATCGACACAAGGTCTATCGGTAGCAGAACTGGCCTAAGCAGCCCCGGGAGTTCACACATTTCTGGTTGACGAAGAGTGGGTGCAAGTTCATCTCTGTAACCAGAAGGAAAAATATCCGTTTGGGTACTGAGGCGAGTGCTTGGCGTCGGTGATGCACTTGGCGGCTTCTGGTCGTCTGACTGGCAACACCGTTCTTGGACCCAGATTGCCGGGGAATGGACCTATAGTTAGTACCCTGCCTTGAGCGAATCCACTGCACAGTCTGGCGCATGGATGGTAGAATGAGTCTGTGCCAAAGCGAGGATTTGGTCCACGGTGCAGGGAAGCTGCGCCTGCGGCCTCGTGTGAAACACGACGCAGGTCAATGCTCCCGGACAGTCCAATTGAAACTGTATTGGTTCATTGACGGTTAGAAAATGTGCGAATCGCCAGTGCTGCAGTTCTCGGTGTAGGTGTGCAGATATCCATCTTCTGGGATGAAACTATTCTCCACACTACCATAGTCTGGCTTGGTGGTTGCATAAATGTTTGTAGGGCAGAATGGAGTCATGGTGACGATCAGACCTCTAGGCGTCGACGAAACGAGCTCGTAGATTTTTCCTACTTATTTATAATAAGGAAGTCGATCAGGTGTGCCACCATTTGAAAAACTAAATTCTCTCACATTTAGAGAAGCGGGTGACTTCGTTTCTTGTCATATGAAGCCGATTCCTGGTCCAAGTACGAGAGACACGCCATTTGCGCAGTAACTGCATATTCTTCAGTGCGCAATCCCAGCCGTGTTCTGACCTGTCACTGACATGACAATGCGACTCGCCGTGAGGTTTCGTCAGCTTCCAAAGCGAAGGTCGTCCATACTCGCCCTTGCACGTCGATAATTTCCACTACAAATTCACACATATCGCTCTGCCATTTTTAATGCTAGGTCCTGCGACGTAAATCGGGCCCTTCGGGTACTGTATCAGCAAGTATCGCAGCACATTTCCCACCTGCTGCTATGTAATCTTGCCTTCGTCCCACTCCAGTCCATGGTAGTACTTGGTTAGCCAGGCGTTTTATTCTTACTCTTCTTGTCAAATAGTTTCCGCAAATAAGGGGACGGAAGGAGCGTGTGCGTGTTTCCCTCATCGTCGTAGGACACTGCGATATCCTTGAGCAAGCACGAAGCCATTTTGACTCTGGAAACCCTGCAGATAACAACAGTACATCTTGAAGCTCGAGATGCTCAAAGACGAATAAACAGTTCTAATGTGTGAACAGTTATATTTATATATTCTCAGCTGCGCTCACGATGATAGTTTGATGGTCTTGTCACTCCTGCAGTCGATTACATTGGAGGTAATATGCTCGTCCTGTTTACTCCCATCGAATGCCATGAGCGGGGCCTAACTCTGAAAAGTATCAGTACTCGGTATCATGGATTGGGGGTGTCCATAAAATACATTTTGAAATTGACCATACATTTGATATGGCAGCAGGTTATGCCTATTTTCAAAGTTCATGTTCATGTCAATGTACAGATCGATTTCGCTATTCGGAAATATTTTCACATTATATGTTGGACATGTGTCGAACTGCTAATAACTCAGTCTCACATTGTGCTGCCTTCTGGTCTGTAGCCCAACGATGATGTACCTCGGTTTCCCAGAAACAAAGCTGGACTTCACCATCCAGTTGATGTGCTGGCATGACTCGAGACACCACGACCTAAAGCAACATCGATGTTTTTGCCACCTGCAACATTCTTCAACATTTTTATGCATTCTGCAGTGCTGAACTGCACATGAGGCAGCATCAATTCGATAGACTATAGTTTCAGTTCCACTGTCTCCAGGTTTTCTCCCATACCCACGATGGTGTTCACATGCGTATTAGCTAGTAGAAGCACCAGTTTCTGCTCCGAATTAAAGATAATTCGTTTATAGTCTTCAGCAAATCCCAACAGCATTGAGAGTGAAATGCACACTTCAAACTTGCCTCCAGAGTATATAGGAACACTGTAGTCATATCCAATAGCCTAGCATGCCATCTTAGACGCAGACAGCTCATTCGGCATGAGCGAAAGGTAATTTTTTATTGTTGAGGTTATGCCCCCATCTCGCGTCTGGTCCACCTCGACGCCATTCAGAAAATACGTGATGCGATCGATCAGGTGAAGAATTCCTTTGCTCGTTGTTTTCGTCGATGCAGGGTTGGCTCCATCTTCTTTCGTTAGAGTACTCCTGAATCGCAGGAAAGACTGGCAAGGAAGAGAGCATATATCATGGTGTTTGACGTAATCCGAACTTCTGATGGTGGTATGTATTGTCCCATCAGGAAAGGCTGGTATGCGTGATGTTCTACATTCGTAAAACTGTCTTCAAAAATGACCGCCTCTTAGATGTTTAAGTAATATATCATGACGATTGACTTTGAAGCCATGACTGCGAGGGAAAATATCTTTATTATGTGTTACTCCTTGAAGAACTGCGACATCCTGATTGCAAGTATTGCACTACACTATGTTTTATTGCTTCTGGTCGTCGTAAAACTTACTCCCGTCTTCTCAAATGTAGGTACAGGGTTATTTATTCGTTTTAAAAGTTCACCAACTCCCTGTACTGGTCGAAGACTATCACGACTACCTAGTGTGCTCTCTTCGCGACGACCGGTACGTACATTATGCTTTGTGGTGCTACGACCAGTTTAAAACCTGGAGGGACCATAGGCGAAAATTCGTGTGGCGTATTGCTCGGCCTGCTATTGAGGTATGTGCCACTCCCTAAATTGTAGTTAAATCGTATCATGTTGACTAACAAAATGTTCACGCACCACAACGAAACATATATTTTGCCAGCTTCGTAGATGTGTGGCTCGAACACCAGCATCGGTCCAAGAGTATCCGGTTTTGTAAAGTCGATATCTTCGCTGCATATGATGACACTCTTCAGATTATTGGAATTTCCATGTAGCCCGAATACTGTGTCCGGGGACAGCGAATCTTCAATGTACCTTGCAATGTCGTCTATTTCATAAGAGCCTACGGGCAATGTTATCTCGTGGGAGACATTACCACTTTTTACGAGGTACATCTTACAGTTTTTTTCATGGATGTTTGGTATCGCTTTGTAGGTTTGAAAATTGGCAAGACCTATGCACAATTCCCCTCCAGGCCGAGTAGTATAAAGTGTACAGCACGCAGCTTGGAGCTACGCCCCGTTAAGGTAAGCGTTATCGAGATGTCTGACAGTTTCCCTTTGATGTATAGCCATTTTATACAATTACTTGTACAAACGAACCAGGAAACGAAGACACAAATGTCCACAGTTCCACGTGTTAGGGATTTGCTCAATCTCGTTGTTGTAAGTCAGCTTCGTTTCTTCCAGGTACCATCGCAATTCGGGTGGAGGACACAAATTCCCAAAACCGTCATAATAGTCTACATGTTTTCTACATTTCACATAAGTTACCCAGTGCATACTGGGCCCGGCTGTCATGTCCAGATTAATTATAGTGCACTCATTATATTTTGGTCTCTGTGGCAATTCGTCTCTCACAAACACTCCTCAAAAATGAGGTATTTTCAATTTGTGTGAATATAGTTCCAAATCCAGGATAATGAGTGGTAATTTCGGTAGAGATTCATTATAGCCTCTTCCTGCTGCGTCGCTTTTGTACATGTACGCCTTCTAATGGGTATGGTCTTAGGTAGAGGCCTTGGCCTTTTTTTTTATCCATGGTGATAGCTTCCATATTTGAATTGTGTCTTTGGGCCTCGTAAAACAGCTTCTGTTCGTTCGATGCCATGGTTGAAATTCGGACGATACCACTGGTGGCTCCGATTAGGCCTTCGAAGGCCCAGAGTGCAGGCAAAAGCAATAAAAAAATTTGCTGTAAATTTTTTCTTTGTCTTGCATACATTTCTTCTCTTTCCCACTGCATTTATTTTCCCTTTTGCCATTCTAATTCTCTCTGTGCCTGTTCCCGTTTTAACCTGTCCCTTCCTCTTGCTCTTATCACCCATTCCCATCATCACCTTGGCCTTCATCACAATCGCCCCACGCTGCTATTTTTTCTCCGAGTCTAGTGTCTGATGATTTTCTTATTTTGTCGGCCTTCTGTACAAGTATTTTGTCTGCCTAGTGTCGGGATTCCAGATCCTTGTTTAGGGAGTAAGCAATATCGTGCTGGTTGCACGTCTCGTCCAGTGCATTGATGCACAGCTCGAATGGTAGTTTGTTGATAAGCGTGTCGACGACACATTTTCTGAACTTGATCTTACCCCTTTGAAAAATCGTGGTGAACTGAGCGAAAAAAGTATAAATATACTTATTTCATACTTTTTTTATTCAGTTTCATTCTATACTCGGAACAGTGCGGATGCAAAGTACTGATGATGCATCTGTTTTGTCGCTTCGGCGGCAAAGCATTCACAGCTTTGCGCAGTGTGCGTCGACATAAAATAACGACCAACAGGATAAAAACTTCAAGTATGTCATCTTAATGCCAACTTTGACAACACCAGTTTTCTCGTAGGGATGCTCTAAAGAGACAATATAAAATTTTCAGCAATGATTCTATGCAACCACAATCAGCACCACATCCACCACATCCACCACAATCAGCACCAAATGCACCACAATAAGGGTCACATGCACCATAATCACCACCACATGCACCACATTCAGCACCACATGCACCACAATCAGCACCACTTTCACCACAGTTAGGACCACATTAACCACAATCAGCACCAAATGCAGTGCAATCAGGGATACATGCACCATAATCAGCACCTCAAACACCATAATCAGCATAATATGCACCACAATCAGCACCACTTGCACCACAATAAGCACCATACATACCACAAACAGCACCACATGCACCACAATAAGAACCATGCACTCCACAATCAGCATCACATGCACCACAATAAGAACCATGCACTCCACAATCAGCATCACATGCACCACAATCAGCACCACACACACACCACAACATAGTAGTGGTAACATACATATTATCAAGCAAGATGTTACTCTACCCATATGCATTACTGCTGAAGAAGAAAATATCTTCCACTAATCACGACATGGAAGCGTATTTCCGAATACAGTAAAGTGCATAATAGCGGGACCATCAAGTTGCGGGAAAACATGCGTACTACATAGGCCAGCTAGAAGAAAAGATTGGCCTTCAGTTCATGAACGTGTACATATATTCAGAATCACTCCAGCAACCGAAATATCAGCGATTGGCACGATTACTGCAAGCTGTGGATAGTGTAGGTTATTTACCTTGCAACGATAATGACGCAGTCGTGCCACCGAATGAAACATTGCCAAGTCGATATTTGTCTTTGATGGCATTTCCTGCGATAAGCAAAATTCGATCCAGGAGTACTTTAACATGGGAGGGCACGCGAAGGTGGACTCTGTGTACCTCGGCCAGAGTTATTCGAGCATGCCCAATCAGCTGCTCCGTGACAAATGCAAACATTTTAGTTTTGTTTCGCATGGACGATATGAATTTGCGCCATGTTTACGAAGATCATGTAAATACGGACATTACATTATTGGATTTTAAGCATCTGTGTGACTTGTGCTGGAAAGACAAGTAAGGATTTTTGACGATCGTTAGGAACTCGCCCCTATATAATGGGAGGTGCCGTCAGGGATTCGATCAGTCCATCGTCGACCGTCCAGAATGGGTTACAGCATATCGAAATTCGGGCAATGTAGCCTCAAGCTGCGTCTTGACAAAGACGAAGATGGGGGTTGTTATGTAGCACATTCGTGTCGTGAACTTGACCACTCATAGGTACTCTCGCTACAACACAAGGATGCACATAAATTGAAGGGTGGGATCTAGATTCCTCTGTAAAGTAGTTTTTATTACTGGAAGTAGAAATTACGTGCGTGCTCCTGTTTTACATATTACCAAAAAGGAGTATGTGTGTATATATATATATATATATATATATATAAGGCACACTTAAGGTGTAGTTGAAATCCTATTCTATATCAGCTGAACATACTTATAAAATTATATTATCCATTGGTGATAATTGATGAAAAAAGAACAATATATTAAATGTTTTTATAACTAAAGTTATATAATTTTTTCTATCTTACCATAACAACAGATAACAAATCAATACAACGGGGTACCGAGGCAGAATTAAGTTTGAAGTTTTTCGGTGTCAAGGAGGTGCTGCCAGCGAGCGGCAATAAGTAGAACTAGACAAACCTGTTTTTGCTCACCTACGGCAGCCATGATAGTCTAGTTTTCTCGAGCGACGGTGCGTAAAGTTTTCGTTGTGCGATTTTTTGCTCCTCTATTGTAACTTCTTATGATTTGTAACCAAGGTAATGTATACATACTTGTTTACATTACAACTATATTTAGTACATGCTTGAAGTACGTTTAATTGTCTTTAGTTTCGTGTAGTTAAACGTTTGTTTACGTATCTTTCTCGAGTGAGCACACCTCCCTAACCTAAATTGGGGCAGAACGGGTGGGGCGGAATAGAGAAGTACCCCATTCTGCTCCGCAATGTTTTTAATTAAGAGATCGTTTTTAGTACGCCCCTAATTTTTTCTTTCTTTCAATTTCGGATGGTTAGAGACTATAACAAAAAAAACAAATAGGCAATCATTGACTACTGAGGCAATTAACAATGCTGTCGAGGCGGTTATTTCAGGCCAATCTGATTATTTGAAGGCTTCGAACCAATATGATGTTCCCCAGTCTGCTCTAGAAAGGTACGCTAAAAAAATTAAGGAAAACCCTGACTACAAGATTGATAAAACGGTTGGAAAATTTTAACACGTATTTATTGAAGAGCAGGAACTTGAGCTCGTTAACTACTTAAAAACTATGGAGGCTAGGTTATTCGGTCTAACAATGAAAGACTTGCGTAGCTTAGCTTATCAGTTGGCTGTAAGAAATAGCATTGGTCATATATTTCAAAATGGAATCGCAGGCCAAGATTGGGTCAGTGGATTCCTTTAGACCATCCTACTGTATCTGTTCGCAAACCCGAAGCAACATCTGGTGCAAGAGCCATGGGCTTTAATAAAGTTGGTGTAGATAGTATTTTTTTTTTTTCGCTGCTAACGAATTTACTTGAAAAGCACAAACTAATGGGTTCTCAAATATTTAATTACGATGAAAGGGGCGTTTCAGTGAACCCTAAAAACCAATCAAAGATCATAACTTGCAAGGGGAAACGTCAAGTCGGATCGTTAACATCCGCAGAAAGGAGCGAAACTGCAACGTGCCTTATTTGTATGTCAGCAAGCGGAGCTTACATGCCTCCGATGCTCATTTTTCCTCGAAAGAGGAAGCAGAAAGAATTTGAGTTAGAATTCCCATCAGGAGGTTGGGCTGAGGTGCACAGTACTGGATGGATGACTGCTGCGTTATTTTTGTATGGTTCCGAAATTTTGTGGAATTTTCTAAGGCATCAAAAGACTACCCAGTTCTTCTTATGTTAAATGGCTACTCAACACGTACCAAGAACCTTGAGGTTATAGACTACGTGAGGGAGAGTGGCGTTTCGTTGATATGTCTACCACCACATTGTTGTCACAGACTTCAGCCGCTTGATGTTTCTTTTATGAAGCCTTTAAGTCTTCGTTACAGCGATGAGCTTCGTAAATGGCTACGAAGAAACCCACGGAAAGTCGTATTTCTCTTCCAAATTTCAATGCTTTTTGGGTCAGCTTTTATCCAAAGCACAACAATGAAAACTGATATTGATGATTCCCAAGCTACAGGAATATGGCCAACTGACCCATCCATATTCACCGACGCCGATTTTCTCCCAGCAGACACAACTGATGTAGGATTTGGTAGGCCTTCAAGTGAATAGGTGATCATATCTGGAGCTGAACAATTGGAATTACCTTCGCCTAGCACACCAGTTAAAACAGACATTCCTATCAGGTTTAATGATAAAGCTGGCGAAGTTTCAGCCAACTCTAATAATTACAGGCCGACTAAGAAGGTCCGATTTAATGAGGCTAATTGTGCCACTCCTGGGTGCTCTTGGATGACAACCGACAACAGGGTCTCTTCATTTCATGTTTCACCTGAAATTCTAACGCCTATCCCAAAAGTTAAAGAAAGTGCTAAAAGGACTAATCGGAAGAGGGGGAATACTGCTGTCTTAACAGATTCCCCAAACAAAAAAGAGTTAGAAGCCGCTATTAAGGAAAAAGAGGAAAAATAACTTTGGCAAAGAAGAAAGAGCAAGGATACAAATATTGAAGAAGGAGAATAAAATTAAGAATATATTTATATTGCGGTGAATTTTACTCAAAGTCAGTTGAAGGGTGGGTCGCTTGTTCCATGAACAAAAAATGGGAACACAATTCCTATGCGGCAATAGATAGCGAAGATGATGAGGCTGTCCTAGTGTGTGAATTTTGTGAATAGCCTTAAGAAAAGGACACAATCAATTAAAAATGTTATGTTGTTACTAGGCCACCTGAGTTATACAGATGGTGGCCAGTAGCTTTTATAGTTAAATTATTGTGGTGCAGACTAAGAGCACCTGTGGTTGTTGCGTTAGGGGTAAACAAATACTCGTATTCTCTGATATTTATCACACAAGTGTTTTATTGGTCTGAAGGTCACATAGGTATTTACACACACTGGCGAGACTGAGCCCCCTACTAGTCGTAAGCCTGAAGGGCTGGTGGGCTGAATACTATGCGTCGGGGAAGGTTGTTGAAGGGAGACGTTTCTCTTCTTATCTGTGACTGCGGCTTTTGGTGAGTCGTCTTAGTTGGTAGCTGAGGCATGGTGAGTTGGGTGGCCTATGTCAGGCCCTCGGACTGCCTCTCAATGGCGTGCTGTACTCAACTGGCTTCTTCCTGCGGCTCTGACTGAAACTCTCGGAAGTCCGGGACTGGTTTCCGGGACTTTGTACTTCCTCGGCGACCTCGGCTGGCGTTATTTGTAGGAGAGCGCGTCTCCTCGTCTGCGGCTCGCGTTTCTGACTTCCCCACCTCGTAAACTGCCACTACGTTTTCGGAAATGATCTCATAAGTTCTCGGAACTTCTACTTTGTTTGTCTCGGGAATTTACACATGAAGTTTTGGCTGTTCTTGGGTTCTCTCCCTGGTGACGTCACTATTGACTTACTGACTTACTGCTCACCTCATCGCCATACGGCGCATGACTACATCTTCTCGGGGAATGGCGCCTCTCGGACTGGGGCTACCACTCGTCTCCGGGAAGTTACTCATATTCTCGGCACTGTTCTCGTCACACGACTGTTTACTCCCGTTTTCGCTTCTCCCGTTTCGGCTGCATCTATCTCGTCTCGTGGCTGTACTGCCGAACTTCCATCTCGGTTGAACAGCTGACTGCGAACAACTGATTTTACATTACTGCCTCGGCCGGGTCCGAACTCCGGCCTGGTGATACGGCTGCCTCTCGCGCTGCTAACTGCCTTCTTCACCTTGCATTGCGGCTGAACAACTCATCGTGAACGACTGACCACGACTGTCTGACCCCGAACCTTGGCTGCTCCTCAATTTAACCCGTCTCGCACTATATTCAAGTTGGCTGTCAGCAGATTTGAGAGAGAGAGAGAGAGAGAGAGAGAGAGAGAGAGAGAGAGAGAGAGAGAGAGAGAGATCGGGAATTCCCCCGTTACCTNGAATTCCCCCGTTACCTCGCGAGTTTTTTGTGTAGGATTTCGTGTCTCGTCAGCTGCTCGCGCCCTCCAACTGGGGTGGAGGGAGGGTGTGGCATGACGTCCCAGGGGTTCCTGGGAGCTGTATCTGGACTAATCTCGAAGGGGGTTCCCTTGATTCTTTCACCGAGGGCTTATATCAGCTATTTTTCGGGACTTACCCTGTTTCTCTGAACTTTCGGTTCTTCTCCGCATAGTTTCGTTGTCACCTGCCTGCCCTTGCTAACTATAGCAGGGTGTGAATACAGCGCACTGCCTATCCCCTGTACCCGTCACGCATCAGTAGTTAAACCTTTATAGTCACTTAAAAGTAAATAAATATAGAGCAAACTTATTATTTTTGCACTTCCGCTAGTTTTATATGTTTTTTTATAATTACTTGTCAGTACCATCCCGTTTTGCCCCATGCCCGAGGCAGAACGGGGCACATGAAATCATTTTATTATTTTTTTAAATAAAATATTGTTTTTTTGTTTTCTTACAATATTTATGTATTTTTGTGATTGTTACATTATAATGTGCTCATATAAATATTTGCACCTCTCTTAATTAATCCTTTTGTATTTTTTAAATACATTTTTAACTTGGTACCCCGTTCTGTCTCAAGTCCCCTATGTCTCTTTTGAAGACATTTTTTATGGTGAGTATCGAACAAGTTATAATGTCCTTTTGTTTAATTACTACATTATATTAAAGCTGTGACTACTATATCATCGGGTACCCGCGATCTCTTCATTTGAAACTGTTCCTGATAGCAAAATTATTATTAAAACACCATTACTTTCTTTTTAATAAGTTGAACCGAAATAAATCTTATAGATGAACCATTCCGATAAATTATTGAACAACTTACGTGGCATCAGAAGAAAGAAATTTCGGATAACTCCTGAGCACGTGCAACAGGCAAAAATTTTTTAGAGGTTACTTATTGGTCCAACTGGCATTACAGACATTACTGCGGTGTTGGCCAAACAAGTGGAATCATGGTCCAAAACGAGCATGCCACGATTTGGTGTGCGGTTCACATCCCAAGAAGGATGAAAAATTTGGCCACGATGTTATGCCATCAGGCAAACTGCTATAAAGAAAATTTTTTAAAAATGCTTAAAAAATAATTGTAAACACAAATTACGATCACGCCTGAATAAAGGAAATTAACAAACTTACCCAAAACGACGGATAAAACACTATTGCATCACAAGCATGAAGAAAGATTCCACAAGAATAAAAAATGGTGCAGACTACATGCTATATGGCGAGAATGTGAAGAAGAACGAAGTAACTTTAGCGGAAACCTATATATGCCAAGGCTTGCTCCAGACTTCAGGGTCTCGTGCGAACCATCGATACATAACTTGAAAATCCAGAAGGACATATAATTAATTTACATTTTTTTTTTTTTTGCTAACTACAACTAAGAATTTACACATATTATGTACGTTAATAATTTAAAAAACATTAAGAAAAAACATTTTTTTAACGAACAGTATAAAAGAAAATAACAGGTAAACATTTAAACATTACACAATTTTCAGGTGATAAAGGTGAAATACCAATTTAAAAAAATAATTTATGGAATTACAACGACAAGAAACAAGTGCTTACACAAATGGCACACACTCCCCCCGACCACTGAAACCAGGGCGCCCATGCGAAGTTGTGGCAAGAACAAAAGTTGCAAAATGCAAAATTACCCACAAAAAAGTATTCACATGAAAACACAAAACCACAACAAACTTACGTTAAGAGGAGGAGGTGCCACTAGAAGCAACTGGCAAAGGGATTACAACAGAACGTTTTTGGCAAGAAGGTTGAATGGGTGTATAGGGTTGCATAAATGCACAAAACTTGGATTTCAACCAAAAGATGATAGCAAACGCGATGCAAAACAACGCAACTGAAGATAGACTAATATAAATAACGTTAAAGGTTTCAGAAGGCGGGGAAGGATGGAGATGTGGAAGTTGCATAACATAACGGAAATTAGTGTCATGGGGCTAGGAAGCCTGAAGGGAATATAGATACTTAATGAGAGAATCATTGGGAACAGCTTAGATAATTGTGGAAGTTGGAAGGATGTAAGATTAGAAATATGTTTAGGAAAATGTAGTACAGGTAAAAACTGATTGAAATAAATGCCAGAGTTGACTTGGCCAAAAGTCTTAAAATATGGGCAGACAATGTCACAAAGTTAAGCTTTGCTGATAAAACCACTTCCAGACAATAACAGAGTGAAGGGAGATTGTGACTCTAAGGTAGTCCTACATAAAAAGGTTACATCAACGGGAAAATTCGTCGCAAGCAGCTAGAGAGATACCCAAGGGCGCAAACATTGTCTAACAAGCAAAAACTGGGGGGAAAAAACAACATAATTTTACCCCGACAGAACAGACACCTAACAGCAAACTGAACACAAAGCACCATTACATTAAGCACACTAAATAGTAAAACAACCTCAACTACTAAATACATAAATAATAATCAGATGACCTATACAGATCAAGACCCAATTAAACACGAGTATGTCACATCTGCAAAATATTAATCAGGAACCTAACTAGTTCAATACCCAAACAAATAACAAATACCTAAGTATTCACCAAATTAACTGGACATTGGAGACAAAAATATCAATTACATATATATGTGTATATATATATATATATATATATATATATATATATATATATATAAATCAATCTATCTGAATTCAGAACACAAGAAATTATTTACAACTAAGACAAATGAATTTGACCTATAAATAGCTTACCTTAGTACCTGAACTTAGTTTAGTATGTCAACTTAAATTAGTACGGCGGATTTTTTATTTTTTTTTGAAAATGTGTGCTCACAAAAAAGAGATGGATCTCAAAATGACTCGGCTCCATGAGCGATCAGGCAATGAACAAGGCGAAGTCAGGATCTATCAAGTAACAACTTTTACTGAATTGTTTTGAGGAAGGAACAATTTCTGTGATTGTACAACCAAAATAAACAAGTGCACAGTTAGGGTCTGCAGCTCCTAAACAGCACAAAAAGAAAATTGCTTTGTAGCGGGAATTCTTTTCAAATGCGAGACATGAACTCTTTTAATTAATGCTCCCGAACTGGGATAAGCTAAAGTGGCAGTGACTGGCGTCATAAAACATTGGATTCGATATGGGTCCAACCAACTATAAGAAATGTTTGCCATTTTCTTATCAAATGCCCTGCTGACAGGGTGTGCTTTGCACAGAACAAGGTCACCTGCACGAAAAGGGTTATCAATGTGACCTTTATTATACTTGGCACGACTCTTGAAATGAGCGCGCTGTAATATCTTGAGGGCAGAGCCAAAAGATCACGAACATCCTTAGGATCGTTCAGCAACAAGTTTGACAAAGGGTTATTTGAGTCAAAGGTAAACATGAGATTGCAAAGGCTAGTTTTGTGTGATTCACTTTAGGCATACTTGAATGCAATTTGAAACTAAGAAAGATTTTTATCCCAATTTATCTGGTCCTTCGAATGGAAAGCAATGAGTGCTGAACGAAGGTTTCGAATGAAACGCTCCGCATGCGGAGGAGAAGGATTGTATGGGGATGAAGTAATGCGGCGTATGCCATGTGAACAACAAATGTTCATTATCAGAAACAATGTATGAAGGTAAACCAAAATCTTGAAAAATTCGTGCTTGAAGAGCACTAATAGTGGAGATAGTATCAGCTTTCCGAAGTGGGATTAACCATACGAATTTGGTGAAAGCATCATCACACACCAAAAACGTATTATTTCCTATTTTACTCCTAGGAAAGGGACCAACAAAATCAATTAACAACTTTTTCATGGGTTTTTCAGCTACATCTGAAGACAGAAAACCTAATTGTGTATTCTGAGCTGGCTTGCTCAGAGAAAAAACTTTGCAACATTTCACTAGCTCAGAGATTTCAGCATACATTCCTTTATAAATGAAGTGCTGACGGATAACCTGGATAGTTTTGTGTGTACCCAGGTGAGCGCCAAGAGGTGATAAATGAAAATATTTTCAACTATCATAGGTTTTAGATGATCAGGTATGACTATACATTTCCGTTTTTCACGAGATCTGCAACAAGGGAGACCTTTGGAAAGAAAATATGATTTTTGCTCAATACATGATTTTAATTTTGGGATGATTTGTTTTAATTTACTGTACTTTTCATGACGTTATTTAATGTATGTAAAGGTTAATGGGAAACTAGGTAAAATATTACAATTTGGGAGTACTTCAGATTCCACATCGATGCCATCAAACTTGCGAGATAGTGCATCTAAAACTACATTTGCAATTATTTTTGTGTTTTGCAATCTGAATTTTAATGAAGGAATTATAAGCACCCATTGACCAATTTTTCCAAGTTGGCGTGGATTAGCCAAAAGCCACGACAAAGCCTGGTTGTCGGTTTCAAGAAGAAAATCCGCATGTTGCAAATATTGCCTAAATTTATCTATGGGAAAACTACAGCCAAACATTCAAATTCATAAATAGTGGAAAACTTTTTCTCTTGGCGAGTAAGAGTGCGGGACGCAAATGCAATTGGCTGACGACAATCATCAATCACCTGAGCCAGGACTGCTCCTATAGCATGACTTGAAGTGTTAGTTTTAAGGATAAATTCCTTACCAAAATCTGGCATATATAACCCAGAAGGGTGAATAATACAATTCTTTATAGTGTCGAATGCATTTTTCTGCTCCCCAACCTGTTAAAATTTTCCAAAACATTGTATCATATCAATGAACATGTACAAATCTCACAATTGCCTATTAAAATTTTTCAAAACATTGTATCATATCAATGAACATGGCTATATCTTCCACATCTCGTGGTGGAGGAAAATAGAGTTATGAGAAATACCACTCAATTTTTGTCCCTGCGTGACTTGTTTTTTAACTTGTAACACTGGACAATCGTGTGGCCTGGCACTTTACAATATCTACAAGAAGGTTGGTTGTCACGTGCAAGAGAATCAGAAGGTGAAGGGGATTCGTCATCCTTCGGTTTCTGTTTCTGCTATTTTATATCAGTGACAGCTTGGGTGGAAGAATCATGAGGCATTTTCTTTCTGTCAGTACCACGAAATGGTTTGTGTGGCCTAAAAATATGCTGGCGTTTTTGGTCAGCATATCTGATGTTCTGGGAATGTAAACATGTCCTATCCAATTCAGCAAAAGTGTTGGGTTTAGAAAAAAAACACTAAACGAGAACGCTCTTGAGGTTCTAAGCCTTCTAATATGGTATTGACCACTTCATATCCTGGGAAATTTAAACGTAATATGATGGCAGCCTTCTTAGCACTGCTCAAATGCACAGAAAGAGCCTCCTAAGGTTCATTTAAAGTATTAAACATTCTCAGTTGCCACTGAGCATGTAATCTCGAAGGGAAAAATAAATTTAGAATATCAGAGTGGTAGGCATTAAATGTAACATGTTGTGACATGGCTAAACTAGTCCGTTCACTAAGCAGACCTTGAGTGCAAGGGTAAATGACTTCAAGAAGTTGTGCCTCTGGCACTATCTTACTCTGATGGAGTTTGACAATGACTTTCAAAAAATCTAAAAATTTGGGACCATTGAGACTATAAGTAGCAGGAAAAAGCAGCATGTTTTCAAGTGGGTGAGTGATTTTGCCAAAAAAAGATGTATACATGTGTGATAGTGAGGATGACATGTGCACAGGTGAACTGAAAACATTGGTCGAATGGAATGAGTATGAGGTTTGGACAGGTGATGTGGTGTGGATGATAGTGGATGGAATGGTGGTTGAAGGAAGAGTGAAAATGAATGGGTTGCCAACTAGGTTAACTGCAATGGGCTGGGTGGTGGTTGGAACACGGTGGGATGATAGACTAACATTAACACCAGCAATCTGTTGGGTGACTGAGGTGATAGAGGTGGTGGGAACATCCCTATCACTGTGAGTAATAACATTGATGGAGAGTGACTCCAAACTAGAAACAGCCTCAAAGTGGGACGATTGGGTCTGAGCCACAATACTCTCAAGTTACTTTCACTGAGCATCTGACAAATGCTCTCCAAACTTGTTCAAAAGCTTATGGGCACGTCTTTTTAGGTGTGCTAAATGGTTCTTTGACCTAGGGTATAAGTAAGATGTATCATCTCTCTTGTAATGAAATTATCTTAGTAGTACATGTACGATGCTCTGCATCTATGTCAACCTCTGACACCTTGTCCAAGGAAATATAGACATTTTATTTCAAAGCAGCATGCAACGTGCATATAAACGCTGCTGCTATGTTTTCAGGTGCACACATACTGAAATGCATCCTTTAAAATACGTTTTGGCACAATACAAAAAACCATAGTACCAGAATACCACAAAATTACACAAAAACACTTATTCTAACTTAAATGTAAAAGCACAGAGCTCTCACCAACACAATTTGTGCATGCTCAAATCTCAAAAGGGACATATGCAACAAGTGTACACAAAAAAAATCCTATCTACAGCAGAAACCGCCAGCTACCACTACCACATGATATGTAGCACCTTCATGTCACAAACTNAAGTTTTGGCACAATACAAAAAACCATAGTACCAGAATACCACAAAATTACACAAAAACACTTATTCTAACTTAAATGTAAAAGCACAGAGCTCTCACCAACACAATTTGTGCATGCTCAAATCTCAAAAGGGACATATGCAACAAGTGTACACAAAAAAAAATCCTATCTACAGCAGAAACCGCCAGCTACCACTACCACATGATATGTAGCACCTTCATGTCACAAACTTGAGCACCCATGGGTACTCTCGTTACAACACAAGGGTGGCACATAAATAGAAGGTGGGGTATAGGTTCCTGTGTACTTTATACTGTATTTATTACTGGAATCATAAATTATGGGCGTGCTCCTATTTTAATTATTTAAAAAAGGGGATATATTGTATAAGGTATACTTAAGGTGTATTTGAAATCCTTTTCTTTATCAACTCAACATACTTATAAAATTATATTATCCTTTGAAGATAATTAATATAATAAAGAACAAAACAGTAAATATTTTTATAACAACAGTTTTATAATTTGTTCTATCTTTTCATAACAACATATAACAAATCAATATGTCTCTTTAAAATATATTTTTTATGGTGAGTATCGAACAAGTAATAATATTCCTTTGTTTAATTATTACATTATTTTGAAACTATGACTACTATATCATCGGATACCCACGATCTCTTAATTTTAAACGGTTCTTTACAACAAAATTATTTTTTTATACATAATTACTTTCTTTTAAATAAGTTGAAACAAAATAAATTTTATAGATGAACGTTTCCAGTAAATTATTGAACAACAGACGTCGCGTCAGAAGAAAGAAAGTTCGGATAACTCCTGAGCACATGCAACAGACAAAAATATTTTATAAGTTACTTATTGGTCGAACAGGAATTACAGACATTACTGCGGTGTTGGCCAAATAAGTGGAATCATGGTCCAAAACGACCACGCCACGATTTTGTGTGGGGTTCACGTCCCAAGAAGGATGAAAAAGTTGGCCACGATGTTAAGCCACCAGGCGAGCCGCTATAAAAAAATAGAAATAAATGCTTAAAAAAGTATTGTAAACACAAAATACGATCACGTCTGAATAAAGGAAAATATCCGCAAACAAACTTACCCAAAACGACGGATAAAACAGTATTTCATCACAAGGATGAAGAAAGATTCCACAAGAATAAAAAGTTGTGCAGACTACATGCTGTATGGCGAGAATACGAAGAAGAAGGAAGTAACCTGAGCGGAAACTTATACATACCAAGGTATGCTCCAAACTGCATGGTCTCGTGCGACTAATCGATACATAACTGGAAAAATGAGAAAGACATATAATAACTAACAAATGACGTTCTTCATTTTGCTAACTGCAATTAAGAATTTACACAATATTATGTACGTAAATAATTAACAAACATTAAGAAAAAAATTTTTTTTAAACAAATAGTGTAAAAGAAAATAACAGGTAAATATTTAAACATCACACAATTCTCAGATAATAAAGTTTGTTTTACAACTTAAAATTCAATAAACAAAAACCTTAAGCATTTTTTCCAACAGGAAAAAAAATTATTTTGTTATTTAACAGTGAAATAAAAAAATAATTAATGAAATAACAACGACAAGAAACAAGCGCCAACGCAACTGCGCAAGATTATCTCGTACCAAGAAACGATGGAACCTGCGATGCTGGTAGAAGAATAAGTCGAAATTTTGCGAACCCGAACGATCCGAGGATGTTACTACTAAGACATTTCGTCCTCGAGACTGGTAATAAGATCATATTGGAATTTCGCAAATTTCGCAGTATGTTGACCGAACAAAACACATTCATTTGCAACTACCCATCCGAGGTCGGGGCGAAAATGGAGCGTGTGAAGACCGAGATCGTCCGCGATATGATGACCATGGACGAGTACGTGACGAGTGTTCAAATGCAGATTGAATGTGGCTTCAGTACAAAATGAAGAGAATCTGTAAGGGCTGAAATATTCCATAGATCATACAGTCGGTTCCTCGTTTTCCCGTCTCGCCACGAAAACTGATATTCAGAACCACTGCAGGGACATATTGGATGCCTGCAGCGAACGCCTGGGCAATATTGAAAGTATTTTGATGGAGAACCAAAACTAAACATATTAAAAAAACTATTTTTATTCAGTGAGATGTCGGACATTGCTAGCGACTTACATCGGTCGATACAGGCTTTTCGCTCGAAGTATTTACTCGCCAAGTGAGCCAAAATTTCGCTCCACCTTATAAATGAAGAAATTTTTAAGCCTGTTACTCGTCCCGAAGAGCTCAGAGTGAGCGATGGAGCACCCGTAGTCGTGAAGAACGAAATCGGCTATACTGCTGAGCCCATGAAGCGGAAACGTGATGATGTACAAACAGATCGGGATGATGGATCGGATGCGGATTTCTTACAGAAGTAAAAGGTACGGAAGAGAGTCCTCAAACCCGAAGCTCTGGTTTCGTCGCTACCTACGATCGTACACATCTCGCAATAATGATACGGCATACGGCGTATACGGTCATGATAATAAATGGTTCCTCGGTGCTGATGAAAAAGAGTTTCTACTTGGTGGGATCATCCAAGCAGGCGATTACAAGACACGTGGAACCCCGGTCTTTATGAACTTCTATTTCGCAAGTAGCCCAGAGAGTTTACAGAATCCAGCCTGCTGGAATACAAGAAGTTGCTAGAACTCTCGCAAGCACTTTACCAAGATAACAATCCTGTGGCAGGTGTTTATAAGGACTAAGATCACGAAAAAATCTAAATTCTCGCAGACCTCTTCAGTTGCCTGGCACTGAAAAGCGGCGAAGGTCTGAAGAATATATACGACGACAAGAACGCCGACTATGTATTCTGGGACGACCCGAACGAGCTGGTCGATAAACTACGACTACTGCTCGCTTCGAAAAAGGTTTGGAAATTACTTCCATACTAACGAGGTAATTTTAATCATCGAATAACTGAAGGAAGGAGGCTACATAGAATGAGTAGATTAGGAATCACACATGAACTGCACACATCTGCGAGATGCAACTACCGTCGCCGCAAAGTCATGATATGTGGGATGAACGACCTATTACAAACCGACCTCTTGGAGATGATATTGTATGCTCGGGAGAACAATAGCTACAAATACACGTTGACCATCATCGATGTATATAGCAAATTCGCCTAAGGCATACCTGTCAAGTCGAAGAATGCCCATGATGTCACCGAGGTCATGTCGGATGTATTGCGCGAAGGATGCATCCCGACTAATCAGCAAACGGACCAGGGCAAGGAATTCTACAATGCGAAGTTCAAGGCACTGATGAAGAAACATAACATAAACCATTATTTCACGTACAGCAATCTCAAAGCTTCTAGCGTCGAGAGGTTAAACAGAACTCTGAAGTACAAGATTTGGAGGCATTTCGCTGTAAATGGCAACTACAAGTGGTTGGATATACTCCCAAAATTCGTATACGAGTTCAATTCTACTATTTATTTTACCACTCGCATGAACTCCGAAGACGTGGAAGACGACTCCCTACTTCGAACATTGTACACTGACGTGAAAATGAGGTACCCACGAAAGCCTAAATCCAAGGTTGGAGACCTGGTGCGCATCTCCAAACAGAAAGGCATCATCGAGAAAGATTTACAGCGAATTGTAGCCCCGAACACTTTCGTGTATGACGTATACGCAACTATGCTCCGAGGACCTAATTTCTCGAGGATCTGAATAATGTTTCCATCCATCGTGGTTCCTACGCAGAGGATATCCTGCCTACAAAGTTTCCAGAAGTATACTTGGTCGAGAAGGTCCTGAAAGGACGTATTGGATGGTCGTATGTCATGAGGTGGGGCTTCCCAGCCCACTACAATTCCTGGGTCAACGCTGCGGACATCGAGCGGCGAACACTGAAGATTACAAGTAATATACTTTTATATGTGTGTTTACTCATGCCGTACTTTACTGAACAAATTTTTGGTAAAACAATATGTTTTATTTTATTTATTTAAAAAAAAACCACTTTATATAGTAAAATTATTGTTAATAAAAATAATTACATTCAAAGATAAATGAAAAAAATTTAATGTGACAATTTACTTGACCTCGTCACCATTCGGTACAGGTCAATAGCACACTTGCCGATAGTAATTTATCTCTGGTGATTGAAACATAGCTTGCCAGTGCGCTCTAGTGGACGATACTAAAAATAAATGGCCAGTAGATATGGAAGAGCATGGAAGGGGTCAAGCAAAAGTGAGTAATTGCCCGTCAGCACTACCTGTACGTTAAAAACAAAAACTTATATGACTCACCTGGTGGCAAGATCGATTGTTAATACAATATTGCCACCTAAGTGTTGAAAACAAATGACAAACGAAAAAAAAAACAAGATGCCTGCCCTGCATACGACAGAATGAGTACGGTTGAGAATTTTTTTAATTAGTTTTTTAATAATTATATTTAAAATAAATTTTAATATATTATTTACATTTTTACCATTTTTTTAAATAAATTTTTTAAACATTTTTTAGATGTTTGGGAATCTTTTGGGATTTTTTGACATTATTTTGGGTTCAAGGTCTTCCAAGGTTACGGACACAGGGGCAAGGTCAAGGTTACGGGTAAAGGTTAAGGTGACCCGGATCCGATATGGTGGTTGGGTGACTTCATAACATGGCGGCCGGCCAGCTCTGGTTCCGGTGTTCCGTGCCCTCTAAACCATATTCAAAATAGATTATGCCAGACTCGGGTATATATTTCTACTAATCGGATTTATAAAAGAAATACTAGTGTTACAAATTTAAGTATGAGGAACTCATACCAGAAAAAGAATTACAAATAACGAGGGAAAATGAAAATATCTAGGACAATTTTTAAATAATTTTTGTTTACTTGATTTAGCCAGCTGTTAGTTGTTTTTGTTTTGTCAGTAGAGATTGACGTTATTTAATGTAGCGGTTATAATAAGCTGTTCGAATTTGGTAATGTGTTACCCGAGCAACACATTCCATTGTTTATGCCGTTATTTTTGGAATGTCTTGGATTGCTTCACTTAAACCTACGTTTGACTAATGCACTTGCGTAAAAGTAATTTTTTGGAACGTCTGGCTTGTAACTTTCAACTTCCTCCACCAAACCAGGCAATTAAACACTACGCATGCCTGAAAGTCATTTTTTGGAACGTCTCGGCTTGCAACTTGTGCGCATGCGTAAAAATTATTTTTTGGATCGTCTTGGTTTGCAACTGTGCGCATGCGCGAAAGTTATTTCGTGGAACGCCAAGCTTTGGAACATTGAACAACGTAATCGTAATTTACCGGAACGTCACGACAGTCGAGAAATGTTTCACAATAACCTGTTACAAAAATAACATGTAACTGGAACGTGCTATTTACTTGGAACTGAAACGATGGAACGCGTTACATTAAAGTTACTGTTTGGCCCATCCCTACCAGAAAGTAAAAATTATCAGTATAATAATTATTGGGAGTCTGTGACAAGGGTGCGGGGCGATGGAATTCACAGCTGGCCATGCTCTGTCATTCTGGTCGGTTGGTGGCCATCTTGCTCACAATGTTGGCTGTCGGTGACCTTTACCTTGAAATATGACCTTAACCCAGTGACATTAAAGTTTAATATTTCAAAAAATAAAAAATAATAAAAAATCAATATAATTTAAAAATCTAAAGAATTAAAAATATAACAATTTATAAAAATGATTTAAATTCATTAAAAAACATAATGACTAACCTGTACATATACTTACTGCAGGCTGAAAGTTATAACAAGAAGAGACGAGTGGTACTCCAATATGAAGCTGCATTTTGAGGGCTGTTCTTCTCGTCGTGGGTCCACACACAGACCCCGTTAAAAGTTTTGGCAAGCATTGTATAGTTTCGTAGTTGCACAATTGTCCCGAATACTGTGCCTCCACAAGGGGAGATCTGGTGGTGCTTCGGTGCTATGTTTTACAAACTGTAACTGTTGCAATGTTGTTTTGGGTCCTTCCTCTGGTCTGGACACTGATGCACTGCGGCAGTTTGCTTGGCTTGCCCGCTTCGACTAATTCATAGCTATATGTCACAGTCTCGACGCTTTGCAAGGCCTCTCTCAGTGGTATTGAACTTGGTAGCCGTCACTTACCATCATTTTCACCGATGGTTTGCATATTCCACAATACCTACCGAGACAAGTTGTCTCTCCGTATTTTTCTCTCTCCCGCTCACACACACACACGCACACTCACACACACACGCACACTCACACACAAACGCACACTCGCACACAAACGCACACTCACACACACACGCACACTCACACACACACGCACACTCCCACACACACACAAGATAACGTGGTGGCTTTTGCCTGCCTGTGTGAAAGATACCATGTACATGTGTAGAAAAATTATTAAACTCAAGCAAACACATGTAGTGTTAAGTGGTGAAAATAAAACCATTTTGTTTGAGTATATTGTTTAGATTGAACTGTGCAGCGTGTGTGCATATAGGTGTGCGTGTATATGTGGTATTTATTCTGCACTCCACCAGGTAAATATATAACGAGGTGATTTATTATGCAAAACGAAATGGATAACATTATACCTGCCATGTATCATAAATAGATTATTATTATAAGGGAGTAGTAGGAAAATGCCGATTCGGGTGCAGCACAAAAAAGTGATGTCAGAAGTTGCATTTGGCAAGCGTTTAACGCTATGACGATGGCACACCTATAGCTAATAGGAAAACGTCAGGAAAGAAACATCCTTATTTTAATGGATATTCGAGCGCAAAAAAGTTGCTTCAAAATTTGCGTTTGGTAAGAGGTACGAGCACAAAAAAAGTTGCTTCAAAATTTGCGTTCAGAAAAAAGCGCTCTGAAAAAGGCGCAGCGATACTTTTTGAATTTAGATGCAGCACATTAAAAAAAATTATAATAAGTGTATAATAAAGATTAAAACATGGAACAGTTGCTAAATGCATTAAACAACACACACCGTTTTATGACACTTTCCGACCTTACAATAGAACAGTCCAACCTGATAAACGACGCTGAAATAAAAGAAACCAAGTACGGTCTCAAAGTGGTAGTTACTTCAGGAAATGTTAAGGTGACCTTACCAGACACATATGTACCGATTTTCAGTAAGATAGTGTTAAGTGATTTTAATCGTGGCGGCACAAGTTTTGTGTATAACGGAATGGACAATTGTGGTGACAAACAAAGGATTTCTATTATGTTTGGAAAACAGTAAATGCACATCTTAGTATGATTAGATATCAGTTGGTTTTCATTTGTACTCATAAGTTTTAATGATTGTTAAACCATTAAAACATAATTATCGCTCTGACTTTGAAAAGGTGCTGGCAAATTTTATAGAAAAGATCAACGCTGCTCATATCGTTTATTGAATACATCGACCACCTGTGGGAGTTGCAGATATCGCACGCAGCAGTTGAAGATATCAACCACATCCGGGAGTTGCAGATAGCGAGCCCATATGATGAAAACTTATGTGTATACATCAACAGAACGTGAGCTGTGTGTCGAGATCAGATACTTGTTGAACTTGAATGAGCTCGTTAAATCAAAATAAAAAAAGAAAGTGTACAATAAACGAGTACAGATAAAACTCAACTGATATCTAATTATACAATGACGACCATGGCAATGAAAAAGGTTAATGCAACTGGTAACGTTTGGAAAGAATATAAATTTAAGTGTGATGTTTATATGAAAATAAATAATAAGAAACCTCAACAACCATTTGTAAAGAGCGAAACTTATGAAAACTATTACAATCCATCTCTAATAAGAAGTCATTTGAGAAGTAGATTGCACAAAGGTCTTGCACCAGTGCAAGAGCCTGCAATGCATAGAAATGTTTAAAATATCGCAAAGTCTAATGTCAAAACAGAAGTTACTAATAGATAAGAGAGTTCAGTGTGAGGCTTGTGACCACTATTACAAACCATCTCTCACAAAAGTCACTTGATTAGTAAAGTACCCAAATACACACTCAGGTTCAGTGTAGAATAAACTGAAAAAGCATTTCAAAGTAGGATCAAGACTTATGTTGTAAAGAATGAGAATGCATACAAAGACCCAAACCATTTCCTAAACGATATAAAACGAACTGTCACCAGCATAATTAATAATCATTTTAAATCAATGGACCTCAAAGTGAACATGAGGTTTTTCACTGAGTACAACAGAGGAACTGGTGATAATACTGAATATGTAGAAGGCTCTTTTAAAACCAAGAACGAAATTATGCTGAAATCAACTAATGTAGAAAAATATTCTACCGATAGCATATTGAAAACCGTAGCAGAGATAGGTGCATTTGAAGCAAAGGGCTCTCAGGGTATGCTCAATAGAATATTCAATCTAGAGGTGCGAATAAATAAATATGTTCCACTTAAGAGCAGCTCTTATGTTGATCTTCCAGAAAAAAATCAAGGCTAAGCAAGCAGTAATTTATCTTAAGAACAACGATCTAAAATGCTTTTTGTGGTCTATTCTATCCGCACTACATTCAGCACAAAAGGATCCCCAACGAGTGAACTAGTATTTGGATCATGAACATGAGTTTGACGAAGCACTTAAGGGATTGGAATTCCTATGAAATTGGATAGCATACCTACCTTTGAGAAAAGAAGTGGGCTATAAATTAATGCATATACATATTAAGAAAAATAAAACAATATCAATAAGGAATATATAATCAATCCATTACAAATACAAAACACGAATAATCATATTAACCTGCTCTACAACAAAAATGATCATTACTGCTGGGTAAAAAGTATTTTGAGACTGTCGAGATCATGATGGAATTAGAGTTGAACTTCCGCATAGAGGAAATAACATACTAAGATTTCAGAACAAAAATCATTCTTTGAGGTTCCTTTTTTATATATGCCCTTTTGAGTGTTTGTTAACTAAAATAGAAACTTGGCAACCAAATCGCGACGACTCCTACACGAAACAGTAACGAGTGTTTTTTAACTAAAATAGAAAATTGCCAACCAAATCCCGACGACTCCAACACGAAGCTGTACCAAAAACGTGAGCCTATTAGTTTCTGTTACTATATAAAATATTAACATGGATACTGTAAGGCACCAGTAACTTATGAAGGATCTTATGCATCTATGGTATTCATCAGGATGTCAATGGAGGAAGCAAAGGCAATAGGGAATGTCTATAAAAATCAAAAACCAATGATTCCCTTGACCAAGAAAGAACAATTCGGTTATGATACATCCACCTATTGTCATATTATGTGAAAAGACTTTGGATGGAGACTCTGTGAGAGACCATGACAACCTTACTGGTAAATTTAGAGGAGCCGCACACAAAGATTGTAACTTATCCTATATAGATCCATGTTTTGTTCATGTGTTTATACACAATCTATCTGGATATTACACACATTTATTTGTAAAGAAGCTTGGCATCGAAGAAAATAAAATTGACTTAATTCCCAACAACGAGGAAAAATATATTTCTTTGACTAAACATGTATGTGAGGGCGTAAATCTAAGATTTATTGACTCATTTAAATTTATGGCTAGCAGCATCGATAAGCTCTCTAGCAATCTTTCCAGAAGTCAATTCCGGTAAACGAGTAAGAATTTTTCCAATGACCTTCTAGATATTGTCATAAGGAAAGGCGTTTGCCCATATGACTACATGGATAGGGTTGAAAAATTTTGTGAGACATCACTACCTAACAAGGATGCATTTTACAAAAAACTCAATAAATGTGATATTACAGATGAAGACTACGAGTTTGCAATAAAGGTGTAAAATGTTAAAACATAAAATCTTTAGGGGAGTAAACTCAGTTGTATAACAAAACAGATGTGTTGATACTTGCTGATATTATAGAAAACTTTAGAGATGTATGTCTCAAGACATATAAACTGGATCCTGCATGGTATTTCACAGCACCAGACTAGAGTGGGATGCTATGCTCAAACATACTAAAACAGAACTATATCTTCTAACGGATTACGACATGATTTTGATGATTGAAAAAGGTATTCGTGGTGGAATATCACAATATTGCAAGAGGTATGCCAAAGCAAATAATAAATACATGAATGATTATAATACCAAAATGATTTTGAAAAGGACTTCTATAAACTAATGAACAACTCTGTATTCGGTTAAACATTGGAGAACATTAGAAACAGAGTGGATATACGGTTGTGCACAAACGGTAAGCAAGTGAATAAATTAGTGGCTAAACCAAATTTTAAAGATCGAACAATATGTACTAACTCTTTGGTCGCAGTTCACATGAATAAAACAAAGCTTTGCTTTAACAAGCCCATTTATGTTGGAATGAGCATACTTGACTTGTCAAAGACCTTAATGTACGATTTTCACTATAATGTGATGAAACCAAAGTATGGGGGAAATATTGAACTGTGCTATCAAGATACTGACTCATACATATATTGTATAAAAACGTCAGATTTCTACATTGACATGAAATAAATGATAGATCATTTTGATACAAGTGATTATCCAAAAAATAATGGAAGAATTTATTGGTTTAAGATCCAAAATGTATGCCTTTAATGTGTGGGTGTGAAAACTATTGTAGGCAGGAATATGATAAGTTTTGATGACTACAAAAAGTGCTTGTATGGAAAACAAGTGTTGTACAGAAGTATAAATCTCATAAGAAGTTATAAAAATGAGCTGTATACAATAGAGTTGAGAAAAAAAGCATTAAGTTCCGAAGATGAAAAAAGATTTATTCTTAAAGATGGTATTAATACACTACCATGGGGACACTACAAAATTGAAAAGAAGTGATACTATGAAATATATAAAATGCAATCAACCATCAACTTTGTAAACAACAAACTTGTCTACGACTGTAAACTAGTGCATGTGATTATCGACGAAGAGGACAATCCGTGGTTCAAAGCGAAAGACATCGCGAGGATACTTGGATATATCGATCTTAAAAAGGCGATGCGAGTGAATATAACGAATAAGTACAAGAAGTCATTGTCACAAATAAGGTGGGGGACTCGAGTCCCTCACCTTAAGAATGCACAACCTCACACGGTTTTTATTTCAGAGCCCGGGTTGTACGAGTTGATATGCTCGTATAGAATACCCATTACCACAGATTTAAAACAGTGGGTCTTTGAAGAAGTGCTACCATCTATACGCAAGCACGGCGAGTACAAGATCGAGGAAAAGTATAAACTGCTATTGGATGCGGCGAACGCAATCATCATTACTCAGAGTAACATAATCGACAAGAACGCGCTGCCGTCTACTGACGATATCGGCAAACATCACCGGTTCGTGCTCATCTACCTTGGTGGCATCGACTAGTATGTCATCAGATGTCAAAAGCGACTGGTGAGCGTACGACTCGATACGATAAATCAAGAGTGCCCCGAGATGCAAGTGCTGCTGTATCTCGACAACATCAATCCTGTAACACTGCACAACCTCATGAAAGAGCAGATGCCCCTCACTTCGATAGGCAGCTGCTTCAGCGCGACGATGAGTCGCGATGATCTGATCGCCGATATTGTGCGCATAACATCGTTCGCGAGTCGTGCGTAAGCTTACAGGAATGTATATGCATAACAAAGTGCAATTGATCATCGACGTTGTAGACAACAAACTTGTCTACGACTGTAGAGAGGTGTATGTGATTATCGACGAAGAGAATAATCCGTGGTTCAAAGCGAAAGGCGTTGCAGAACTTTTGGAATATACAAATCCTCAAAAGGCAATAAGAGATTGTGTTAGAGAAAAGCATAGACAAGTGTACGCGTTTATAGGTATGAATGATTCGTACACCCCTTTGAATGCACATCCGGATACCGTATTTATCAATGAACCAGGATTGTATTCGCTAATTATGAGATCTAGGGAGTAGCAAATAGCTACTCCCTTTGTTTATGCAACAACACGCCGTATTTATTAGTGAACCAGGGTTGTATTCGCTAATTTTTTAATCTAAAATAAATGTTTTTAATAGGAAATGTCCCATTAAAAACTAATAATCAAACAAATTTGCGCACTAGTTGTCTTCGGTGATTCTTTCACTTATAACATCATAAATTAGGTTTCTTTGGCTTATTAGCACCACATTGCAAATAGTTGTAGCCTGGATAGGCTTATTAAAATCAACTGTAAGTTTCAGATTAGTTCAATCCTTTACAATAAAGGTTTTTCTATAAGAACAATCAATAACATACAATGGTCTCCTAGAAACAAATGCATCAGGGTTATAATATAGTTCATTGTAACGGTAAGGAGTATCTAGCTAGGTCTTTGCATTTCTAAAATCATTAAAGGCAATGTACAACTTGTCAAAAATTTTATCCTCGATATCCCGGTTCCAATTCTCTTTAGGGAACACTTCATTCCTTCCATTCATAATATAAATATTTTTAACATTACGATGGTCAAAAATTGAACCATGTAGGTCTTGATCAAAGTTTTCTTTTCTGTTTAGCTGAAAACCAACAATGACAAAGTCAGGCATATCGAATTGTATTGAATTGAACTGATCCTTTATATCAAACTGGAATGAGTTTGCACCAGTAGGTACAGGTTTTTCACGACATTGCCATTAATTGAAACCTATGGGAATTTTGTGAAGTTTGTATTGTTTTGCCTGAATTTCATCTCCATAATTAGGTTCGTGTTAAACAATTGGCCACAGGATTTCCATTTTCTCCATAACTATTTTGCCAGCATCTGTGGTAATATCAGGAGATCCATCTGCTGATGTTTTATGCCTTCTTTAAATAGAAACATCATCATGAGAATTTGGAATGAATGTGATCTTGTACCCGCATTTCCAGAATATTTCATTACAATCCCTCATAAACCCAAACATATTTTTTGCATACTCATTTTTTATATAGGAAAAAAATTTTTTTTTTTAACAACTACACTTTTCTTATCAACCCAAGAGTTATGACTACTATTAAAACCCAACCATTTAACAAGCCGCTTATTTTCTTTCCTTTGTAAAACTTTCTCTACTAAGTAGTCTTGATCATACTTTGTATTTTGTAGCTCTGGTTCATAAATTATAACCTTGATGGACTCACTTTCCAAATATTTTATTCTGTATGTATGGGATGCATGTACAATACATCACATACATTTAATACTTCAGTGGACCAAATTGGTGTACACCCCTTTTCAAACAAACCTTTTCTTTTACTTATGCGAACTTTATATCCTATAGTAAACCTTGCTTTATCCGTTTTTCTTTATCCACCATACATGATGATTAGAATAGACCTTTCATTATTTGCACTAATATTGGCAGGCTTCATCCCGATTGTGCTGTGAACAGTGTTATTGTATTCACTTATTAATTTAGGCAATATATCCACCCATTTATAGCTTCCCTGCACAGTAAATATCTTCCACATTTTCTCCTTCAATGTTCTATTAAATCTTTTTACAACACTGGCTTTCTTTCCACTGTATTTTGAATAGTGTGTTATGTTGTTATTGACCATTAATGCCTTAAATTATTTATTGTAAAATTTTTTTCCTTCCTCTGTTTATAAATGCATAGGTCTGCGGCCATTAAAAATAGTTTTAAATGCTAAAGTAACATTTTCACCTGTTTTATCTTCGACAGGTATTGTCCATACAAACATACTTGGAAAAAACATCAATCATGGTCAACATATGCTTAAACCCTTTGTTAACTCTGTGTATACCTTTAATGACCCAGAGTCCATCTCAACCAAGTCAGCCTGCCAGAGATCATCGATGCCAAAAGATAGAAAAGCCCTCCTGGGGAAATTTTTTTGCATTGGTTTATAAATTTTATTTGCAATATCGTCTTTTATACTCCCACCAGCGAACATTGACTTATTTGTACCACAACATCTACAAAAACACATTTAATTCTTGCCTTATTTGTAAGTTCATATGAAACCTTATCACTTAGTGTATGCTTCCTACATTTGAGGCAGTACACATTTAACTTATTAATATTCATTTTGTATATTACAAATAATTACTGAAGAACAAGCAAAAATTAATATAGAGAGAGGAAGACAACTTATTGAAAAATTTAAAGCTTTCCAGAAACTACATAAAGACGAGTATGATAAAAATAAAAGACAGGAACAACTTTCGATAGATGTGATAAGAGGACTCGAGACACAAAATTGAGCACGTAACAAACGAGAATAAGAACCTAATTATGGAACTTGTTCCATTTGCCGTAAAGAATTTGGACTACCCATGGACGCTTACGGAAACTTCATTTGAGAGTAAACTGTTGGGTAAAGCAGACACCGGTGGCGATGATGTTGAATGCTATGACGATGGTGTTAAACATTATGATGTTAGCGTTCAAGGAGTGAAGCGTTTGAAAAAACGATATTGTACCATTAACTAACTATAGAACAACATTTATTGGANATAAGAACCTAATTATGGAACTTGTTCCATTTGCCGTAAAGAATTTGGACTACCCATGGACGCTTACGGAAACTTCGTTTGAGAGTAAACTGTTGGGTAAAGCAGACACCGGTGGCGATGATGTTGAATGCTATGACGATGGTGTTAAACATTATGATTTTAGCGTTCAAGGAGTGAAGCGTTTGAAAAAACGATATTGTACCATTAACTAACTATAGAACAACATTTATTGGANGTTAGCGTTCAAGGAGTGAAGCGTTTGAAAAAACGATATTGTACCATTAACTAACTATAGAACAACATTTATTGGAGAGAAAGTGACTGAATTCTTAAATAAATGAGATGACCATGTTTTGAACTAAGGCCTGAAGGAAGCAAAAGGTTTATTGGCGAGAGCGAAGTAATATTCAACAATGATCGACTTACTGTAAAAGATCAAACATACATTGGAACTGATGGTTTGCTGAGATTACTAACTCGTGAGGATGCATCAGAAAGTGACTACACTGCTACCGACTATGAAAACAATAGTCATATCCTAACAGATACAAATGCGGTTTTTCAAAAGAATGAACCCAACTCAGGAACACTAAAATCAAGCAAGGGGGATAAATGGAAAACTATCGTTAGACGTGTACGATATGATAAAGAAAAACGTTACTCTCCTCGTACGGGAATAGGTATAAAGGCATATACAGGTAATCCCAAAGAATACATATGGATGGATAGTGTTAGGAGGCTCATTGATATGCTTCTCGTTATTTATGGCGAAGAAAAATTCTGGAAATGATAACTATTACAATGAGAAGGTCGGAATAATGAATATGCTCAACAGCAAGTTCAGTGACTTTTTTGTGAATAATCCAAAAGGTGTACCATACCTGATAAGAATGTTAAACACAATAACTCCTTCTTCCTGGGTGTCAGAGCATCATGGAAAAGGATTACTCAATGACATAATAAATTCTCTACATTTTGATTTGCATGCACTGGGATATAAATTCCTAGGTCCAGGTACCAGACTAAAAGAGAGAATTGAGAGAGGTGATAAACCTTTTAATCCATTAGATGAAGATGCAATGGAGCATGATATAACTTATGATCACCATAATGGTCCAGTTGAAAAACATGTTGCTCATAAGGAACTAGAAATTAAGGCATTCAAAATATTGTTAAGCTCAGATGCTGATCTCAAGGAGAGATTGTGGGCTGGTGTTACTGGATCTGCGATGCATATTAAAATGTAAGCTGGGCTAAAGAATTTAAATAAAATTTTAAATTTTAGGTATAATGAATGAAAGTAAAAAATAATGCATTTCAAGTTTCTAATGAGGAGCTGAGGGGTTTGAATACTGATTCTTTCCTGATGAAAGACCGACTGGAACTTAAAAACCAGAAATTTTAGGAAGGCAAATGTATGACTATCACAGTCTCAACTCCACAGCTTAAGAAAATGTCTAAGGAAATGAAGACTGGAAATGGTTTGANAAATGTATGACTATCACAGTCTCAACTCCACAGCTTAAGAAAATGTCTAAGGAAATGAAGACTGGAAATGGTTTGAAATCTCACAAGGGTGCATGCGGATTTTTAACTTTGATTTTTGCAGCATTGGGAGCTCTAGGGGCATTGGCAGGAGTNAATCTCACAAGGGTGCATGCGGATTTTTAACTTTGATTTTTGCAGCATTGGGAGCTCTAGGGGCATTGGCAGGAGTTGCTTCACCTATCGCTACATCAGTAATTAATGCTAAGAAGAGAAACCAGGAATTGTAAGAACAACATAGGCATAATTTGACCATGGAAAAAAAGGTAAGGGGATGAAGAATGCCAAAAAAAAAGTAACTCCACTCAGCAACTTTGATATTAATAAAATGATTAAAAAATTAAACATTAAAAATTTTCTAGGTGTATTTGTGATTGAATAGCTACCTAACACGCCACTATATAAGAAATGTGGGATTGTTAACCTAGATGTTTCAAAAAACTCTTGAACACTCTGGGTATGCTACTGGAAAGAATCCAATAAAAAATATATTTTCTACTCATTTCGTGGAGATCCACCTCGGGAATTGATTGCATATCTCAGGGGTAATATTATTTATAACGATAGCAGAATTCAAAATTTCCACCAAGTAATTTGTCGCAATTTGTGTGTCATTGTGCTAAATCACTTTTCACATAATTTTTAATTTCCAAAAATTATTTTACTATTAACAAAATATGGATATATGTGTAAATGCATTAATGACCTCTTTGATTGGAGATCAAATTAAAGAACACAGGGACAATGATACAACTACTGAGAAGATCAGTCCTAATGATTTTGTTTCCCACCCACAGTTCAGTGACTTTATAACCACACTGAAAAGAAATAAAAAAATCATTGGATAATGCCTTTATTACCTGCTTGGAAGAAGATAATAGTATAAATTTGAAGAAAAAAAAGCTTAGAAATGTGGGAAATTCTATTACTCCTATTGGTGCAGTTAATTTAGAGTACTATCAGTCCAACAGAATTGAAATTATTCGTTTGGTCGGAAAACACAGTTCAAAGGACAAATTGTTTTACCTGGGTAATAATCAAACAGGTTACATTTATATGAAGAGTGAAATAGTGAATGATATAATAATAAAAACAGAGGATTATAAAGGAATTATCAGATTATACCATAATTTGAACAGCATTAACATATATAAGCTTTTCGATGTAATGCCTGATGATATTTTTTTTTATTTCCAAAAGCTTTTAGTTTATCTGAAGGCACAGTTGTGTTTTTTGAAATAGTTATGGTATAAAAATATATTTATAAAAAAAGAGCAGAGTCTGTTACTTTTTAATGGAAACACTTCCATTAAAAACAAATTAAAATGTGCTAATAATCAAAGAATTTAAAAATTCTTTAATTTTATTACGATACTTGCCATTATTCAACTTACGAGTCGTATCTATTGTAACAAAACCATATTCCTTATCCCAACATTTTGAACAAGTCTCCCTAAATTTCTCAAATGGAATATCGCCACCAACGAAATCGCTATGAATATGTTTAAGATTCGTATCATCTTATTTGAATATGCAAAGAAAATTGGTATTGTCTCTTATAAACTGTTTAGGAACTTTTGAGTATGTCTGAGCTAAATAGAAACAATCAATATCTTTGTGTCAACCCCGAGTGAAGAAATATTTTACTTGGTCCTGATTTGCAAGTATGACTTCATCCAAAAACAACAACAGAGCCATTACANCCGAGTGAAGAAATATTTTACTTGGTCCTGATTTGCAAGTATGACTTCATCCAAAAACAACAACAGAGCCATTACAATATTCATCCACAGTAACCATTTCTTCATTTGTAGGGAAGCAGTACGCTATTGGTTCAGTTGTTTATTTTGTTGCTATCTCTGTATCTCCCTTTAAAGTGATATATTTTGGTTAGTTCAGATGTTTTGAACACACATATAGAGTACCAAAGTCCAACCATCCTGGGGTACATATAAAATTATCAATCATTAGTGTAGTTTTTCCACAATTACTACGACCCACTATCAAACATCTAATATTATTAGGTATTAATCCTTCATGACGTTTTGTCAATACAGTCTTGTCTGGTATCGTTATTTTTTAATATCCCAGTCTACATGTTTCATGTTTCTTGGATTATTCATTTATTTAATAGATTTTTTTTTGTAATAAATGAGTAAATTATTGAAGCTAACCTTTAACAATCAGTGTTGAAGAAAAGACTACATTATCCTGTAGAGATAGAGGAGCACTCAGTGGCTTTATTTCAGTTCTATACTACATATATAACACATAACATTACCTCTGTTAGAAATAGGCTCTATTTTATAGACCAGGGCGGTGTGGAAACACCAGTTGAAATTCCAGTTGGCCAATATAGTTTAAAAGGTATTGTAAAAACTATAAAAACAATTCCCCCATTAAAAATAGTTCCAATGGACGGGGGAGAAAATAATAGCATATCCCTCGAGCTAGATAATACAACAAACAGGGTGAAATTAAAATGTATGTGCGATTTACAGTTTGGAAAATGGGGTTCGATAGGAAAACTTTTGGGTTTGGCAGAAAATAAAATTTTGAAAGCAAATGAGTGCCATTATGGAAACACAATTCAAAAATTTGTTCCCTTTGAAACAATAGATATACACTGTAATATAGCTAATGGTATGATATTAAAACATGATGAATATAATCATAGAGAAACTAGGATAATTGCTACATTTAAACCAAGGGCAACATTTGGATTTGGTGATACGATCTATTATGAACCTGCTTATCCATTATTTTTTCCAGTGCAAACAACTCAAGTGAAGGAAATAATAGTTCAAATTAAAGGATGACAAAGGCAAGTTAAAAAAATTTTATTCTTCAGAAAAAACTGTAGTTTTAGAGATGAGACTTTAATAATGTATGTGAGTGTAAGATAATAAATATGGATAATATTTCAATAGAGAGTGCAATGAAAGATTTAGAAAAGAATTTGGTGTTTAACTTCTTTAAAATGTCAAATTTGGTGTTGCATATCCAAACTTTTAATTAAACTATCATGCAGCGCCTTGTTGAAGACAGAGCGATAATTGTGTTTTAATGGTTTTACAATCATTAAAACTTATGAGTACAAATGAAAATCAACTGATGTCTAATTATACGAAGACATGCATTTACTCTTTTACAATCTGAATAATATGCCTTTGTCTGTCACCACATTTTTCCATTCCGTTGTATACAAAACTTGTGCCTCCACGATTAACATCACTTAACACTTTTTTACTGAAAATCTGTTCATATATGTCTGGTAAGATAACCTTAAAATTTCTTGAAGTATCTACCACTTTAAGACAGTACTTGGTTTATTTTATTTCAGCGTCGTTTATCGGGTAGGACTGCCCTATTCTAAGGTCGGAAAGTTTCATAAAATGGTGGGTGCTGTTTAATGTATTTAACAACTGATTCATGTTTTGTTATTTATTATATTTTTTTTTAACGCTGTATCCAAATTAAACCCAACTACTGTGATGCTAGGTTAGGTAAGGTAGGCTGATGGTGCTCAACATCTCGTCGACAGCAGGGTCATTAGAGACGGAGGAAGTTGCTCAGAGAAGCCGGAGCGGGGAAGGCGTTGGCCATGGCCTGAAGTATGGAACCGTCATGGCGTTCGCCTGGAGTGATTTCCAGAAACCTAGATCAGAAGGGTTTGCATAGGGAATCGAACCCAGTTCCTCCCGAATACGAGTTTCACCAGTGCATCCCCTCGTTTGGTGGTTAGGTTAGAACGTATATACTAGATGGAGATTTTTAGACATTCGCCATTGTGATTCAGATGTATGTCATTCAAAAAGTATCGCTGTGTGTTTTTTTTTCTGAACGCAAATTTTGAAGCCACTTTTTTGCGCTCGGATCGCCATTAAAATAAGGGTGTTTCTTTCTTAATGTTTCCTGTGAAATTTTTATCATGAAAATAACGGTGTTTTTATCAGGAAAATAAGAATGTTTTTTTCCTGATGTTTTCCTGTTAGCTACAGGTGAGCCCTCGTCATAGCGTTCAACACTTGCCAAACGCAACTTTTGACGTCACTTTTTTGCGCTGCGCCCGAATCGGCATTTTCCTGCTACTTAAGAGTTATATGTGTCCATAATGAAATTAATATATCAAATTATTTAATTTTAGAATATTTGCCACTGCGTTAGATTAACCAACGATCTCTCGAATAGTTTCTTTTTGAATCGAGATCTTTGAAATTGTGAATATGGAAATATGTCCCCCTTTGCTTATCGTATGTCATGATGTTATTGCACAAAAGTTATTTAAGTACTTCAATGAGATAATAATTTTTATTTAGTACATGAATTATTACGTTTAAATTAGTTGTAATAAATTGTCATTGGTGTAATACTCCCAGGAAAACTTTTCGCGAAAACACAGCTACAGAAATATGAAAATGTGCCTGTCAGCTACGCGACGTGGAGGGTTGCGCAATATTTTATCCATATATATATGTTAAAATTAAAATCTTTTACATTTTAATGATTAAAAACGAATATTTCCAAGGCTCCTTCATCAACTATCATGTAATTTAAGAGGCGAAGCGAAAAATGATTTTATGTAAAACATAACAATTCGAAACAGCCTTCCTTACTGGCAGGAAAAACAATATTTTAACGTGATTATAAAATTACTACGAAACTTCGGTTATGTTACGTTAAATCACTTATATTAATCGTGCAGGAATATAATTATTAGAACTTACGACAAACGCAATTGATAGAGGTTTTCAAAACGATACAATTATTAAAACTAATGAAGTTAAAAAAAACTTTTCGGTAAACACACGGTTCAATATTTTAAGGCTTTACAACATAAATTNATTAAAACTAATGAAGTTAAAAAAAACTTTTCGGTAAACACACGGTTCAATATTTTAAGGCTTTACAACATAAATTCAATTTAATTAAATAAAAATAATTAAAATTTATTTATTAAACACAACTTTTTAACATGACCAAAAAAATTCTTATTAACTTTTTTAATTTTTTAATTATGAAAATGTGTAACTAAATAAATATGACATCTAACTTTTGAATTGAAACCATGACTGCATAGAACCATGGTCTTAANTGAAAATGTGTAACTAAATAAATATGACATCTAACTTTTGAATTGAAACCATGACTGCATAGAACCATGGTCTTAAATTTTACATTATTTATATATAAGAACGTATAAAACGAACAAAGGGGAGGCATCACGCATATTTCCACTGAGAAAATTATACCCCTCAAAATCTGTACAAAGTGATATGATAATATTTGTTGTGTTATATTATGTATTCCCATCTGATTTTTGTTTTCAGCGTCACCTTTTACTCAGGTAGGCTAATGAGAGGCAAAAGTTGACTGCAATATATGAAGCAATGAAGATAGATAATATTTCAGATTTTCGGGTCTGTTTTTGTTACTGCCAAAAGCTGATCTGATCACGTAGAGCGAACACATAATTTTTGTAACACTGGCTGTAGTTTTCTGGACGTTTAGGTATTTTCCGTTTAGTGTCCTCAGAGTCGGATAACTGATAACACTTCCTCTTTAACACATTTGTTAAAATTATACCTTCTCTATCACGCTCGCAGATGTTCTAACAAGCCGCTGAAATATGTGCACGTTAAATTTCTGGTTCCCAAGTCATATTCATAATTCCGGACTTTTCATTTCACATTTTCTTCAAATGATTTTTTTTTAAATTTAATTCTGTTCTTATTTCATCTGCAGACTCTCGGGCTTTGAAGTTAATTAGTTGTGCGCGCACACAGAGAGAGGACAGGGAGAGAGAGAGAGATGGAGAGATAGTTGCCTCTCCCGTTATTTAAAGAAAGAAAAAATGAACTAGTCCTTTTCAAATGCCGTGGCATGCAGGGTACTCAAGGCCCGACGCAGGATCGGAAATAATTCCGGTTTTCGCGTCCGAATAAATAAATCGTTTCAATACTGAGGAAAGAGCAGGCGGCGCATGAAAGACTTCGTTGAATGACCCTGCCCCTCCCGAACCCCTTCAGCCTTTCGTGCATTCGCATAAATTACTCCCCGTCCCCGGCCGTCGACTCATCATAATACTTTTAGTAAAGCTTCTTTTGAGGCCGATGCACAGGGCCACTTTCCGTCGGGGAAGTCTCTCCCTTATTCTGCCTTCCCCCAACCACTTCGCTTCTGCCGCGCTTTCTCGTTGTTATTACTTCCTTCCTTGCGGGAGGCTGGAACGCGTAGGGGAGGGATAAACAAGCGAGCAGGCCGCTGGTCGCGTGGTGGCCGGCGCCGGAGAGGGGGTAAAGTGCGATGCGCGCTCAGCTCCCGGCGCCGGAGGGGAAGGAGGGGAGGGAGCCTGGGCCCCGCGCCGCACGCCGCTGTCAGTCGAGGTCCGACAGCCGGAGCGAGCGAGTTAGCAAGTGCGAGTGCGCAAGTGTTTCTCTCGGAGCACCGTCAAGCCCTTCCTCAGTACACGGGCTCCATTCCCCCCCCCGCTCACTCACCACTTCCGTGGTCAAAAAGCAGCGGTGATGTGACGGTGGCTAGTGGCCNCCTCTCGGTGTCGTTCGCGCCACCGACCGGCACTAGTACAAACGCCCCGACCCGCCGCGGACGATCAATACGGATTTTATACATACCGGAACTGGAGCCAGTGCCCGTTTCGTCGTCTTGCGTGCGCGTGTGTGCTTCGCCCGACGAGCGTGTGGTGTTTGCCCTTCGCAGGAGAGGATACGGCGCCGACCTTTGTGACGCAAGGAGTTTTTTTATATTGGGAAGAAAAATAATTGTGTTTTGTTTGCGCCAGTGAGGTGAAGAGGAGTTCGTGGCAGGACCAGGCAGAGGTAAGAGACACAGTTTTTTTTTTCTCTCTCGTTTCGCCGACCCGCCACGTGCGGGTGCTGGCTGTGGCGCAGTACGGCCTGGGCGCATGTGTGCCACCCCCTCTGTACCCCGCTTCGTCCCCTCGAGGCAAGGAAGGGTTGTGCGTACCCCTGCCAGCCGGCTGACCTGTGTGCCGCACACCGTTCTCGCACGTGAACTCCCCCTTTCTCACGCCCCTCCTTCCTGGAGCTATGCAACTATAACTTACTGTTGGAAATAGTTTAACTGTTGTACGTCTATTGTAAGGTTTGAGTTTCTCCTCCACTCTATAGCATTAAAGGTGTTGCAAAAGGTGTGAAACATATTAATACTGGCCGATGTGTACGGTACCAATAACTATTGTAGATCAAAATTCGCGTCCTCCACTTGTGTGGATTTATATATATATATATATATTTTTTTTTCTGAAAATAAGGAGAGTAGACGCGCTTTGCATTTTGTTTAGCGAGGTATGTGATAGCACACGAGAGCAGAGGCAGTGTGCCAAAATAGTCTACATGAGTAACTTAATTGACGATGCTTAAAGTACATATTTATTTCCCGGCGTCTATCACTTTCATTGCATGTAAAGAATTTATAAATGTTTTAGCCTGACGTCTTAATGTGACTTTTCATTAGATGTACTGTAAACTATGCAGTAATGTACGGTAGATAACCGCTATAATGGTAAACATAAATAATAAGCGTCTGATCAATAACCCATGACGGGTTAGTGATCAGACATGAAAGTAAGTAATTTTTACATTGACCAATATTTTGGATTATAATTTGGCTACTGTTGTGTTGTGTGTATTGTTTGTTTGGAAACGTATTAAATATTTTTCAGAAAAGTAAATTAAAAAACATAGCTCAGGCGAGGTTGCAAATAGAAAACAACAATATACCTACTTCGGTTATGAGTTGTACTAGATTTCGCGCTTATTTTTCAATTTACTCAGTCTTTTCCCCATGTACAAACTTGAACCGGCAACACTAGTTTATTTGTTGTCATTGACTGGCGTTGGAATTAAATAATGATGAACTTGTTAACGCCGCGTCAAATTAACTTAATATCGTATAAATCAAGCCTCGCGTTTGTGGGAAGCCACAAACATGTATTTCGTACTGTTATGCGTTGTGAGAATGTCATGCGTAATGTGTGAAGCCTTTTGCTCGTTTTAAAACGATGTAAGGTTGAAGTATCCAAACTACCAATAACAAGTAGGCTAATGGTATTAAACTTACATGAGAATATTATTGTTTATATTTAAAAAAAAACTATGATTTTCCATTTAGTTAGTGTCACTGAGAAAGTGTTAGGAAGAGATTTATGTTTCCATGTTTGCACCGCAATAAAATTATGGTTAGATGAGGCAAGTGTTCTGTCTAGAATTGTGCTTCTGTAGTGGAAAAACTTCCACATTTAAATAAAGCAAATTATATGGCCAGGGGGGAAATAAACATTCTTTGAATTTGGAACACTTATATAAATCACTCATTTAAAAGTGATTCCTTGACAACTTACAGAACAATATTTTCCACAGGAGTTCTACATTGCTATTTTCTAACAGCAGCCAACAACGATTTGACTGAAAGCACATTTACAGTATCCCTATCGCAATGTATTTTCTAGAGATCAAGTTAAAATTAGCATTGAAATCAGTGGCATGATGATTTAAAGGCAGCTTTTCCTCGTCATGTTGAATTATTGGTTTTTATAGCTTATTTATATTTTTTAGGTAGAAAATACCTCAAGTATATCTATACCCAACTGGCTATTGACCTTGCACTACAGTACAGACAAGACAATATAACTACGAACACATTACTACGTCACAAAATTTGGCAAACTCAATAGTGTGTCTGCACTGCTGTATAATGGCTGTAAGGTAGTTTTGGCATTTTACTTTTTTTAAGATATAAGCTAGAAAAACCCAAGTATCGAAGGTGTAACTTCAACCAATCGCAGGGCAACTTTTTTTCTTTCTTTTCGTCTTTCCGTCAAATATTCACAAAACTTCTAACGAGATTTATTTGACGTGAATAACCTCTTTTATATAAAATGCAATGCTGTGGATGTGTGTTTATATTTGATGGTAAAAGCATTAATTTCAAATGTAAAATTAATTCAATAGTAATTCTTATCGCGTAAAAATATTTTCCCAAAATACTTATTTCTTGAAAACGTATTTCCAGCCAGAATAGATCTCCAACTATGGAAAAATTGCAATGTTAAGTTGTCCCGCTGAGATTTTGCCGCACAGAATCATTGAAGGACGACAGATTGTTGATAATCGCTTTCAACTGACGGACGCGGTGAACTGTTGTGAGTCCACCCTAGGGTTTTCTTCCAAAATGTATTTTAATATAATAGTCATGGATAAAAAGAAAAGAGTGTAAGCTTGTTTGCGCCCGCGCCCCGTGCCGAAGGCCAGCCGTGCGGAACACGGATCCGGAATGTTTTCAGCGTGCGCTTCTGGGGTTGAATGGGACGGCGAAGGGAGGGCGGCGGGAGTAGCAAATCGTCGCTGGGGAATCTTGTACAAATTGCAGTATTATGGTAATGATTTTTCCTGTTCGGAATGGAATATGGAAGGAGGCGGCGCCGGGGCACGTTCATGATTTACTGCCATCAGCGGCAGGCGATGAAATGTGGCGCTCACGTGACCTCTGACCCTCCCGCCCCCCTCCCAGACACTGATAACCCTCTCCTTACAACTGTACACCCGGGATCCACCTCCTCCGCTGCCGATTTGAGTCGAGCACTGTCATTACCCACTCACGTCCCTCCCTGCCTTATTGATTTTTTTTTTACCTTACATTTTGTCTATTCACTATGATTTCCTCAGCCAGACGCCAACTCTGATGGTGGGTTATTTAGGTCAACATTCAACATACTTTGCGTCTGAACGAGAAAGACATTCAGTAAATTAACAAAATTATGGACACATTCACGAGCACAGAGCTATGATAAAAGAACCAAACGGAATAATACGCGAGGTTCTCCAGAAAGCATAAGAAGCAGTTATACTGGAGCGAGAGTGTTTATGTCACAGTGCTGATAAAGCAGAAATATCAGAGTAATAGCACGAATCAAGTTTCGGTTTTAAAATATCATGTTAGCCAACATAAATGAATAACAAACAGATTGTTATTTTTTCGGGACTTAATTGGAAAATATTGGTTTTTTAATTTTAAAAAAATTGCGCGTTTTTATATTTTTAGGCTTTAATTCTCTTTTTGGTAGGCCCTGTACTTCAAATTATGGGGGAAAGAAATAATTGCGATTACGTCTTAACATATCGATTCACTAATAAACGTGCCTTGCTTGAGATATCTGAGCCCTGAACACCTGTAGGAAATAAACTGCTCTCAAATTTTTTTTCTTGCACGGGAGACCGGTGGCGTCCCGCTGATAGATATATTTTATTTCTGTACTTTCAACACTGTTACACTGGATTGATTGTGATCTCAGAGCAAGTCGGTAGCCGATAACTTAAGGCTCGTTAATAGCTTTCATGTCACCGAGGAAACGTATTTAGGCATGGACGTAGAAGCTATGGTGATTGTGGGGGTCTGGATCCCCGCTGTGATTACAAGGACCCCCGCTGGAGTTATGATGAACCCTATGGANCCCCCCCCTACCTCATTCATTTTTATACTGGAATTACTTGTGTACGATTACTTTCATATCAAATACTAAAATAATAGTTAACTTCACTTTATATAATTAAGTACAGTACTTGCACCTCAATTTCGAACCTATTTTAGGTATGAAATTGGAATGAAACGAGCTTCAAAAGACAATAGAACACACTGCTGAAATATTTTTTGGCCTATTAACAAGATCACAAGAAGAGGGTTGTTTTCGTAAACATAATTTAATATTTAAATAATTTTCAAGTCCACTTAAAATTAAAGTTTTTTTATTATAACAATTTAGAAACAAATTTCTTTAATATAAGTCAATCGTAACAAATTTCTTTTGAGAGTATTATGAAGTACCAGTGGCAATAAATTATCAATTACTTCCTTAGGCTAACTGTAGGTGTAATAAAGGTACGAGAAGTCTAACATTAATATCCTTTGAAAATCAAGAAAATTTAATTCATTGTTATTACAAAAATTTGTAATAAATATTAAATGAAACCTCGGTCAGCAAGGCATCCTTCGCTCTCTGATGAGCGTGGGTGTTCAAGCCAGACGGAATGGTAAGAAAAATTCCGTTTTAAATATGGGCCCTCAGTTGATAATTCTGCGTTCTACCCCGACGAGGGCGAGTAGTTACAAGTATTACAGAACTTTTCTAATGATTTTAACCGATTAGTATATAAAATATGTGTTGCCATTAGTTTCCTGCTTTAAATACTTATGCCTTGTGTATATATCAATCTCCAACTAATAATCAGCCCGAAAGTTTCAGTGAAAAGTGATATAGTTGAAAATTTTTTACTATTTCTGGTTTGTTAGCGTGTCTACGAATGTTCGTACTCGGCATACCTGAAGATCGTATGTGAACTGTTCAATTGATTAATAAAAACAAGTATAGAACAAATAAACCGGAACTTCACTTCTTTATTTAATATTTAATTGCCGGCTTCGTTCTTTTTTTTTAAGAGTTTCATGTTGCTACCACTGAGCTAGCCGAGTGGTAATTTCCAGCCGTCAACAACGGGACGTGCATCATTACAAGGTCCTCTTACAAAACATGTTATAAAATTCGGCCATTCAGCGGTATAAATGTCATGACGGCAGACGTAGTGTCTGTTATGACCGCTGCTATGGCAGACCTTTATTATAAAATCTGGTACCGTTAAATACGGCCATAAGGACAACACCATCACGCGTTGAACACAACTTAAAANACTTATGCCTTGTGTATATATCAATCTCCAACTAATAATCAGCCCGAAAGTTTCAGTGAAAAGTGATATAGTTGAAAATTTTTTACTATTTCTGGTTTGTTAGCGTGTCTACGAATGTTCGTACTCGGCATACCTGAAGATCGTATGTGAACTGTTCAATTGATTAATAAAAACAAGTATAGAACAAATAAACCGGAACTTGACTTTATTATTTAATATTTAATTGGCGCATTCTTCCTTTTTTTTTTAAAGAGTTTCATGTTGCTACCACTGAGCAAGCCGTGTGGTAATTTCCAGCCGTCAACAACGGGACGTGCATCATTACAAGGTCCTCTTACAAAACATGTTATAAAATTCGGCCATTCAGCGGTATAAATGTCATGACGGCAGACGTAGAATCTGTTATAACCGCTGTTATGGCAGACCTTTATTATAAAATCTGGTACCGTTTAATATGGCCATAAGGGCAACACCATCACGCGTCGAACACAACTTAAAAATGCAAGTCGTTGACACTGTGCCTTATCACTGACACCAGAAATTATTGAATTGTTGATCCTTTAAGTTTGGATTAATTGGCAGATCCTTGACTGCGCATACTCTTAAGGTACTGCATCCTTTTTTTGGTAAGACGAGCGGCTTATAAAACATTTTCTCAGCACCCCTACGCTTAAGGCACTGAACTAAAGCGCAGTTATTTCATCCGGGAATTTGCGAAGTGATCTTGTAATTTTAGTGTCGGGAAATCCTGTAGCAAACTCGGCTGCAGTCGCCAATCTATGCTTTGTGTGTGCTCAACAAGAAAGTTTTCACACAAAGAAAGTTTTAAACTTCTGATTTGGTCATGTTGGAGAACCGTTTCCACAAGAATCTTGAAAATTTTATTTCGGACATATCTCGGAAAACATATTGGGAATAAATATATTCCGAGATTTTCCACTGAAAACTCGTGTTTCAAACACACTGCAATGCATTACACACACCAGATTGGGCTGAGCTTTGAGGTTATTGATTAGTTTAATTAACTGGATCTTTTACGCGATACTACAAGTCAAAATTGCCGATGCTGTGTTGGAAAGACACCTATAAGTTTCTATGCAGAACCATCGTTTTGAGCCTCTACATCACGGACGTAACAACCCTAAATTGTCTTCATCAACTTTAGCAATTATTTATTGTTTAGGAGCGGTGAAATAAAATAATTTTTATATAAGATTCGCGCATTTGGGGCATTATCTTCATGACACTCGTGCTGAACGTAAAAGTTCATTCTTCAGAAAAATGAATATAAATACAAGGTTTGATGTTCAACATTGCGTAGTAATTTACCATTTCCGAGCAGAAATGTTTAGGAGGATCTCGTAACAAGCGTACGCAACAATCATATGTATGAAAAGCGTATATGCAAAGGAGCGATGAGGTCGAGAGTAGGCCTTCCACCATGGGCAATTTGAGAGTGAACACGGTGATAGGCAATACTAACACACTGTGCTCTAGGGTGTATTGATACGACTGTACTCATATAATATTAACGATATCCTACGAATTGGTTATGTGTAAATATACCTTGTGTTTAATGACACCAATTATTTATTATTAATTTTCACATTTTAAGGGAAAATGAGTAGTCCTTAAGTAAGATAAAATTTTTTTGAAATTATATATAATTGATATTTCCGTATTTTTGACAGCGTTTGATTTTGGCTTTTGCGTTCCGTCATAGGCACGTAATTGTGAGACAATTTACTACGTATTACATAATTATCATGCTCAACTTCAAATATGCACTTCACTTATGCCTGTATATCTAATTTTGTACGGTGTGTTATGCATAACTGAATTTAAAATACTGCCGTACCTTGTGTAAATATACCGGCCCTGATAGGGTAAAAAATGCCTGGCCAGTCATTATTTCATTGCTTAGTGATATTTTTCCAACGACTGTGAAAATTTTTGTCGTAATGGGCACAATTTATAATTTTCTCATATAACTTAAATTTAGGAGAATAAATTTGTGTCAACCTTTTATAGGAAACTGGTGAAACTTGTATGAGTGACATTTTGTATTTTATTTTTAGTGATGTAAGCTACTTAAAAATACAAGTTACGTGGCATCACAATGTTATTATAATTATGTAGCATATTAAAGGATAACTGACAATACTCCCATTTCACTGGACATTAAAGAAAGTATACAAAAATGTTGCCTTCTAAAAATTACAGCGAGATTAATCCCAGATTTACTTACGAGTTTGACAAGCAAGATGATTGGGGCGGGGATGACACCATCCAAGGTAGCATAGCTAGGTCATTGTGTGCCATTCTCATAGTGTATTGTTTAGAATGAATAATAGAGGGTTTTTCTATATATACGAATACTTTGGTTAGGCGAACTGTTTCTAATAAAAATTTAACACAGCTGTTGTGAAAAAATGTGAAGAAGTTGATGTTGTCGAGATGTTTCTTAGTAGTGTCAGGAACGTATTTACTCGAGAAAAAATTTTTTGCCTTAGAATAAATTTGCTTAGTGCTGTGTTTGCAGTATCTTAAATGTTTTACACTCTTTGAAGTTTATAATAGGAAGCTAAAAATGGAATTATTTATTCCGCACGTTCTGCTTATAAATTGTTATTAGTTATCATTTTGAAAAAAAACATTGCATGTACATGAAGTATAGTCATGTTCAATAACAGGGTTTCATTGAACCCAAACTACCTAAGGCAATGAAATGCGTACGAATTTATCGGGTGCGAAGATGCAACACACATGTAAGAATTTCATGTTTCCTAGCAGAAACATTTACTTCTATGTTTACTACATTTGATCGTTCTACCCGTCCTGACAACAATCGCATGCTCGGTTTTAATACATAATTGATACAGTTATTTTTTAAGCTGAATTTAAGAGTAGGCAGTCAATTTTAAATGGAGAGGACGCTTCAGTGTAGGCTGTAAAAATAAATCACTGCAGCATTTCTCATTCTACATATTCGATATGTTTGTACTTACCTTTCACTATTGAAAGTTACATTAAAAGTACTTAAGTGCATGCTAATGTTATGAAGAGTGAGTTAATTTTCATTACAGTATTGCCCGAGCAATACTCTTGAAATAAGGGACTCGGGAGCGTTAACGTTCTTGATTTAACGGCTTTCCCGTGCGGCTGCACAGTTGGCCGGCAAGCGCATCCGCCGTCATTACGAGCTTTCGATGACGTGAGGGGCGCCATGTGTGTGATGCCGCGGGCGCAGCATCTGGCTGCTTCCGGCGGCATCTGCAGCCCGAGACGCCTGGACCCGCAGCTCCACAGAGCTGCTTCCGCCGTTGCTTGCGAGGAACAGGCGCTGGGTAGGCAAACGCGTGATAGCTCGGTGTTGCGGGTTGCATTCGCGCGACTGCAAGGCACCGCCGCGTAGAGTCCTAGACTAAATGTAAGGCCGTTTCTTCGTCTTCTACGCGTGTGCGCAACATTGACCTGCCCAAGCCAGCACAACTGTCAAAGTCACATGTCGAAAATAATGAACGTGTTTGTTTACATCTTCATTTTCAAAGCCATGAATAAAATGGTTTTATAAGTTTAAATTTAACGTAATTGTATTTAGAAAATTATTTGGAGGAAGTATACAGACATCTCAAAGCACTTGTTAACAGAACATTATTCTAATTTCAAATAGTATCCACATCGTTGATGAGTCGTATAGGCAGAAAAACAGTCCAATGTTAGGACACGGAGACTGGTTCTGCGCAGCCAGCGAGATCGCTCTACCTCATATTCACTCTACAATAGACACGCACACACGGAGGGAAAATGGGGTAGAGTGCGCACACGAGACACGCAGTAGTCAATCTCCGTGTCCCACAACACTTAAGTGCATTCCTGCCAGTACGACTGTCATAAACGCCGTGGATAGGATTTCAGATTTGAACACTGTTTATGTTGAAGGCAAACAAGAGCTTTGAGATGTTTGTACACTTCCTCTAACCAATTTTTATTGTGATTAAATTGCATTTAGTAAAATAACCTTTCTCATGTAAAAAGAAATGTCTTGAAAATTAAGTTACAAACAAAGGCGTTCATTTCTGTCGACCATGTGTCTTTGACATTTTTATTGTTGCTCGACTTCACGCATTCGCGCGTACGTCACCATTCACAGAGACGGTTATTTTCCGCGAAGGTAGTCTCCAAACAACTGTGATTTACTGATACTTTTATAATTGATTGGATAAAACACACTCAGATTTATCCAGGCGAATTACGTCCAGTGTCAGAGCGACAGACTTGTCACAGGGACCATTCAGACAAGTAAATAGCGCCTCACATGTACCGCAGCCGGTAAGTGAAGAAATGCTGTAGACAGGTGCGTGCGACGTTGGAATCGTGTACGATGTCAAGACATCTTCGCGATAAGGGACCATCTCTAACCATGCAGTGACTCGTTCAGGATTCGAGTGCATGCGGTACTACTCGGCTTGACATTTCTGCGCGAAGGTGTTCCGTAGAATCTTGCAGGCTTGTGTACACGCGCCCGCGTAGACTGCTGACGATCGTAGGTTTCCCTTACTCGAAGTTGCATCATCCCCTCTCAACAGCTACGCTAGCGTACCACTCGTTTCCGGCTGCACAGTATGTTTGGTCGAGTAATACATGCAAAGAACCCTCACTGGGAATTTGAGAGACAACCAGCCATCCAGGGTGAATTATTCCATGAAACGTAGTTAGTTGAAATCTTTTATGGTTGCATGAGGCTGATGATCGGCCAACACCAAGTTTATCTGAGATTTGGGCAGACGAGCCTGGATAGTCATTTTGTAACCATACAGAAGATGCACGTGAATAAAAAATATAAGGGAATGTTGTGCTTAGGAACACGGAACTATAACGATTTCGTTCGAAGGCAAGCTAGATTTCAAACACGTGTAAATTTTAGCTATGACTGCAGTTGAGTAAATATTATTAGGGAAATTGCGCAAGACCATACAAAACCAACCACAAAGCTGCAATTTAACAAGGACAGGATTCCGTGCTAACTCATGTAAAAACTCGAGTAAAATGGGGACATCAGCCAGTTAACTGGCAACTGAGGATCGGGTGTGCCTAGGACTGTACAGTCTCTCTCAACATGCAGGAAGAGGTCCATAGGGAATCAGCCCCAAAACTCCCCTAACGATTGGACGGCGCAGTGAGAGTGGATATCCTATGGACGGACAGTTAAGTCCGAGCATGGCCATACAAGTCAATTAGGTAAACCATCCATTAATGTTGATTTCTGCTCCTCGGTTCACAGTAACGTAATTTCCATTTGATTGTATCGTTGGCACGATCGTCTTCTAAAAGGGGAATTTGGCTGTCTACGTCTTCGCAACATGACATCTGCATTATTCTCGGGTATTGGGAGGATTGCTCTCTGGTCGAAACACGAGTTTTTCTTGGAGTAGAGAGGGGTTCAGCATGATATGGCAAGGTGCTATAGGCGCACGGCGGTTGGGATTTGTCTGGTCAACTTGCATGTTTAAAAAATGTGCACTGCGCTGATTAAGCGTGTCTCAGTCCGACGTCCCCGGTATCCAAGCCAGGGTTTTTCCCTCTGACAGGAGCAATTTTCGGGCAGGGAAATCACGTGCATTTCAGATAGAACGATAAAGTGTTGGATGTTTTTGAGCGAGCGAGCGATGCGTACACAATATACGGGATCCTCGCAAGGTCTCACGGTACAGTGTATGATCTTTACCCGGCCTTCCACAATCAGTAGAAGTAAATGTAGTGCATCGGTATGCGTATTTTAAAAATACGTTTTAAAATGCACAGAGAAGAAGCCGCCTGCCTCAATAGTCTTTTATTTTTTTTATTTGGGTGAGGAGGGGGTAAATTGAAGAGCTTCGAGTTAATATTTGTCCAACGGAAGATGTCTTAAGAGTCGTATCTTCCCGAGTCGTATCAAGTGTTTCCCAGCCCCATTACCATTTCCCCCTTACCCACAGCAGTGCTGATACTGTCATGGCCTTTATTTAAAAACGAAACTTTCAAACAGGTTGCAAACATGCACCAACCAGGTGGTTACCTTGAAAAGCAAGTTTCAAGTCCAATAGAGAAAGTACCCATTATTTGTCATATCTTTTGATTTAGAGATATCATGAATTTATTACTATATATAAATGGCACATTCTACACGTTTCAAATATTACCCTTAGGATTATTACATGGTATTTGGTAGCCTAAGTTGTTACCGAAACAGTAGTCATAACTTTGTGTTAAAATTTAAATAGCTAAACCGCTGTTGGTGAATTTTCACGACTGGACCTTCTTAAAAAAGCTATATCTCATACCAAAGAAGAAGTTCAAAAATCCATGGTGAAAACCGTTCTTAATGGCCTACCGCGATCGTCCCGAAGGGTTTTATCGTTTTTTTTTTCGCGCAAGAGCGAAGCTCTTGTAGAAACTGAAATGTCTCTAGTTCGTGAGTTGGTTGGGCACATCTGTGCGCAAGGCGCGGAGCTTGTGCGTTGTCTTCCATTCTTGCAACAGGCCACCGAGCGACATTTGCTGTGACCCTATTTTATGGCAGAATAATAAAGATAAATGTGTGCCTCGCGTCCCAGCACTAATTACTTTAAAGTTGCGCACTGGAAGTTACGAACAAAAAAAAAACAGTGCCGCTCTAGAAACAACAATTTTAGCTCTCTTCGCAATGCAAAAAAAAAAATACTTTTCAGATGTATACTGAGATATGTGAATTATTCATCTGCAGCGGAACATTTATTTAATTGTATTTATTGTTGTTTGATTTCATGGCTGGAGCTTTGTGGATTATATAAGCCAACGCCGTGTCTCGTCACTGTGATCAGAGTTCCCGTAAAATATGTGTGTAACGGATGAAAGAAGAGTTTCTCGTCGCACTCAGTGTGGAAGTGATTATCTCATTTCGTGGTCTTTTTCACGTCGTAAAAAAGTTATTTTTGTGTTAATTCATTTATGTGAGCATCACAATTTAATACTTTGGCGCCAGGAATTTTCACGTAATTTTCTTAGGTGTACTATAAACCAGTCAGAACACAGTGCAAAATGTTAAAGAATTAAATTTAGTTTAAGGAAAACATACGTGAGTTAGCCTATATTACTACTGCAACCCTTACCTTCACCTTCTTTTCTAGTTGCGCTTTGTGGTATAGTTTTATTTGGAGAAGTTCAGAAGGGAAAGTGGTTTTTACGTTGTAATACTTTGCACCTAATTACNGTTAGCCTATATTACTACTGCAACCCTTACCTTCACCTTCTTTTCTAGTTGCGCTTTGTGGTATAGTTTTATTTGGACTTAGAAGTTCAGAAGGGAAAGTGGTTTTTACGTTGTAATACTTTGCACCTAATTACAATACCAGTTTGAAAAAGGTTGCTTTTAAAGTTCTACAAATTATATGTGCCATAAATTAAACACTCGATTTTAATAGCTACTGTTTAATGATATAAATAATTTGAAAGGAATTTCAATTTTACAATTACTCTCTTTTTAAACTTTAGGAATTGCTAATACAGTGCGTTAAACATATTGGAAAGCTAAGACTTGCCATTTAATATCTCTGTTTTGTAAATATAATGTTAAAGTTCTATGTTTTGAAATATTTTTTTGTAAACATTAGCATCTTTGGTGTCTGATTTTGGTAAGGCGTTACCATTGACCTTGGCCCAGATGGTCCCAAATAAATAACCGAGTCAGAGATTAATGTACATATGTATTTTTTTTGTTTAATTTTAGGGTAGTTTAGCTTGCAATCCACCCCTCCAATTAGCCTTCCGGCAGAATAGCAGAGGCGTTAATTAGTTCAATACATCCAAATGATTTATTCATTACAGAGTGACATATAAAACCGATATCACAGTTTAATGCGGGAAGGAAATACTGGTTCCTGTTCCAGAAATGTTAATACGTGTAAATATTGAGGCAATTACGAGACATACAACAGCATAGCTAAGCGGTTTGCAATAAATATGCAATTGGATTTTTGAGTGACAACAGACAATCGAGCTGTGCAACTGTTGTCACGCTTAATTGTTACCGATCAGATCGGTGGGCGTGATAGGTACGAGTTTTCAAACGGCATTTTTCGTCGTTTCATTAAAAGCCGATCCGTTGATCTCTCGTCAAGCTAAGAATGTCCGTTTACGGATGTATCTTTTTTCATATAAGTCACAAGGCAACGACGAAAGCCTTAGGAAGCCACACACCTCTACGTCTTAGTGCGTCATGGATAGGTTGCACGTTTGTGCAAAAAATGTCGGTTTGTATGTGTTTGCAGAAACTCTCTGAAATTCTAGTAGATTGAAGTCGATCACGGGGACAAATATGTAATAAATGTAACCTATTTCTCAGAAGATAAGTCTCTAAATTTCGATCACGGTATTATTTCTTTTAAATGAGGATGGGCGTCTTTGAAGTAATCATGTTTCAGGTTATGTGATTTGCCCTGGGTAGGGCCAAGATGCTGTATCGAAATTTACTGTCATATTTTAATGCTCAGCGAATTTAGCGACAAAACGTTTTATTATATTGCAACACATTAATGCCCGTGGATTCAGAATGCGAAATAATATAAAACTCGATATATATATTACGGTAAATTTTAGACTTCTAATAACTTCAGCATACACATCGAACATGACATAATTATTATGGTTTATTTTGATTAATTTATTGATAAAGTTTTTTTTAATATAACATGAGCAGTTACAAAATTGGAAACAAAATTACAAACACGTAACAATAATAGTCAACATGCCAGTTTACAATAACACTCCTGTGTCGAAAGGAAGTAACTGAAATTATTATGGTTTAATTCGATGCTGTGTTAGATTGGATAAAAATTGAATGTGGCAGACAAACAAAGGTCCTACGCCAACGTAGACGTAAAAACGAAAGTAAAGGGGTCTTTTGGAGACACATATACGCGTCTCCAAAAACAACTTACTCTCGTGTATCGAGATTATGTTGTTTTTACACGTTCCCACTCAATTGCTGGTTTCACATGGTTGTCATTTACAGTGAAGTTAACTGCAAATATACATTGAAGAGCCAAAAAAACTGGAACACCTGCCTTATATCGCGGAAGTGCCGCAAGACGACATGGTATGGACTCGACTAATGTCTGAAGGTATACAGGANTAGGGCAGTCCACAAATCCAATCTGCACCAATTTGAAAAAGGGTTGCACGTCTGTCAAGTTTAATGATTCTCGTCAGTCGTCGTTTGTCCCGTTCTTTCACGATATTTTTCCGGCCGCAGCGATGTCGAAGATTTGATGTTTTACCAGATCCCCGATATTCACGGTACACTCGTGAAATGGTCGTACGCGAACATCCAAATGTTATCGCCACCTCGGAGATGCTATGTCCCATGTCTCGTGCGCCGACTATAACACCTCGTGCAAACTCACTTAAATCTTGATAACCTGCCATAGTAGCAGCAGTAACCGATCTATCTGCCGACCGCATCGCGTTACTCTGATTGGTTCCATACCTCTGTTATTTGCATACGCACGCCTATACAAGTTTTTTTTCTGGCTCTTAGGTGTATTTCCCCTTGGTTCTGAAACACGCCAGTCGGTTGGGTTGATGTGTTGCGGACATCTATAAAAAATATTAAATCCTTATTCCAATTTCCTTAGGAAATAGTTTAGAACTAAAGTTTAGATTGACAAATATCTGTCGTAGGACATGGCGTATCTAAGACACGGGAGATCGGGACAGCGCCTTCGCGTTGGATGGCCACATGCAACATTCGGCGTATCTTTTTCCTACAACCCAGCTTGGAATCAAGGGAAACAGGCCTACGGAGTCGAAGTGGTGACGCTGTCTCTGTGATCTTGGCGTACTCAGTAAATGACGGCAGAAATGCCTTTCGCCATACTCGTGCGTGGCCCGTAAACATTATTACCGATGATACGCTGCAATGTCACATAACTAATATTGTCATCAAATCCCATTAAATTTTTTTTGTCCCGAAACGTATTTCAATAGAATTTCGTGTTTCAGTAAATCACTGATGGAATGAGTGCACTGCATAAGGAAGTAATACAGACCAGTGAGCCACATAAACTCGGCTCATTTGGTTCTCTGGATACCTTTGTATAGGTAGCACAATTTTAGACAAACCCTGGTCGAGCTACATGAGTAGAGGTACGTGAATATTTTTTGCATCAGCCTAGACTTATCAGTACTTCGCATATAATCCATTCACGCTTACTTCACACTTTTCTAAAGCCCTGCTTAAGTTCTACTTCCAGGATATTCCTCCGCCGCGTGCAAATTAAGCTTAACTAAGACTGGAAAATTACACCAAACGACAACGTAACGAGTTCGTGTGCACTCAGTGTAACAATATTTTGTATAAGAACTATTTCTTACTTTGCGTTACCAGCAAACACATGTTTTCTCGTTGTTTTTTTATTGAAATTATTTATAAATAAAGCAATATAATTATAATTTAACCAAAAAAAAAGAAACTTTTATGAACACAATAATAAAACGCTTGTAATACGTTTAATATTGAGAAAATAACTAAACGCGTCATACATGGGGAGATTTTTCAAAGGTTTGATACAAAAAGTGTGATGAAAACGCGAATAGGCTATACTCAACCAATTATTTATTCATTGTTTGTTGCCATAGAGCGAGAATTTTTTATTTATTTATCTTGGTTGCACCTGATACGGTTACGTTGTTAATTAATTTATTTTACTGGCTAAAAAGTTGAACATGGTATATTAAAATCACTGGCCCTTTCACGAATAGAGACACGAAATATTTCGAGAATCCATGCGATGTCAAGCAAGACTTCAAACACGTGCACATTTGCCTGTCTTTTTTTAGTTGGAACGCAGTTTGTTAGACACGCCCGGTACGAATATGAACCAATAACCAACCCGCAAGAAAAAGAGGACCAAATCCCGTGTCACCTGTCTGGGGTGAATCTGAAGCATCAGTAAATGAACTTCTGAGCCTCGAGTTTACAAAGGATTGTGGATTTTAGCTTATTGCCAAATTAATACGCAAAATTTACAGATTTATATTTATGAAACGAAGATTAAAGTATACATACTTGAAGTCTAGCCTTCCACCTAAAGTATTTGTAAAATTCACGCCATAAGCTGTTCACAGTTAATTGAGCACTTTTGGAAACCCTTCTCAGGATCTGCATTTACTTCTCATTTTGTATCCATCTGAAATATGTGAAATCAACACTGTCATGGGAACCATCATACTCGTACTTTATTAGTGCGCCAACCAAACGAAACCATCAATTTTTTTTTAGGAAATAAAATGTTTTAATAACATGCAAAATCCTACTCTTACGTGTATAAACAACACCGATTTCAGTAGCCAGAAATTTAAACACTCGACTCGCGAAAAAAAACTCTAACATTTATAACTACTTTCATTAATTCTCAGTGAAGTAAACTAGGATCCTGTATGCCGGTGTATACTGTTTACGGTAACTTGAGCACTTTCGAAATCAACCTTTGAAAAATACCACTTGTATATGTTTTAACAAGCACGCAGACGGCCATGCGTCGAGTAAAGTTGGCAACGACTGTGACACAGTAGTTCCATGACTTAACATTGAACTAAAAGTATGCCAGGTAAACATTTTGAATAATGAAATTATTTTCCTTTGGCTTTCTGTTTTTTTATGCACACAAGTGTAATAATTAGCAAAGTTATGAAATATTTATTTTTCGAATAATTTTACAATTTTCCTTCACCAACGCATGAATAAAGTGATCATGACAATGAGAGTTATTTTACGTATAGTGGAAGGATACACAATGTGCATACAAGTATGTAGATCTTAAGCAGGGCTTTTAAAAGTGCTCAGTTTACCGTGAACAGCCTTTACCTCTACTAAGGTTAACTCTACTCAGATTAGGAACAAAACGAAATTTCTTATGGGAGAGTTTGGCATACGGAAAATTTCCGTTGCTAGGTCTAGTGTTCCAAAAGGTAACGTTTAATTGAAAACGAAGATATTTTATATTTGATGTATGATTATTGCGATTATCCTGTTTTTTAACGTAGAAAGTAGAGAAATTCTGGTACACGTGTGACACTAGCGCCTACCAAGTGGCGAAAATTTTCCCTTGGCCAAACTCTTAACACTGATCTTCCCAGCCTTTAGCAGAAGTAAACCTTACCTCTACGCATGAGCTGTATCGGGTGGCGTAAAACCCAGCGCCACAAAGCAAGGAAGATAAAAAGAGACGAAGCTCAATGCTATTTTGGTGGCCCATTATTTTCCTCTATGTTTGGGCTATTAGGTAGGATTTGATGCCAACATTACAGCTCTTAAACATAATTGTTTCAGTTTTCAGACAGACATTTTGGTTATTGTCAAAATGTTATAATTAAATACTGTATTTACAAATGGCAACACGGAACTAAATATGAGTTTAACAATTAATGGTTGAGAATACTTAGGTTGGCTACCATGCTAACTACATAATATTATGAATAGTTTATTAATATTCTAATTATACATATTTTTTATTTTAAAAACATTGTTTCTAATATCAATAACTCTTGTACCATTTATTCTCAGACAAGCAGCAATTTAAAATTCAATAAAGCTCAACTCCTGCAATTCATTGCAAGCATCAACTCCTCCAGCAACGATCATTACAACGGAAGCAAAACAACTCAACGCTCAGGCGCTGACAGTGCATGCCTACATCAAAATAAAATATTTTATGAATGACGATAAGAATAATTTAATTTAATTTACTTGTGACATCGGTACATTTAAAAATAAAAGTTATATTGATTATAAAATATACAGTTTTCTTTATTAATGAGCATTATTTTAATTTTTCAACAGTTGGCGGAGGTTATTCTACCCTATAATTTAGTGGCCCACGAATTCCCTATAGAGCTTCGACCTCCGGCGCAGCACGTCCCAGCACAGCAGACTGCTACGTTGGCGACACTGGAAGAGGGGAACGTTGTACTGGTTGTCGATAGGGGGAAAGGTAGTGGAGGGGGAAGGGAGTGGCGCGGTCAGTTTGTTTCTTCGTCGTCACGCTTCAAGGCCCAGGCGACGCTGCACTGTGGGAAACTTCGCCTCTAGCGCCGTCGAGTTGCACACTTCAAGTTCTACTACTCCCCTCTCCCGCGCTTCACCAGCGCGACTTCTCACTCTGGCCTGCTGCGTCTGACGTAACCGCTTTACCTACCGTCGCGTCGTCTGCGAGACATGCGCAGAAACCCCGTCTACAATTGACTTGCCGTGACCGTAAAGAGTTACAGTTAAGTCGTGGATACACGTAGAATATATAATGACCCTGACTACTATAGATTTAAAAGAAAATGAGTTGGAACGATTTTCGTCTTCTGTGCATGTGCCCAAGACCGAATACGACTGTCAAAGCCGCATGGTCAACAGTGATGAACGAGTTAAAAACCATTTTTATATGAATAAAACACATATGAATTTAAACTAATTACATTAAAAAACTGTTAGAGGAAGTGCACTAGCGTCTAAAAACGCACTTCGTTTACATTAAAAAGTGTTCTACGTCAGATCTTATCCGCTTAGTTTATGATAGTCGTATTAGTAGAAAAGCAGTTTTAATAACGGAACACGAAGAGCGGCTACTGCGCACCTCTGGCGCGCACTCTACCCTACTTTTACGTCGTGGTGACGCTAAACGTTAAACGCATCACGTTTGAAAGTTGGTCAACTTCCAAGTCTCGCCGTTTAAGGTTTTACGCCAACCAATTAGGATGCAAGACGTCATAGAGAAGAGAAAGCAAGCACAATACTGTGGAAATTCGCCAGTAGATTGTCTTCAACATCGTCGTGCATATTTTAGTTTAACTATGAATTCTAGATAATCAGTTTCTTTCACAGCAGTACTTTACAGTAACAATCATAAATGAATTATTTTTATTAATCACCTTTATAAATTTAAAAATCCCTCTCTGCAATACATACCGTGCTTTTTTTTTGCTCGATAACGTAAAATGTACAGTAGACAGCTATTTTTGTTGGTAACGTTTGGCTTTTAACGTTTAGCGTCAAGTCGATTGTTGACGAGGCTTAACCCTACCCGGCCAAACGAGGGGAAAAAACGCAGCGTGCTTGCCAATGCTGTCGTTACCTAACAATTTACGTGATCAGTCTATAAAAAAATACACCTGCCCGTGACTGTTCTTTTTCCCCCTTTATAAATCACATACTAGTACATCTACTTGTATTAACAGCGATTTGGGGAAATTAGTTCTTTGTTTTAAAGTCTGATTTAAAATGTAATATTTAATGTTGTTACCACTAAAATTTGTTTATCTTGTTTTTCAGATCCGTTAAGCCATTTAGAACCAAAGAGCACAATTTATTATGATCATAGAGCACATGTGAGTTTTTATCGGCTGATACTGCACGCTGCGCTCGATAATCTTCACTGTGGTTGATTCTTAAACCGCGCCACAGTTCTTCTTTATGAATGGTTCTTATCAAATATGAGACTACAACTCAACCGTTGTCATAAAAAAATCAAATTGCAGCACTTACAAAAAAATATTAAGCTTGCAGCACCTGAAACCGAGCTTGAAAGGGACGCACGGAAACGTATATTGTTAGTTCTTCTAACTACTACCTAGCGCGGTGTGATTGACACATTCTAGCTCGCACGTTCATGACAACGGCAATTTTCACACCCGGTGGATGAATACACGTCGAGTGAAAAGAAGAATCGAAGAAAAATTCTCAAAAGTATTTTATTAACTTGAACCAACTATACGCACCTCTTCGTTACTCGCCCGTCAAACATTATCTTGTCCATCTTTGAATTAATTATTACCAAAGACTGAGCCCTTTTCATTATTTTTGTGGCGTTGTTTAGGACGGTTTCTCTTTCGCCACAGTGATCCACTGGTCTGTGTTAAAACTGGCGTGTAATTATATTTCCGTTTATTATTCCGGAATGTAAAAAAAATGCATGGTTCATATTTTTTCTTCGTTGGGACGTAGGAATGCAAGGAATGATAGTCCTTTATAATCCGCTACGTAAGATCGCCGTTTCTAGTATTTCACTAGATAAAAGTAGCCAGAAGAACTGCATTCCTGTTATAAAAGCAACGAGGCTTCCTAGCTCACTCTGGTACCAACACAGAGCTGAAGATTTTAGTCGCCCCAGAAACGGTTCGCATACTACGCATTAAATATCACGACTCTTGGTGGCTCAAGAAACCAGTCAGCCATAACCAAAACAACAGCCGAGGATAGAATGTCTAACTTGTCCCTGCTATGAAATCACGCACAATCAGAATCTCGCGGTGTAAAAAAAAAAAACAGCCCAGGAATAAGAAAACGCAGAAAAAATTCGAGTAGTCAGTATTGTCTGCTAAATCACTATTCATCATAACATTATTAGTCACACTTCAGTAATTTGAATGCTTGAACAACGTTGCGTATACGGGCATGATAACTATGTAATTGGCCAAGCAGGGATGATTTAACGGCCGAGAGTCACTATGGAATTCCATCTTTGGAAACATGAGCGATAAGAAAGGAAATGTTTGACTCCAGGAATTCTTCGGCCGACGTTCTTGTTTAACGCAGACACTCCTTTTTACATTTACAGTTGTAAATTGCACAAAAGGTGAAGAAATTACCGGATTTTGTAATGTTTTAATACGTTTTAGTGTGCTTGTGATGTGTGTTTTGAGACAGCAAACTGAAAATATGAAAGGTGTCTCGTGACAGGAGAAGGTTATTTAGTATTTGATTTTTAAATATGCTGATATAGTAGTGTGTAGGTTCTCAACCTCTTCCTCTCTCACAAAGAGAGCGTTCTTAACGCATAAATCAGGTCTGAGGGGCGGAGGGAGTAGTAAATTTGATACGTACTCAGTCATTTTACGTCAAAAATTTAACGACTTTACTAGAAGTAAATTTGCGTTCGAGGACAGCGTCGTGTCGAACCGGCTACAACTTTCGGGAGACTGGGGCAACATTTTGTTATCAGTTTCAGTGACTTTCCTCGCTGTACTGAAAAAAAAAATTAAAACTTAACAGGAGAATTATTAAGTGCTCTCTTAAATGTCTCAACAAACAGGAATTGACGGGCGTATTTCTTAAACGGGAGTCTTCCATATCAGCTGAGTTGAGAAGTTTGGTACGTGCTTAACCCTTTGAGGACGGCACGTGTTCACCCATTCCGACCCAGTATACATAGTGTGTACATTACGCATGTGTAGGTAATATCTGGTCCCTACTGCACACTGTAAAGCTCAGTAAACAATGAACTTACTTGTGGGTAAATGATTCGCAAACCGTCTCACTGGTCTGAGTCTTAATTGGTTCATATAACTGTAGCTGAACATAAAGTCCGCAGCTCATTGGATCTGACAACGAAGCACGTGTTGTGTCGACTTAAGTGCAGTGCTCATAATTGTTTTTGTTTGCAAAACCTGAAACCCTAAATGAAAGTGGGTCTGAAAGGGTTAATGGTACTGAGGTCAAGCTTGAATATATCCTCCACGACAGCTGTGTCAGTTCTGTTGGTCGCCATGTTCCCACCTACCATCGTCCTATTGGCCCTGGCTATACACAACAGTCTGTACGCCTACTGTACTCTGCAACGTTTGTCATTGTCTCTCCTTTGGCCAAAGAAGTCGCGCCTTAACTGTGTACCAATTAATGTGTTGCGACAGGTGTGACAGGTTTTACAACTTATCGTGTTTATTTGAGAAATGATTAAAAACAACATTTTTACTCTTAACGAATTGAAATGTTCGCCGTTCGTAATTTTTTAATTTGCTTTCAATGAAGTCCAGCGATATAATTAAACTACAAATGTGTGAGTATACGTGCATACTTTACAAAGGTTCAACCGCGTGGTGTCGATAGCCGGCGAGGGAGAAGTGAGGTAAATTTGGATCAGCAGCGGAATTCTAGGGCAGGGAAAACGGGAACACCCCCGAGGAGAAAATCCGTAGGCCAACGGCAACTTCTGCTACGTTTCGTCATACGCGGGAACCCTAGTAACCCCGCCAAGAATAGATTTAGGTTCACCTTCGTGGGAGGCGAGTAGTCTTGACTAGTACACCAGCGGATCCCGTTTCCGTGGATTTGCACGTGTTCAATATAAACATGAGATTACGCAACGCAGTAAGCAATCAAAATTAAGTTGCTCATAAAACGATCGTTCCACAAATCCCTGACAGTCCTTTGCCAGTTGAGGATGACCTTTACCTAAACTTGCTTAGGTGTGAACCTAAACGTGTCCACATAAACGTCTTGAACTAAACCATAATTATCAGCGTAATTCTGCGTGAAAGTAAAATAATAATAATAAAAAAAGGCCTTTCGGAACGACGTCGTTAGGTCTGTCGGCAGGTGATCCCAGCATTTTCAGCGTCATAAAAGAGTCCGCACTCTGGCAGATGGGTTTGGGGTCTTCACACAGCATCCCGGAGCATGTCGTAAAGAGCTAGTGCAAAGGGAGCAGAGGGCGCTAACAACCCCTGCGATAAAAAATCGTCGTTACGGCGCCCACAAAAATAGATTCGGACACATGAAGCTACTCGTGGATTCTGTGTGACGTGACCACGTTGGAGCGAACGAGTTATCCGCCCCACACCTTGCGTCTTAATTGTCGTTATAGCTTACCCTGGGTATTACCAAGCGGAAACAAAAAAGAGAGAAATACTATTTTTTTCATTCATAAATTTTACTGGGGCGCGATGGTGTAGTGGTCATACTTCTTGTCTCCCACCTCAGGCGAACTGGGTTCGATTCCCGGTGAGCTCGCTCCCCGGATTTTCGCACGTGGGAATCGTGTCGGACGATGCCGCTGGTCAGCGCGTTTTCTCGGAGATTTCCCGTTTCCTCCGCCCTTACATTCCGGCGCTGCTCCTCTCTCACCTCGCTTCACCCTCACCGGCCCTCTAGACCTCTATGTTAAGAGTCACCCAAATCTCTCCACTTCACTCCATTAATTTTACCATAACCTACCTACTTAAAATAGGTTATATTCTACAATTAATCAGATAAAGACACATTAAACTGAGTCTTGTCAATATTTTCTTGTCTGTAAACATAATTAAGCATATATATAATCAACAACCCTGTAACTGTTTTAATTTATTTTGTCGGCATACACCCTTTAACAAATAAAACAGAAACCCTAGAAAAGAATTATCCAAATAATACTTTTAAAAAAACTGGTAGATGTCTTAAAGTTTTATGGCACCGTTCCCATCAGTGCTAAGTCATTAACCGTGAAATATTAATAATTTGTATATTTCGACTTAATGCGATCGGAAAATTTTACGGGAGAGACAGACTTTATTGAAAAATTATATTTCTGTATACACTTTCATTCTGTTTCAGATTTGTCCCTGTAAAAACCCCCGACTTCAAACTGCCGATAAGAAATCTGACCATTTTGTGCGGGGTACCTACAAAACAATAACAAACACAGCAAGAAAAAAATGCCGAGTTCAAGAAAATGTACTAAGCAGTATCATGTGCACGAAATATACTAAGTAGTATCCTGTGCACGAAATATACTAAGCAGTATCATGTGCACTTAATATACTAAGCAGTATCCTGTGCACGAAATGAGGGGAAATAATCGGGGTGTGGCTAAGTCGGAGATACGGGCATTGGTTTTAGTCGAATACTCTTGCTTTGGCGGGTAATATTTTCTTTGCTATATGAAATGGAACTGAAATGACGTAATTGGTATTTCGCTTTTATGGGTAAAATATTTTGTTTGGCACCAAAATCAACGCGCTAGCCCACCGGAGTTGTGAGATAAACTGCCACCAGTCGCCGCGGGCCTTCACTCTCGCCTCGCGCATGCGCGAAGCCAACTAAGGGTCATGCCTGCACTGCAGTCGTATATCCGATTTAAAGAGACCAAATTCAATCGACGTTATTAGTCAGGGAGTTATAATGTCGGAATTGATCGGCCTGCAAACGTTACATCGCTGTTTCCGTCCTGGTATAACATTAAACGGCCTTGTTTTTAAGACGTATTCACGTTAAAATACGCAGTTCCAAAATTGTGATCACCCCCCTCTTTAAAACGCATTCCTACTGAACCCTTTTATTGGCTCAACTCACAGGTACGTTCGTGGGACAGTAAATAATCTGGCGCGAATGAAAAGAGGAGCTCGGACGCGGGCTGTCATTAGCGACCATGTTTCCCGCGGGGGTTGTTTGAGGAAAGGGGTTTGGGAAAGAGGGTGTGCGGGGGAGGAGGGGGTTGAACAGGTGCGCGCGCAGGTGCGCAACTCGCGAGGAGGCACATTAGCGCTCAGCCAGCGGGCGTCATAACGCGGCGTCGCTGAACTCGTTACGCGCGTCCGCGTTGGAACGCGCCCACGCGCAAATATATACAAGTAGATGGAATAAGGTTGTTCTGCACCACTCGACGGCGTCGTGGGTAAGCCGATCGCCGCTGCAAGGAAACGTGTCTTGGCGGGAATTTCTGTTCCGAGGACAAGACAATGCATTTTGGTGGGGCAGCGGTGATATAGCGGCTGAAGCGATCTGCTCCCACAAAGGCGAACCAGGTTCTATCCCACTTCCGGATTTTCGCATATGAAAATCGTGCCGGATGATGTCGCCGCTAGGTGCGTTTTCTCGGGGATCTCCTTTGCAACCGTCCTTGCATTCCAGCGCCGTTCCATATTTACCTTGCTTCGCCCTCATCGGCTGTAAAGACCTCAATGTTAAGAGCTGCCCAAAATTCTCCAGTCTGTTTTGTCACACAGTGCGATATAGACAACTAATGATAGGAAGCCGAACGAAAGTGAATTATTGGGTGTGTTTTCATCTGACTATTTCGTTGCCTGTTACAAAGTTTCTCTAATTATCTGATTACTTCCGTTTTTAAACTTGCACAACTAACACGGGAACTATCATATTAGCAGATAGGATGTGTTATTGATAGACGCAGACTTAAGAGGATTTAATCCCTTATATCTTCGGTTTAATAATTTTTTATCTTATTTTATGTAAATAAACATGCCAAAAATTTAAGCAATGATAGTTCCTAAAATTGATCACAGTGTTACACATTCACTGCCATCACTATTTACTGACGTGTAACAGCCGAGAAAAAATTAGCTATTATTTTTGTGCTGGCAAATTCACGAGCAATGGCAACAGCAGTCAAATAAAACCGACTTCGTATGATGCACTCTGCCTTGTCGGTGAGCGAAACTAAATTCCAAATCTACGTGGTCGAGTTGTACGAAGGACAAATTTAAAAAATGGCGGTGATCAATGGTTGTTCACCCGAGATGGAGAGATTCTTCACCTTCTCGTGGGCGGG
>NQII01003650.1:52050-76341 GCA_002778355.1 Clitarchus hookeri | reverse complement strand
CTGGCTCCTGCTGCCCTCGCTTTATCACCGCCCCGCCGCCGCAGGTGAACACAATCGAGACAGGCGGAGAAAAGTGGGCAGGTTGGAGGGTGCAGGGTAGTCGGGGAGAGGTCCTCAGAAGGCGAAGGATACTTCTCCGTCAAAGGGCGCCAGGGCGTCGAGGGGGCAGTGGAGGGAGATGCAGCTCCCCATGCTGTGTAGAGACGGAGAGAGAACTTCCACTCTCTGCGGGACCCCTCCCACTTCATTCTGCCGGAGTACAAAAGAGCGTTGCATGTGATCCGAGGGGCAGCTTCGCGTGTCTGCTATGAATAGCTCCGGCCCTCTGCGAGTGCGGAGTAAAAAAAAAAAAAATTAAACAAGCACGCAGTCTTAGTGCCTAAGAACACAAGACGTGTTCACTTCCGCCCGTGTTAACATGCGACTAGGACAGTCGACTTCGGTCGAGAAATTGATGGTCTGGTGAAGTTGCGTTGAATTTGTTTTACAGGCAAGGGCACGAGGAAGTAAGCAGTGTGGCTTCACGAAAGATTATGTTTCATTGCTTGTTTTTTTTTTGTGCACTCACCAATGAAAACTTTTACATCATGATTGGCTAAGTGAATGTGGGGCCACATAATACTGATTTTCCTATGTTATGTATGTTATACCGGGCTGAAAGTGTGATCATCTCACTTGTGAGAGTTCGATTTATCTGTCCTGTGATTCAAGTTTTGATTGCGTACGGGCTTCTTCTTGTTACAATTTTACTGTTCAGGAGTGTATTTAATCCCATATATATATANAAGTTTTGATTGCGTACGGGCTTCTTCTTGTTACAATTTTACTGTTCAGGAGTGTATTTAATCCCATATATATATATAAATTATTATATTCGAAATATGCTAATTTTTTTACTCTCAACGAAATTCGTGTTAATTTTCCACCCNATATATATATAAATTATTATATTCGAAATATGCTAATTTTTTTACTCTCAACGAAATTCGTGTTAATTTTCCACCCGTGGTCTTTCAAAAAATCGATCCCGTAATACTTCAGTTACTAACCATCACAACGCGGCCGCTGAGTTTTGACTCTTTCACTGGTGTACGGGCTTGCCAACTTGGCCACATCATGTGTAACCAACTTATCTCTCCATTATCGACTTACTACTTGTAAGTCAACATTTACAGTACACGTGAAAGCAGACCATGTACCAAATAAAAGACCTACCGAGAGTTTCTTGTTTTGTATAAAATAATCCAACGAGTCAGTATACTGCCCAATTGCTCTGGGCATTCAGATGTGAAGTCAAATATCTAAAAAAATTTCAGGAATTTTTAAACTACTGTTGACAAGGCCAAATGTGATCGTTGTAGTTTTTTCCTTTTTTTTAATCTTCTTCCCTAAATAATGTGTTTGTATTGAAAGTCATTTCAGTAATATTCCTGCATGAATATGTGGGTCTGAAATATATTTTCATGCCATAAAATGACTAAGCTAAAGTCGAACACAACTCCTTCGTCACAAGCAGGTTCAATTACGTAGTGTTTTCTTTCCAGTAATTTTGAATAATTCCTATCTAAAATAATGCGATAAATAATTCTGACTAACTCTGCATTGATAAAGGCATTTCAAATACAGTACCTACAGCTTAACAGAGCCAAAGTTGTATATTTGATGAATCCTCTCATATAAGTGAATAATAATATGTCAAACCTTTGTATGATACCTACGTAATGTTTTTTTATTTTCAGTACAAATATAGTTTCATGAGCTAATGCAAATATGTAAATATTCGTGTACACTATATTTCTTTAAATTTTTATCTGTTAGGTACTCCGTGTTTCCAGTGCAATATTTGTACGCCTTTATCTGAGATGTATGTGCGTACAACAAACTTCAAAGTGTACAGTAGTTTACTAAATCGTCGAGAACCATTTCGCAACTTTGGGGAGCAGGTGGAAGGGGTGGTTGGGAATGTTTTGAAGTACTTAGTTGCTAAAGCTGGGAGGTTTAACTTGAGATACGACTTCCTTCGGGTCCTTGGAGTTGGTGTTTCGCNAAGTACTTAGTTGCTAAAGCTGGGAGGTTTAACTTGAGATACGACTTCCTTCGGGTCCTTGGAGTTGGTGTTTCGCTCGAATTCGCCAAAGTATTTTCGAAATGTGTATCAGTAAGCGTTTGTTATTTGTTAGTGTTCTTAATGTGTTCGTTTTCCCCAATCTTGTAACATTACTTCCTGCANTATCAGTAAGCGTTTGTTATTTGTTAGTGTTCTTAATGTGTTCGTTTTCCCCAATCTTGTAACATTACTTCCTGCAATAACTCGATAAATTTACTAAACATATAATATAAGAAAAAGAAAACACCCAAACGCAATTGTATAAATATCTTGACAGTTGTTTAACTACAGAACACAAAACAAAGCATATAAAATAAGAAACCACTTTTGTGCAGATGTACAAGTTTTCACTAACTTTAATATAATAAAATTTATAACCGAAATGGTAATATACAGTTTTAGCATTTTTATCGTTCATTTAACATGGCCATGGATTGTTTTTGGTTGCCATTTTTTTTCTTTGCGTCATTGATATTAAACACAGCAAAATATTTATGTAACCATTTAAATGAATTGTATACATTGCCGACAATAAGCTAATTTTAGGCAATACAGTCTATTTAAATGCTCACGTAAAACCCACAACACCGTTGCCATCAAACTATAAAGATAATACAACCAAATACACTATCTGGTCGAAAGAATCCGGACATCCCTATGTAAACGTAAACTCGCTCGTATATGTCACCACGAACGCGGCTACCGCTATAAAAATAAAACACATTAAATTGTATAAAATACACAATACAAATTGAAAGTTATAAATAACNACGCGGCTACCGCTATAAAAATAAAACACATTAAATTGTATAAAATACACAATACAAATTGAAAGTTATAAATAACAGTAACATGCAAAACGTAATTAATGTGTAGTTAGTGTATGGTGTAGGAGTGGCATTGACAGAGGAAGCGCCTCCGTNAGTAACATGCAAAACGTAATTAATGTGTAGTTAGTGTATGGTGTAGGAGTGGCATTGACAGAGGAAGCGCCTCCGTGCGCCTAGCAAGTGTGGCTGCAGGTGTATCGACCTCCCTCAGTAAGGAGTTCAGCGACGCTCGCGGCGTCTTTCTCGCCTAGATTAGCCGACTTAATCGCCAGTTATCTAATACGCGAGCTCCGCCTGCAAGTTCCCTTCCCTCCACCAGCTGTGCGTGTGTCACGTACCGTCTCACGTGTGTGGAGCGAGGGAGCTCAGTGGCTTTGTTCTTGGCATAAGTACGGGTTACCGCATCAGTAAGCAATTCGCCGGGGCAGTTCCCGCCCTTCTCAAGATGCCCAAGACGACCGTCGGAGATGGGATTGTGAAGCGGAAGCGGGAAGGCTCAGACACAACAAAACCACGGCAGGGTAGCCCACGCGTGTTGGCCGACAGGGACCGTCGAGCGCTGAGGAAGGTGGTACGGGATCTTTGCATGTCACAACGTGATACCATCACCTGTGCATTCCACAGTGCAGCTAGCACTGAGACTTTGCCCCGGGAGCTTCGAGAACTGCGGTTCAAAGCTCGGACATCTTCCCATAAACCGCACGTTTCGCCTGTGAACGCGAAGCTCAGCGTTCGGTGAGGTAACGAGCGTTTTTTTTCCTAACCTACCCTAATTCTAAGCGTTATATGTACTCCGGAGGTAGGGACGGGAGCTAAGTGCGTCTCAGGGCTAGGCCCCATATGCCTACAGGATAGGGGGTTAGGGAATCCATGCAAGGGGCATGCATCGCGGCAGAGAGAGATTGGGAAGCCAAGGCCGCGTTTGGGGCCATGACTACCTTCCTAGGTGTACCTATAGTTAACGTATAACTAAGAAGGGAAAGTGAAAAACGGGCATAGGCACTGTAAAAATGCTTTCGACAGGAAAGGATTAAAAATGGTTAGATGCATTAACAGAAAATGCCGCAGGAGACAGATAGGTAGGAACCATGCTCTACTAGAGGGTAGAGAAATACTAGTCGAGAGAGGGCGGGATCTTATTTTCATTGTGATGGTTGGCGCTGGCTTAACCAGAGAGGGTGGTGTAAAAAGCGCCGCCACTGAAATGTGGACGACTATAGGCGTGTGTTTTGGAGTGATGGATCACACTAAACCATGTGGCAGTCCGATGGGAGGGTTTGGACGTGGGGAATGCCAGGTTAACGCTACATGCCTTCCTGTACAGTGCCTACGCTGAAATTCGGCGGTGGTGAGGTGACAATGTGGGGGGGTGTCCTTCATGGAAGGGTCTTGATCCTCTCGTAATACGACGGGACATGTTACAGACGACAGACTTTAAGGACATTTTGACTGGCAGCATGTTGTGTACGGTAGAAGACGAGTTCTGAGGTGATAATTGTGTGTTTCAGCATGACAATGCAAGGTCTGCTCGTGAGTGGTTTGTGGACAATAGGGCTCCGGAAATGGACTGGCCAGCCCACAGCGCCGACCTCAATCCCATCGAACACTTTGCCGGAGGAGGGGGGGGGGGCTAGAAAGCCAACTGCACACCACACACCAACGACCCACATCACTTACTACACTCTCAATTCGAATCAGTCGCAGTCGAATGCATCTCCACGAGCCAGTGAAAAAGTATCCACGTACAATCGGTGGGAAAACACTGGTCGTGTCAGTGAAACGATTTCACTGATTGAATAAGTGACAGCTTACTGCATGCGGCACATTAGATATTGTTTTTTATTGGATTCGACCAAATGAATACGAGAAATAAACGTATTTCCGATAGTCACTGTTTGTGTTATGCAATTTAACGTAATTATCTAAGGTTAAATAATTCTGCGATGACCAGGATTTAAATCCGTAGCACCTGATGTTTCAATTTCACACCCGTATCTTTCTAATTGAGCTATGAAGTCAACGCTGGCTGCAACGAGAAACGTATGTGTCTTGAAATGCTTTATCCAACATATGTAGCTTTATATTTTATTCAATTTCTTTTAGTTTGTAGTTAAATTTGCAACATTAGGATTGTAAATACAAGTAGTACGTATNTTTATATTTTATTCAATTTCTTTTAGTTTGTAGTTAAATTTGCAACATTAGGATTGTAAATACAAGTAGTACGTATGAATAAACTCACTTCACCACGTTTGATGCAATTTAAACCATCAAATCGAGCGAAAACACGATTACATTAAAACAAAANAATAAACTCACTTCACCACGTTTGATGCAATTTAAACCATCAAATCGAGCGAAAACACGATTACATTAAAACAAAATGAATGAAATAAAAGCGAAAATAAAGGCTGTTCATGTTACCTCATAAAACGGTATTATAAAATACGAAACCCACATTTTGATTAAGTTTATTTTATAAGNAAGGCTGTTCATGTTACCTCATAAAACGGTATTATAAAATACGAAACCCACATTTTGATTAAGTTTATTTTATAAGCTTTATTGGTTTATGTGTGTGTATTTCATTTGATAGGCCTTGTTTACTTATCCAACGATAAAAAAATAAATCACTGAAAAACAGCGAATGAAATGATNTATTTCATTTGATAGGCCTTGTTTACTTATCCAACGATAAAAAAATAAATCACTGAAAAACAGCGAATGAAATGATTGATGAATCAGTGGAAAATGTCTCTGAACTAATAGGTGAAGAAAAATTGGTATTTTGTAACTAATTCGTCAGTTAAATTGATTGAAGTGTCTAATGAATAAGTCAGGTGCTAGTAATTGATTTAAACAGTGTAATTCTCACTAATTCAGATTCAAGGAGTACACTTGCGACAGAGCTGCAGGAAGAACGGTCGGCCATTCCCGAGGAAACCTTCCGACACCTAGTTGACGAGGCCACGGTAGCTGAGCGGTTAGGCTGCTCGCCTCCCACCTTGACGAACCGGGTTCAATCCCCGGCCGGTCCACTCGGGATTTTCGCAAGTGGGAGTCGTGCCGGACGATACCGCCGGTCGGCGGGTTTTCTCAGGGATCTCCCGTTTCCCCCGCCCTTTCATTCCGGGGCTGCTTCATCCTCACCTCATCCCACCCTCATCGGCTCTCAAGACCTCGATATTAAGAACCGCCTAAGTCTCTTCACTCACTCACCCTAGTTGGCAGTCTCCTCCGTAGGGCTTGAGCTGTAATAAAGGCCAAGGTCCCGTATTAATGTCCGCTACTGGGCAGGATATTCGAGGGACACGACACTTTCGCAAACCGTATCTGGATACTTCTGATCAGATAGTGTTACTTCTGGGTTGAAATTAAGATACACATGCACCAACCTACAGCAGAGTTGTTTTGCCTTCACATGTGAATATCACGTATTTTACTTCCGTACTTTTATGACTTTCAGGTTAAGATACTGTTTCTAATGTGTCAGTTTCTGTATGGCTAAAAACGTCTAAATATGCGGGTATCTGTCAAAAAATAATTTTTAAAATCTTATCCCTAAACTCTGTATCGCGATGTCAAAACGGGGAAAACTGTATAGTGCTTGTGAAACGGAAGTTCGTCTATAGGATATTCACGGTAAGGTGAGCATTTTTGAAAAACCTCTCATTTCGAATAATAGTCAGTAAATATATTTTATTTTAGCCCTAGACGTTAATTTCCGAGTGCAAAGGAATATATGTACTGCATTTGTTACTTACACGGCAATATTTATTTTAAATGGCATTTAAAGGATAAAAAATTGTTGAGATGAAGAAGTAACTAGGACCTCAAAAGGACTCACTTTACCGTGAACGATCTATAGTTCGCTGGATTATCGAATTACTCTCGTCGAATATGATGATAAAACGTTTTTTAATTTTGTGCAGGTACTATACGCATCTGTCTGCAAGTATTTTAATACGTATTCGTGCCTCTAGATCTGTCCCAACTTGTTTACTACATAATCCATCTGTTTTTTTTCCCTCCGCCACTCCTTTTATTTTGCCCATCCCTCTGCAGCATCGAGATAAAAATGTTTCCAGTTTCCTTCTTTCTTGAGATTTATGCGCTAGTCTGCGTTTCCAGCGTATATGAAGATCCATTTCCCAAAAGGCACGTAACAAATATTCTTTTCAGGTCAAGACGCAATTTTTTTTTACGTAAGAGTAGCTTTCTTCTTGTTAGAAATCCAGAATTTCCCGAGAATTTTTTTTAATGTTAATGGCTTATTTTATGATTTTATTTCGCCACCTAAGGTTGTTTACAAATGTACTTGATTCTGACCTCTTTCATCTATATAAATGTTTACATTTTTCTAACTCTGTATCCCAGCGTTGCTGCTATTCTCTTCATTATTCTTCTATATTCTACGGATATTTCTCTGATAATTTTCTCTATAGGATTGTGTTAATTTTCCCCGACTGTTTGCCATGGCGTCACTCACCTGTGTGTCGAACCGTCTCTACTTATACCGGTAAACAGTTTGGCTAATTTATTGCTTTCATACATTCTGTTGCCTTTCGATTCATTGCGCTTTAAAGTTGGAATACTGGAGAAGAATTTGCACATTTTATAATACCTGTCTATCAATGCAAGTATAACTTCATACCCATAACTTCAAAACGTTACTTACTGTGTGTATGGTTATTTCAGTTAATGACTTAATACAAGTGTATGCGGGGTAATTATTTTTTTTTGTTTTTTTTTTTTTGTGTTTACCGTACCGTTGCGCAGGGATGGACAAAATTCGAACATTTCAAAAGACAGCCCATTCACTTCATAAGCTAACTTGCATGTGAAATACAGCTTTCAAATTGTTAGGAATGTCCAGATAATTTATATTTAGCTCACTCCAACTAAAAAAAAAAAGGCGACACTTATTTTATGTTAGGGGCTAGACAACTAGCCATTAAAAAGCGGGTTATTTTCGTCTTGATGGATGCAGCCATCGTAGCGAGGTACCCCCATTAGGTACTCCCCGAAATAAATTTAAAACACAGCGTTTACAATTTCTACACAGCAGCTTTCATTTTCCTAAAGTTAAAAAAAAAAAAACGCTGGCAAATGGCAACGCGTGCTACGTTTCACACATGCGAAAATTTTATGACTCCGTCGGGAATGGAATCAGGACTGTCTTACATCCTTTACTTCGACATAAATTAATTTTTTTTGTCAAGCCTTGCAGCAGAATACATTTTTGATTAAAAGGCATTTACGAATTCCTTATTAGAACTTCCTCTATAGAACTTACAAAATGAGTCCCTGCTGTCGCATAGCGCACGCAGCAGTCAATTACAGAATGTTGGTGTCTCGGAATAATAAGCCATAGGATGAATTAAAATATAGCTAGTTATCCACATGACAAGCGCGTCTCGTACACGAAAATTTGTTTCTTATAGAAATTGTTTTGTTGTGGCAAAAGGGATGTATAGTCTGTTGGCGATAAATTGAGCAATTCTTCAACCCTTGTTTAGAATGTATTTTTGCTCCCGTTGTGTAGCTTTCCGCTTGAATTAATTATCGTTGCCCTTGACCTCGTCACTTTATTCATGCGTCCATCCAATTTACCTGTAAAATGGCAATGGAAGTAACATGTTTATAATACCTTTATTTATACACTTGTGTATAATAAATTAATAAAATTAATTGGTTGTTTACAAATTTAAATGTTACACTTTTAATGCGACGTTAAGACGTGAAATTTCTTTTCTTATATCGCTGCCAATTTTATTATATTTTTCCCNTGTTACACTTTTAATGCGACGTTAAGACGTGAAATTTCTTTTCTTATATCGCTGCCAATTTTATTATATTTTTCCCAGAGTTTATTTAAAAAGCGGTTGATTAACCGCGAAACAGCTACACAAACAACGGAAATCTGATATCGTAGCTGCTGCAGAATCAAGTTATTGGCCACGTATAGAGGAACAACAGTGAACTCTTACGAACAGTTTTGTAGTTACCTACTGCTCGGTGAGAAACACGTTGTTACGGATTATACGAAAACACATGCAGTCGTGGACGAAAACGTCTGAGATGGCAAAACATTGTTTATAAATTAGATTATAAATGCAGTTGCTACATTGGTTTCTATGACCAAATGCATGTGTAACTGCGGTCTTCTAAGGAGAAGGAATGGAAGGAAAAGAGTTTCGCTTTCTTATAACGATCAGAAGCTACGGCGTGCGGCATTTACTTGCCAACCAGCACCACGGCGCCAGAAATGCGGAGAATACCCTCGCATGGTGTTAGAGAGTCAGTNGCGGCATTTACTTGCCAACCAGCACCACGGCGCCAGAAATGCGGAGAATACCCTCGCATGGTGTTAGAGAGTCAGTGACTGATGACAGAGACAGCTGACGAAGCGTACCGAAACGTTCCACCGTTTACGCTGGGCCATTGTAAGTCATCGGAACATCTAGGTTGCAATCCAAGTAAACCTTATCTTCAAACTGACGAAATTAGAATTCTTATGGTAACGTGTCGTGTCTGAGGAACAGTAAATTATGCTTATGTCGGACTGATTCATTTAAAATCTAGGGTTGGTTTGGAGTGGCTTTGTTTATGTACACAGTAAAATTTTGGAAATGTAAATAAATCACTCTTTTTAGTAATAAAGAGCTGTGTAAATTGAAAAATGCGTTTATTTTTTTTAAGATTGTCGCGTTTATAAATTAAAGAGAGNAAGCGTTTTTTTTTTTTTAAAGATTGTCGCGTTTATAAATTAAAGAGAGATATAACATTATCGCTAAGGTAAAATCCTGGCACTTTAAGGCTCCCGCCCACCTAGCGTTTTTTTCCACGTTTGAGGCCGAGAAGCGCGGGAGCGATAAGGGCGACACTGCCACGCACATCATATGCGCTATCACCGCTAAGCGCAAGGCTCTCAACTGGTGCGCAGGGTCAATGCAGGGCCCTTGACTAGAATTTTTTTTTTTGTATCTGAAGCGTATATTTTGAGATACAGCACTCTGAAAAAGCCGTTTTTTTTATTAGCCTTTTTGGAGCACTCTGAAATGGTGTTTCTTGAAAGCACTCAACCGCCCTCGTCAGAAGTGTGTGTTATTTTCGTATACCAGAACATTGGACGCCCGTTTAATAGTTTCGTTGAAAAAAGTAAAATTTCAAACACCCTGCAACGCATTTTATGCGCCAAAATCGTTTGGGCGGGGTTAGAAAGGAGTTCCACGGTTCGTTTTATTTTTTTTTTTCACGATTTCACAGTCCCAGTTCTGCAAATAAAACTTAGCTTCGCGACAGTAGAAATTTGCACGTTTGAACGACATTACGCTCCGAAGTAAAGGTTTGTTGTAATATTTCCCTAATTTTACTGTTGTGTTGCAAAATACTTGTGGGAAATGTCCACTTTTTGTAAGAGTGCTTTTCCTTGGCGTGCAACTACGAGTGTCGCTCTCCGATGCTCGACACATTTCACAGGTCCGCAACTTCAGTAACGGGAGCTAGTTTTCCGATATTGCTGACGAGCGCTGGCGGTTACTGGCGGCCGGTTTGCGAGCTGCGGAGTTAGCGCCCTGTGTGAAGCTAGAGCCATTATTAATAACGTTTAATTTACGGTAGTCTGCGGACGTCGTGCAGCGCTAGTAAAGTCAGACGTTGGCGAGTGATTCAAAACGTGTGTGTCTGTTTTTTCAAAGATATCTACAGATATTCACATGACTGCTGGCATTAATATGAAGTAGTCCTTGTGTAATTGCCATGTACAGATAATGTAATGTTAGCCTGACATTGAATCTGGAGTTATTCCTTGATGAAAATTGTAATAGTGCAATTTTTGAAGTATACAGAAGGACCAGGGCTTTTTAAGTGCTCAGTTAACAGCCTATAATTATAAATTACGTAAAAATAATTTGTAGATTAAATATGAGTAAAATTTAAATTTAAATAATTATAATATAATTTTGTTTTAATGAACTTATAAAAAGGCTTATGATACATGCGATATTTAGGAAACAACCAAACACGTCACATTGGGGTGATTTTTCAAATGCTTAATTCGAATTTCATTAGTAACGAAATAAAATATAACCAACCAAAGTTGTACACCCCGTCGATTATTTCATTTTGTTGAATAAACGTGAAACAAAAATTATCTAAGTCGACTCAATTGTGGAGTAGGTAAGTGGTGGTTGCAGAAGCTCCCTGTTTGTTATATGGCCTGCCTCGGTACCCTGGCAACGAAAGAAATCCAGTTTGTGTGCTAGACATGTTCTCTTCTGCTCATAATCATTCTGGAATAGCATTCCTTGAATTTTTCGCGCGATGGCGTTCTTTCAACGTAATCGCTTGGGCACTCTTTGATTTTCTGAGTAAAATTCCGTAGTTGATAGGCTACCCTGAAACAAAGACTCCTTCACGCAACTGCTTCGGCTGGGAGATTAAATTAACTGTAGGCTGTTCACGGTAAAGTTAGCACTTTGGAGGCCCTAGTTTTTTTATAAGCCGTTTTTTATCATTCCACCTATTTTTAAAAATAACTTTTTCTATGCAAGTAATAAACACAGTGTATATATTTCACCGGACCATCTTTATACATGGTGGTTTTAAGGTACTAGTTACGGATGGGAATCGANGCGTTCTTTCAACGTAATCGCTTGGGCACTCTTTGATTTTCTGAGTAAAATTCCGTAGTTGATAGGCTACCCTGAAACAAAGACTCCTTCACGCAACTGCTTCGGCTGGGAGATTAAATTAACTGTAGGCTGTTCACGGTAAAGTTAGCACTTTGGAGGCCCTAGTTTTTTTTATAAGCCGTTTTTTATCCTTCCACCTATTTTTAAAAATAACTTTTCCGATGCAAGTAATGAACACAGTGTATATATTTCACCGGACCATCTTTATACATGGTGGTTTTAAGGTACTAGTTACGGATGGGAATCGAAAAATTAATCGATTAATTTATATCGATTGAATCATAAATACGATTTATGAAACCGATTAATCGGCTATAAATAATCGATCTCAGACTTAATCGCTTGATCTTTTTTGTTGTATTTATTCCGAATTCTTAAGGAAAACTACAATTTCTTAAAAAATCTTAACACAACTGTACTCTGTGCTATTAAAAATCAAAAACAGCAAAATTCTCTACTAGTTATTATAAATTACATTATTAGCATAGTACGCATTAGAAGAAAATGCAATCCCACATATAAATGTTTTGACTATCACAGAGTTCAAAATAAAGTTGTAGCATAGCTACCGATAATATGTCATTACAAGACGCCAGGTGCGTATCTAAGTACTGAACGTATTATTTAAATCTGTGCTGATGAACCGCAAGAAATCACAATTCCTTATACCATTGCCAGCGTTAGAAGCTGAAACTAATTTTAATAAAACTGATGTTTATGGCATCATGTTTTGGAGGGACTTTTGTGGTTAATTAATATGTTCATCCAGGTACATATGTAATTAATTTGGATTAAGCGCGTATTGAACTTTGGTGTTTTCTTGAATATATGCGGTATAGGCCTACATTTGTATAGTCACGCGGAGATGGTTTAAAGTCAGTATACACAATTTGTTTCACAACAATCAGTTCAGTAGAATTCATTTTATACTAACACGCTTTAATGTTAAACGCGTCTAACTAGATTCTGAAACTGGATTTTACTGACCAATGGGGTTTGCTTGAAAGAAGCGTATTATCTGATGTCATATACTAATTTTATTCAATGCTCCTCTTCAAAAATTGAACACTGTAAACATTATGTCGAATACAAAAAATAAATTAACCTTTGAGTAATGTTAGTTAGTAAGAAATATGTTCTCTAGTTTTTTTAATTTTATTATTCACAACTTAGACGTCTGTTTCTTTTCTTTCATGCGGCCTGTTGTGCGATACTTGGGGCGGATTCCGGTCCGACATTAATTTCCTGTTGTACATTCAGTTTTGCATACGGCGCATGAATATTCACACACAGCGGATTGGATTCTGCCGGTGCGATGAATCAGTTCTGGGAAAACTCTTCACAGAGACGAGGGGTTGCACGTAATTCCATTTGTGTGTCACAGTAAAATTAGAAAAATTGCGCGGTCACACAGCGCATATTTTACCTCTCTCGCAAAGCCAATAGCGGGAGCATGAAAGAGAAAAAAAAGGGGGGTGCTGGCATTGTATGTAATGACTATGGCCAAAAATAGCCCCAAGTCCTTTAAGGACAAAACGAAATAAGGATTCGTTTATCAACAAATCGACGAGATTAAAGAGAAGACGTTTTCGTTTTGAAAAAAAAATTAACTCGCTATTCATGCAGATAGCATTTGGGGATTCTTGACACTTAAAAGTTATTTGCGTTTCTTATGGAATTCTTTATACTGACATATTCCGTCGTAATGTTTTTTTCTTCTGACGAACTGTTTGATTGGCAGTCTACGGTACCGCGATTTTTTTTGTAGGACTTGTGTTTCTTGACTTTTCTTATTACCTTTAAAATTCTTACGTTACGCAAAATCATGTTTAGCGTATTTCATCTGGCACTGTGCAGTAACGTACCTAGCTGGTTTTTTTCGCCAATTTCAGGCAGCACAAATTTGTTGTATATTTTGTAACTCGACAGGTTTAAGTCGGTGTTATTTGACCACCATTTTTATTGAATACGTTGCTGACATTATTTCACTATGCAGTTTTTCTCGGCTATTGCCAGTAAGAATAAAGNTTTCTTATGGAATTCTTTATACTGACATATTCCGTCGTAATGTTTTTTTCTTCTGACGAACTGTTTGATTGGCAGTGTACGGTACCGCGATTTTTTTTTGTAGGACTTGTGTTTCTTGACTTTTCTTATTACCTTTAAAATTCTTACGTTACGCAAAATCATGTTTAGCGTATTTCATCTAGCACTGTGCAGTAACGTACCTAGCTGGTTTTTTTCGCCAATTTCAGGCACCACAAATTTGTTGTATATTTTGTAACTCGACAGGTTTAAGTCGGTGTTATTTGACAACCATTTTTATTGAATACGTTGCTGACATTATTTCACTATGCAGTTTTTCTCGGCTATTGCCAGTAAGAATAAAGTAAAGTCAACTGCACTGCAATGTTTTTAAAACTTTTAGGGAATTTATTTTCATGATCTTTAACATAAAAATTTCAATTTAAAAAGAACTTATGCAGAACAAAGATTACTGTGAAGATTAATCACTTCGAGAACACTATTTTAAATAGCACCAGTCGTTTTTTTATGATCAGCGAACTCTGCTTTTCTAACCAGTATTAGTGTTTTTGTGTTGGCTTCCTGAACAAATTAAACAAACTAACGTTTTTAATATGTTCTATCATATAAAATATTTTGTAGTTTGTCCTCCAACAGCCTGGACTATGTATTTATAAATTCTCTACATGTCAGCCACCGTCACAACTGTAAAAAATCTCCAAGTGCCAAGATGGCGACAATGGTAGCTGCATTTATTGGACAATTTTATATTTCAGGAAGAGATCAGTGAACAGCCTGGTGCAAGTTATTGCATGCACAGTAGTTGAGTAATATCGTCAACAGTCATTTTTTATGTAAGGAAGAGAAGGTCCCGTTCGTTATGAACCACGGAAGCAATTGCAGTATAAAATTGCGATGCTGAAGGTCTTTTTTCATCAGGGCAGCGTTTTCTATTTACCTATTGAACCTTTGTAACTCCTCTTGGTAACAGCTGTCGAGATTCTCCCCTCTTCGACGCTCAAAAGTCGAGAGCGTTCGGACCATCACTGCGAAAATTCCACGATCGAAGTTAACGCTCCCGCCTACCTTGTGCGTTACAGACTATTTTAAATACAAGTTTTCCCGCGAAACTATAAAGCATACGTCCAAGTTACTGATCTACAAATATAACACGCGCTTCAGAAGAGTGCCGTTGAGTGTTTTCATCTCTCCACGCTCAATAGAAACATAATTTTAGTGTACTCAAAAATTGCTTCAAAGACGAGCTGTATCTCAANCGTTGAGTGTTTTCATCTCTCCACGCTCAATAGAAACATAATTTTAGTGTACTCAAAAATTGCTTCAAAGACGAGCTGTATCTCAAAATATATGCGTCAGATACACACAAAACTTATTATGGGTCCTGGATTAAACCTTCCCACATATTTTTCACCTATGAAATGATAGAGTCACCTCCGAAAGTCCCTGAAGTACACGCAGCGCGACGAGAACACTGCACGCCAGTTCAGAGCCTTGTTGGGGCCGCAGTGTCATAGTGGTCAGACTACTCGCCGCCCACCTAGGAGAACCAGCTTCGATTCATGGTGTGGATGCTCTCGTATTTTCGCACGTGGGAATCGTGACGGGAGCTGGTCGGCCGGTTTTCTCGGGGATCTCCCGCTTCCTTGCATTCGGGTGCTTCTCCATACACTCATCGCTTCAACCTCAAGACCCCGGTGTTAAGAGCCGCCCAAATATCTCCACTCCGCTTCAGAACCTTGCGCTTAGCGGCTACAGCGCACTTGATGCTCGTGGCAGTGTCACCCTTATCTCTCCCGCGCTTCTCTTCCTCAGACGCGGAGAAAAGCTGCAGGTAGGCGGGAGCATCAATGATCCAGAGAGTCCGCAGCGGCGGCCGGGGAGTCTGAAGGAGTGCGCGCGGAGAGCCAGCCGGACGGCGGCCGCAGCTTCCTGCCGCTGCGCCGCGGGGCAGAGGATCCTGTCGGACCAGGGTAGGGTGGAGGGGTGAAGGGATGCTGCGAGCAGGTGGCTGGACCAGTTCTCCAGGAGGATGCGTGTCGGGCAACAACCTCGCCACGCGACCGGCTCCTCTCCGACCCCCTTGGCAACCTACCACTCTCTCTCCCTCTCTCCCTCCCAGCCTTGTCTGCGTCATTAGCGTCCTCTCCCTCTTCNGCCACGCGACCGGCTCCTCTCCGACCCCCTTGGCAACCTACCACTCTCTCTCCCTCTCTCCCTCCCATCCTTGTCTGCGTCATTAGCGTCCTCTCCCTCTTCTTTTTATTTTTCCTCTCTATCTCTATCTCTTTCTCTTTCTTTCTCTCTCTGCAGATGCCTTCAACTTCATTTGCGACGTGACCGCGCAGTTCCTCCACGGTTACCTCAACGCTTTTCAAATACCTGATTAGCCTCGCCTGTGTAACCATTGTGTTTTAATAAACGTTCCCACGCGTACGCCATTTAACACCATGAAATAATCCAAAACTTATAGACATGTTACTAATACGTTAATTACTACTGTAATAATTACGAAAAAAACAAAACAAAAAAGCCAATTTCTGTTCCCACCGATCCGAGTTCGCTGCCAATTTCTCTCGCTCTGTCAAAATGTTGCATATTTATTTTCTCATCAGGAAAAAAGTGTAGCTTTGAGAGTTTTGTTTGTACCACAACCGACTATAAGAAAACTTTTTTTTTCTCGAAGTCCTGCACAATTAAATATCTTGCGGGTTGCCGCCGCTGTTCCTCGCACAACGCAGCTATTTCCGCTGCTCGGTAGACTCTTACTGTTACGCGGCATGGCCTCATCAAATACCTTGGAAGTGGAAGGGGATAGCGCCCTAGCACTCTGTGCAATAAGTTACACACATCGGTTGTTTTTCACATCGCGAATTAAAACTTAGGATATCACGATTTGTAACTAGGAATTTCGGTTCTTTGGATGGTCTCTTTATTGCCAGTTTCAGTAACAGTTTGTGTCACCTTCAATTCTATCTATTTCAGTAAGCAAAAGGAATTTGTTTTTCGAAGGTTTATCTCAAGTAAACGTGAATGTTCTACCCTTGCATGTAAGGAATGAAGGTCACTTCATTCACGTGGTCCATCGGTAACATTGATATAAGCGTGCTGATCTTTCACTATGGCGATGCGAGTTTTATTTCGACTGGATCCGTTTTCATTGGTCTAAGAAGGCTGCTGTCATTACCTCGCCAACGTTCATTTATTTTCCTTGTCCGCTCTAAGGAGCACATCTCCAAATGAGTCGTTGCTTCCATTTCCGTCGTTATAGCTTCTGCACTCAACTAAAAGTTGTTTCCATCGTCAGTTTCTTCACGTCACTTTGTGCGGAAGGAAATCGCAATGTGACGAAACATTCGTGTTGGCAACTTTTCCCGTTTAGCTCGGAACATTACGTGCACAGAGTGCATTATTTGCCTTTAAAACGCACGTGTAATGATGCCATAATTTATGCAAACAGTGACGACCTTCACTCCTACCTTNCACGTCCACCTTCGGAACACGCGGCTCGGGTTTCGATCCCACGTGATGCATGGATGTGTGTTTCGTTTAAAAATTCAAGTTAGGTTATTTTTTTCGCCTAAAAAACATTCTATTTCGGAAGTCACAAAGAAAAGAAAAATTCTTACTATTATTGATAGACCCTTGTGCAGCAACGCGACTTCCTCTAGACTTGTCCATGATGTATTCCTTGCCAGCACTACACGTATAGTATAAAAATACACTTCTACCTGTCGATGTCTTCAGGTTACTGTCAGCGAAGGCTTGCTGATGAGAAGGGTGCTTCTTAAAAGAAAAATTAAGACCCAGCTGTGAAACCTTAAAGTGTTCACGGTGTTCTTATTTTATGAAACTCAGCTGCGCCGTAATCCCTCACTTCTTGCCTGTTTGGCCAAAGGGGTGGGTACGGGGGTGAGATTGACTCTTTTTTTATATTAATTTTTGTGTTTACCTTTCATCCAATATTTATTTACCAGCAACTGGACTCAAGACATAGGAGAATTCCCCGTATATTTTCTGGGGATGTTAACTTAGGCAAGAATACTGCAATGTTCTAAACTTGTAGTACGACTTGAGTAGGGCATGGCTTGAGTAAATACAAGTAAACTGTGAAATTCGAGTTCCAAAACGGGATAAACAGCAGTCTTACTGTAAACTGTACCACGACCGGAAAATGACTTCCGGAGTAACAAAGTTCATTAACATGTCGTGGCTCGGTGACGAAAACGAGCCATTCAAGTATTTTAACAGTAAGGGGCAGTGGTGGCGTAGTGTCCAGGGCGCTCGCCTCCCCCCACGGCGATCCGGGCTCGATCCCCGGCGGGTTCACTCCCGGATTTTCGCATGTGGGAATCGTGCTGGACTATGCCGCTTGCCGGCGGGTTTTCTCGGGGTGCTCCCGTTTCCCCGCCCTTGCATTCCTGCGCCGCTCCATTCTAGGGCCTCACTTCTGTCATGTTCGGGGATGACTGTCACCTACGGGTCCCAGCTGGAAAGACCGTCACTCGGAGGGTGTGGCCTTGCCCTGGGTGGACTCCCCACACGCCATTTACTTTTTTATAACAGTGCAAGACGCTGCACCGTGTTCAGAAGAGCACACATTTTCACCACTCACACAATGCGACCTCAGAAAATAGCTATGGAACACTCGAGTGGAATTTCGAGAACAGTGTTTACGGCGTCGTAAGGAACACTCCTGGTTTAAGTCGAGGTATTGACCTACTTCTTTCGTGCATCGCGCGACCCTTTTTTATTCGTCGACCACTTACATTACTTTAATTATATCGCGTACAGGTCCCCATCCCCNATGCATCGCGCGACCCTTTTTTATTCGTCGACCACTTACATTACTTTAATTATATCGCGTACAGGTCCCCATCCCCGCTGCTTTTCTTAGATATTAGAAACGTTACTAAACGCATAGGGAGAAGTGGAAAAAATTCTCCTGCTTTTCTCATTTGTCAAAGATTCTCGCCAAAATAACGTAGTGTTACATAAACAATAATTTTTATTAGTTCGGTTGATACTTACAAACCTTTAAGTACGGCATGCACATTATGAGGTTCCGTCATATCGAAGAAAAAACTATTAATGCTGCTGTCAGTCACGGTTTTATTTCTAATTTTTCCTGTTATAAAATGATTATTTATTGACGGGGTACAACAAGGATAACAACATATTTGCCATAATTCTCGGCACTTGCAGAAATGCTGCAAAATTGTATTTTTCAGTAATGTGCACAAATCTAACAGAATCGCAGGGTTTTTTTTTTNCACTTGCAGAAATGCTGCAAAATTGTATTTTTCAGTAATGTGCACAAATCTAACAGAATCGCAGGGTTTTTTTTTTTTAAGTCACTACTTTGTCACTGCAAGGAAAAATATTTTTAAGAAATCTATAGAGAATTGTGTGCAAANTTTTTTTTTTTAAGTCACTACTTTGTCACTGCAAGGAAAAATATTTTTAAGAAATCTATAGAGAATTGTGTGCAAACATAATTCCTTCATTTTTCTTTCTGATGTTGAATTGCGACCTTTAGGGGTTGATTTGATGTGACCGCTGAAGAATTGCTATCCTCAGGATACTCATAGTAAGGCAAAGAAAAAAACGACGTATGAAATGCCTCAATAACATTTTGGTACGATTTCGTGATTGGTGGAGAAAGATTTTAACTAAGGCGTCTAGAATAAAGGTGTGACATATCTTGCACCGTGTACATTTTTTTAAAGATGCGATCGATAACATTTTAATTCTTGGTTGTATTTGAGAAATGTCTGTTTTATTAACAAAGAAGTGTTAAACCAGTTTTCCTTCTCACGTTAAGTGATGCAAAAGATTCTTCAGCCGTGAAATTTCCTTCGGCCAAATGCTGCTGGGTTTCTGGGCTATTACAGCAGAATGGCCAGACGACCTGATCCCGAACCAGTTCGTTACGTAAGCAGGCCACTTAAAAATATTGCTCTCGCGTTCGCGTGGACGCAGCGGATAAAAAAAACATGCGACGTTGAATAAATTAAGGGAACGCCATTCCGCGTTTCTGCGTTTCAGGTCCCCATTCGCCGCTTTAATGCCGGCGCGCGAAGATAAAGCAGTTTAAAACAAAATAATGTGCTTTTGNGTTTCAGGTCCCCATTCGCCGCTTTAATGCCGGCGCGCGAAGATAAAGCAGTTTAAAACAAAATAATGTGCTTTTGTAGTCTCTTGAGCTGTTTCTTTTTGCGTACATTTTTTTTTCTGGGAGTTCGAGTAAGACGGTGACTGTAAATACTCGACAGTTTTTGGTGGAGAGTAACGTTTAGTCTTTTCAAGGTTAATNAGTTCGAGTAAGACGGTGACTGTAAATACTCGACAGTTTTTGGTGGAGAGTAACGTTTAGTCTTTTCAAGGTTAATAGCATTTTTTTGAAAACCCTGCATAAGATCTACTTTTCCCTTCGTAACGTATCCTTCTGCCATGGGCGTCAGCCAAATAAAACCCTTACATTCTTGGGAGCCTAAATATGTTATTAATGTGCCATCTAGTACTCTTATATGTATATGGCAAAAAAAGTTAATTCGCCATAAATTTTAACATTACACTCGCAATACGTCATGATTTGGAACTGTCGCTGCTGCCAACTTGACTGCGAGCCTGCGCGCCAGTGTACATGGCACGTATATGCAGTTAACGGGCAGTATATTTTTTTTAATGGTTGGTTCCAAAAATGCTTACTTTACCGTGAGTAGCCCATAGTAATGATTGGATGTGCAATACTGTACGTAAGTCAGTGTTAATCAAATACTCGCTACGACATACCAGCAGTTATTTATTTTCTCAAATGTCTTAGATAAATCAAGAATTAATATTTACGCATAGCTGTTACCTTCGCCATAAATAAGAAGGTAATCTTGAGCGGCACATAAGGCCCGCGTATTGTAAATCAGTGTTACCTGACTCGCGGCAGTTAGCTCGAGCCATTCCGGCAATGCCGAGTGTAAAAATACTATTTCTTCGTATCACGTATCTGTATTATTACAGCACCGGATGCAGTCCGCTGTGAACGGATGTGTAAATCAAAATATGGAGCGTAGAAACTAATTGTGTAACCGAGATAAATCTCGTATCTGGTTGTTCTGGTTGCTGTTAATTGTAAGGCATGTCGGTGCGGCACCTGGCGCCTGGAGCGCATGTGTTGTGCGCCTCACGCACGAGGTGCCGGTTGCAGACATATCAGGCATACTCACGTTTGTGTTACTCAAAGATGCGAATACTGCATTTAACGTCAACTAAAGCAGAATACTACAGATTATGGTCATAAAGATATATGTACAGGGGTGAGATAGTATTTTTGAATTCTGAAATTATGTCAGTTTCATGCAATCTTTGAAATGGTGCATATTGAGATTTTTGCGGAAAGTAAATAAAATTTAATGTCAAATAATATATCGAAATTAAAAAAAAAAACTAGTGACTATGCAATAATTTGGTATTTTTGAGACATATTTGAGTTTTAAATTCATGTTAAAAAGGGACAGAGCACTAAATTAAAATGTATCTATTTATATATTCGATTCCTTACAGCCTCTGCCGTGGGGTACCCAGTAGCAACCTACATTGGCCCAGTTGGCATTTGGTTGGAAATGTTGGATTTATGTTATTTCTTCTGGTGGGTTGATGGTTGGTAACAAGTTGATAAACATAGTGTTGGTATTTTTATGCTATGCCAATGTTATACAACCAACATGTTATGTCAATTTATGGAACAAACTTTCTGATTGTCAACAGTGGTCCTTCCTTGTATTTTATAAACAACGAATGTTTTTCAAGACTGAGATCCTTTCTGTTCGAAATATGTTTCGTTGGTTACATGTTGTGTCAATTTTGGGAACACAACCTTTTGGTAATGGGTACATAAGTTGAGCTAACGTGGTGTAACCAACATTATTCCCACAATAGAAATTATCATATTATTAATGAAATTTAAAAAATACTCTGTTTTCTTAAGAGCTATGTTATTTTAACACACAAACCATGTCTTATTTTTAAATTTACTCTGTTAAGCAATTGTTGGTTATAGGAGAACCTACGGTTGGAATTTTAATATATATTCTGTCGTTGCGCCAACATTGTACAACAGTCCTTATGTCGCAAATAGATTAAAAAAATTTATATTTTTAGAATATTAATTTTTACAGCATATGAAGTATTTTCAACAGTGAAACTTTCTTGGATTTTATAAACAACAAATGCTTGACATGAGATCCCTTCTCTTTGAGATATATTTACTGGGTTATATGTGATTAGTGTTGGCAACACAGCGATTGCTAATTGCTTTTTGTGGGGCCAACATAGTGTAACCAACATCATTCCAACAATGGAAATTACTATATTTATAATTAAATATGACAATAATCTCTTATTTTTTCTTAAAACAATGGTTAGTTAACACACAATTCGTGTCTTATTAAAAATCTACTTTGTTAGTCATGCGTAGGTTACTGTTGAAAAACCTGCTGTCGGCATTTTGGTATGTGTGCTTTTTTTCGGGCCAACACTGTACTCCCATCATAATGTCAGTATTATGAAAAATGGTTTCGTAAAAAAAAATACAAATTCTCGTATCATATATAGTTTTTAAAAGTGATTTTAATTAAAATTATGTTTTGTGGTTTATGTGTTGAGACAATGTTGTAAACATAACAGCTGGTGTTCGGTACCTTTTTGTTATGTTGAGTTGCGCTACAAACATTATATTATCATGATATATTATTAACATTATCTAAATAATAGTGTACATAGTGCCTTTCCTTTTATTGAGTGATAAGGTTTTTTTTTAGATCGGCGATGCTTTAAAAATAAACAGCCTATAATTTGTTGTATGTTGGTTACTATTTGGAAAAAATACTGCTGTAAATGGGAAGTATTCGTTTGTTTGGCCAATGCCCCATGCTGTTTGCATTTGGTTGGTAAGCTTGGTAATATGTTGTATTGGAATCCAAACATATGGCCAAAGTTTGGAATATAATTAAAAATTTAACTTCTATTCATCATTATTTCCAGGCAAAATTCAGAATTATATTTATAGAAGGGACATTGTTTAAAAGATCCGTATCTCATGACCTCGCTGTAAACGAGATTTTAAGCCATATTTGTCGTACCATTTGAGGGACCTACTAACATTAAAGTAATGTAGGAATTTGGAAAGTATTAATAATAAAATTAAACATAATATTTTAACACCTGAAGTTTGTTTGTCATATCAAAATGTATGCATAAGTTCGATTGTTTCTTATATTGAAAAAAAACTGTCATGTGTTAAGGTGGCCGCCTGGGTAGACCGTCGAATGGTGTGCAGAGCTCCAGCAAAAACTGTTTATTATAAAACCGTCCAACGTGTCACAGTGAGATCTCCTTACTAATAGCATTAAAGAAACGTTACGCGTCTGTATAAGTTTTTCAGTTCCTCCATTTCTCTCTAAAGCATGTTTTTGTGATAGTGAAAATAGTTAAAACGGGAGTTTTCGCGGTTATTTTTTAGGTATGAAAATTCCGGTACAAAACATTAGAAAAAAGAATAGAGACGAGCATCAAATGTATTTATAGTTATGTCATGAAATGGTAGGGTCTCCGCTAAAATTCTCATTGGGGCGCGTTATCGACGACAAGACTGCACGCCAGTTCAGTGCTTTGCGCGTAGAGACGATGATGAGAGAGTTGATGCGCATCTCTCGCTCGCCCCAAGCTTTTAGGCCTGAGACGTGCAACATCCCTTCAAACAGGCGGCCACCTTAATACGCATCAGTTTCCGTTACAGTTTCTCGCACATTTAAAAGAAGTTCCCGCAAAAATTGGCACAGTCTCGGTACCTGACATTTGGGGTGTTATCGCCAGGCCAACCATGGCTGTCTCATTGCCAGGGTCAGTCATTCTTCAGATAAAACACTTTTTTATGAGTGGAGTTTTTTTAAAATAAAACCAAGAAAACATTTGCACTTTAATACTCATATTCTAGAATACAGCAAGATCCTTTTTTTATTTTTTTTTTTATTTTATGAGTCACGACAATGTACCCTCTTTATCTTGCTCTAAATAAATTTGGCAGCCAGTGCTTCTAAAACGCTTCTGATCCATCAACTTTCATAAGCATGCTACTTATAATGACAATGCCTTCGTTAAAACTCAAAGAAGACAATTGGCTTACCGAAACGGTCATCCTTTCCCGTTCCCCTTCAATGGTTAAGTTCTGACTTCACACTTCTTCCCATTTCTTGCGATATCAACATATTCCTCTCGTCGTGTTTTGTACTTCGTGAGCTTCTTAGGCGTTCGTCGCATACATAGGTCAAGCTTGTTCTTTCCAGTCTTGTTTATTTTCGCCTATTATTTCTGCTAGTGGTAAGATTTACATATTTTCGAATTTCATTTCTCACGCGTGGAGATAACAGCCGATAATTGGTCGACGTCAGTTTTACAACGATCCCGCCAGTGCGCAAAACGCTCATGACTTGAAATAGTCGGGAAGGGCTGCGGTGGTGTAGTGGTCAGACAACTCGCCTCCCACCTGGGCGAACCAAGTTTGGTTCCCGGCGGGGTAGCTCCCGCATTTTCGCACGTGGGGAGCGCGCCGGACGAAGCC